>CM053266.1:98921937-99387831 GCA_028583415.1 Protea cynaroides
TAAGCACAAGTGATGTTGAGACCAAATTTAAAAAGAGAATAATACATCTATTAAAAGGAGAAACAAGTTGACATACAATGAGAGCGAAACAAAGTGTAAATATATATCTAAAGCAGAGTACAGTCCACAACCCGGACAGTTACTCTAAAGTACAGGAAAAACAAAAAAGTACAATCAGGAAGCGGGAGGCGAAGGAGGAGGTGGAGCCTCACGATCTCTGTCGTAGTCCTCAGCATAGACTCTAGTCAACCAGGCTATCTGAGTCTGGGTCGTCTGTAGACTAGCTATGAGATCGGCTACTCTCCTGTCAGTCGCACGCTGGATCTCCATGAGCTCACCTATCCGCGCGTCAGATGTGTGCTGAGCAGCCAATAACTCATCCACTCTCATGCGTTGAGCATCTAGAAACTCCTCCATCCTCAGGTCCGATCTGCGCTGAGTCTCTCTGATCTCGCGCAACATCTCCATCATATCAAAAGATGGATGGGAAGGACCAGCCGCATGAGAAGGACCAGTCTCAGGTACAGAATCCGCCGCATGCGAAGTACCAACTCCAGCCGCATGTGTAGGTGAAGGCGGGGGTATCGCGTCGACGTCCATGTACATACGATCATCATCGTCGACGGGATCCACCTGAGCCCTAGCAGCAGCAGCAGCAGCCTCAACATCAGCCACCTCAACCCGAGTGTGAGGGCGCACCATCGCGTTCCTCTCATCATCGCTAACCTGAGCGTCTCGAAGTCCCATCTTGCATATAGCCTCCCAATCTAGAGGCGACGAGAAGGTCTTCTCCTGAATCTTCTCATCAACTAGGTCAACCCCCAGACGAATCAACAGGATGATGATCATACGTCCATAGGGTAGATTACCCCTATGACCGGACAATGTAGCACTGATCATCGTCCGCATGATGATGTAAGGAAGACAGACGGGCTGATGAGTGCATATACTGTAGATCAAAACTGGGTCAGCTGAGACACCCTCTCATAATGCCCACTCTGCGGGATCAGGTTATGCTGAATGATCCTACATAACACCAGTGGAGTCGGACGCAAGTAGCACGCCCTCATCTGCCAGCGATCGGGCTGTAGTAACTGACTATCAATCTCGGCCCACAACCACGTCTCAATAAAGTCGTGCTCACCAGGTGCACTGTACACCATAGGACCATCATAAGCAATGCCCAACAGGTCGGCCAGCTGCCGATAATCAATGGAAATCTGTACCCCCTTGACATAACTAGTGATGCGCAACTACTGACCAAGCTCCACATCGTTATGGTTTCCCACAATCTGAAGGTTACAGTAGAACTGGCGCACTAACTCTGGACGTGTGCACGCATCGTATGTGATGACAGGAAGCCACCCCATATCACCAAAAGCTCTCTCTACATTGAACAAGGCTAGCTCAGCCAGGTTCACCATACGACCCCCTTTTACTTTCTTGCCTGTATAGTAGGCATACTGTGCCTTGGCTTCATTGGAGCGGAAGCGAAGCGGATCACGAACCCTGGGTACTTTGGCACGAGCCATAGTATCTGTAGATAAGAAAGAAAAAGGAAAACAAGGAGTTAATAAGATAAAAATTGGGCATTATAACGACGTAAGTTGGTCAAAAGCCTAACTTTTCACCCATACAAGTGGGCAGGAGGACCTACGCACCACCAATCATCAAAAAGAAAAATGTCTGGACATAGAGTTACCCGATAGACCCGAAATACAGTCCCACCACCACCACCAGTGGAGGAGACTAGTCAAGAGAATAACCATGCATAGGGTTATCCAGAACCGGCAAACCCTACAAATTTGCCACCTCCACCATTGGAGCTAGCAAATGTGGTTATGAACCTAGCTCAGCAGCTACAACAGATGCAACACGCACAAGTTCAAATGCAGGTTGTCATGGGGATTATATATCAAGCCACTCAGGCTGCACCCATACACACTGGGCAAGCCAGTGCAGCACCAGTGGGTAACCACCCAGCTCCTCAGACACCTCAACAACCGACTGCACCAATTCCAGTGCAGGTCCCAGAAGCAGCACAAGGGATGTACAACTACCCACTCCCTATGTTTGGGGCATACCAAAATCAACTGGATCACTCCCGGCTAGTGGAGAGATTTTTGAAAATGAAACCAAGAGAATTCAACGGCAAGCCGTCTGATCCACTGTGGCCAGCACACTGGATAGACGAGATGGAAAGGAACTTCCTTATGATGACTATCACCGAGGAAGAGAAAGTACTATGCACCACCTGCATGCTCAAAGGCGATGCACACCATTGGTTGAAATCTACAAGTTGGAGAACGTAGTATTGTTGGACCAGAATTTGTTGAAGAGACTTGTCGAGTGGTCGACATTATCAAGGAAAGAGTAAGAACAGCTTAGAACCGTCAGAAGCAATATGCAGATACTCAACGAAGAGATCTAGAGTTCGCCGTAGGTGATAAAGTATTTCTGAAGGTATCGCCTATGCGAGGATTGAAGAGGTTCGGACAGAAAGGAAAACTAAGTCCAAGATATGTCGGGCCATATTAAATTCTGGCTAAGCGTGGGAAAATAGCTTATCAGTTAGCACTACCACCGTCTATGTCAAGCGTGCATGATGTATATCACATTTCCTTACTGAAGAAGTATGTCAAAGACCCAACGCATGTTTTGACAGTGGATTTGCCGGAGTTGACTGATGATTTGACATTTGAAGTAACACCAACAGAAATCACTAGTCGAAAGGTTCAACGTCTACGCAACAAAGATATCTACTATGTTAAGGTCACATGAAAAAGTAGAGACATGGAAGAAGTTACATGGGAAGAAGAAAATGCTATGCGGAAGCAATACCCTCAATTATTTGATTCAGAAGGTACGTCCAATTTCAAGGATGAAATTTTTATAAGTTGGGGGGAGTTGTAAGACCCGTGTCAAACTAATCCGGTCTTGCCACCTTGAACCAGGTTCACCCATCATGGTCGAGTCAAATGGACCAAGGGCGTAAAGGAGAGCGAGATCCCAGGTATCAAATCGACCCAAAAAACACTTAAAATAGAGGAAGGGTCGCATACCTAGCTAAACAGGGTCGACCCTCCCAAATCAGAAACTCAGACCCTTAAAATTTGGGAGAGGGTCGGACAGTGTCAGACCACAGGGTCGACGGGATCATCGACCCTCTCATCGACCCTCACTTGCCGCCGAAACTGAAATTTGGAAACTTCCTAATTTTCAGTTGGGATTCTTTCCAAATCTCAATGGGACTGTTATAGGACATTCCTACTCTATTTAAATGACGTCCCTAAGCCACTTTTGTAAGACCCGCACTCTGAAAACCCGGTCTAACCTTGGTTTTGTATCGTGACAGGTCTTCCGATCATCACCGAGCCAGACGGGGCAAGCAGATAACGAACATGTACGAAATCGGACCGAAGTCGACCAAGTATACCTGATTTTAGGTATACCGGTCGATGGTACCGGATGATGGTACCGGTCGACCGGTATGGCCTGCACAGCTATGTGCGGGAATTTGGAAATTGGTCTCTGCGGGTCCCGCTTTCCTGATTTCGAATCCTAGAAGTTTCCTAATCCTAGTAGGGTTACTAAACCCTATTTCTGGCCTATAAATACACCCTTAAACCCCTCAAATCCTTTCCATTGTCTCTCACAAACCCTAGAGAAGAGAAAGAGCTTGGAAAGGAGAAGGAGCTAGGAAGAAGAAGGAGGTGCCGCCATTACCGTTTGACGAAGCTCTCGCTACGCCTGTCAACGGTAAGTGTTTGGATCCATCTTCTTACCCTATGTTAGTTATGTGGGTGGATCAATACCATGCAAAGTAGGTATTGATCTAAAACCCTAAATTGGCCAATAAACCCTAAGTTGCCGTCAAACCCTAGATTCGAGTTTCGAGATGATATTCATCGAAACGAGACTTGAATGAGTTGGGGATAACTCTAACTCAAAGCCTAGACTTAGAATGGATATGAGAAACCCTGAAAATCCATGGAGGATGATCGACGGCAGTCGAAGAACCCATGTATGGTCTTCCGGAGACATACCGGTCGACTATACCGGTTGCACATAGTGCGACCGGTATGTTGCGACCGCTACCTCTCGGGAGGTTGTTTGTGGGGGACCGGCTGACCATACCGGTCGCCAGTCTTTCCCACAGAGCTGCGACCGGTACATGCCACCGGTCAGCTCTGTGAGGGTATTTTGTAACCATGTTGGTTTCCGACCAACATGAAACCTTAAATAATATACTCTAATGAAACCCTAATATAATGTAGGACGCTGTGACTTATCGTTTGGATCTTGCGACGTGGAGCAAGTTATTGAACGAGCGTCAGGTAAGGGAACTCGACCTAAACCTAATAATTAATGGACAGTAAATCGTTGTTAATCATTGAATATCTATGATGTGATGTTTGTGCATATTCACATGCCATCCTTTACTTTCAGTTATTATTATTATTGTTCATGCATTCATAGGATGTGATTGTTAGGCATGTGATTGTTTTCGTTGGTGTGTGGAGTGGGGCATGGGCCGGGATCGCTCTTCACACTGCACCTTTTGTAGTATTCTATCTTAACATGCTTGGTACGGGTGGGGTATCAGGGGAAGATCGTGGTACGTTGGTCTCCGATATTGATGTTGTCCCGGCCATCGTTGTGTGGTACTGAGGATTTCGAGTCGACGCTGCCTTGTCCACGATGCTTTAGCTCTATCTCTATGCCGTAGGGAGTTGTGTTGGGATAGGGTCTACCTGCGTATTGTTTCTATCCTAGTGGGTTAGTTGCGGATAGGGTATCAGGGGGAGGTGAGGTTTGGTGGTCTCCGACCCGGCCTGCACGCTCTAGCTCTATCTCTATGCCGTAGACGGCTGTCTCGGGATAGAGCATACATTGTTGACATCTAGGATTGGTTAGTTGCGAGCCCGGTTTGCGAGCCCCGGCCGTAGGGGCTTAGGTACTGGTATGGGTAGAGTATCGGGGAGGTGCGGGTATACCTTAGCTCTATCTCTATTCCATGATGGGTGCATGTGGGTTGGTGGTAGTGTGATTACTGTGCAACGCCACACACTCGTGTATAGAGGTGCGGGGGCCACCAAACCTTTCTATAGCACATTGCAAACTTAAAACCAGACCACAGCATAAAATGATTGTTACTCATGCATAATCTTGTGAAACCGTCGATTGCCCCTTCGAGCTGTGTTGTGTGCTCACCCTTTGTATATACATTGTTTTAGATGTTGATGCAGGATACACTGTGGACGATTATGTGAACGCTCCGGCATATGGAGGTGTAGCTGCTTTGGATGTACAAGCAGGGGAGGACGAGCATGATGCTTCATGCGAGTGCCCTTTCTGCGTGTACCTTTGATTTGTTTTATTTGTTTATTCCAGTTATTTTTGATTGGATTAAAGGGATGTAAAAGATTATTATTCTATGTGTTTGAATTTGAATAATGGGATATTATTTAAATTATCATTAGAAACTCAGTTCATTCTATTTAAAGTCTTCCATTTGTATATTTATATTCTGATTGTGGTTATGTGTAATTGGTTTGTATGGGTGAACACGGCCTATTCGAGATCCTGGTGTGAACCGTTGGTTCAATGACGGTTCACTCACACCGTTCTGGTTGGGTCAGAATTGGGGTGTGACAACTTGGTATCAGAGCTCTCGGGCTCTGTTCCAACAAACCATGCTGCACATAATGGGGTCGATGAACTGAGTTGGGAAAATTTAAAAATCTTAATACAAACACACCCTAAGCATTGTTTGATACCTGAGACGGACTAAGAAAGAGAATAACGTACTATTCTAAAAATGAAACTTAATATGTGCACATACACTAGTTAGGAAAAACCATGAACTTACATTAAATAGAAAAGTGTATCAAATGTAATAGTGCTACAGGGTACAGTCCACAAATCGGAAAGTTACCATGTTATATAAACCGTCATATGAAAAGAAAAATAAATGGGAAATCAGGGGGTAGGAGGCCTGGGAGGTATGGGGTCAGCTATATCATAGTCCCGCTCGTATGCGACCCTAAGCCAATGCACCTGGTCCTGAGTCACTCGTAGACCACGAGCCAGGCGTCCCAACTCCTGACCCATCGCTCCTGAGACTCCGGGGATGACCCTCGGGTGTCCCCGATCTCGGTAAACATACTCAACACCGAGTCAGGAGGGGGCTGAGATGGCCCAGCTGTGGGAACAGATGGTGGTGGTACAGGTGGAGGCTGTGGGGCAGGCACTGGTGCTTCCCCAACTACATCGTCATCATCATCATCCCCCATCTCCGCCGCATAGGCCGCATTGGCCGCGGCTGCTGCTGCGGCTGCTGCTGCTACTCTCCCAAGTGGACGAGGGCGAGCCTCCAACTCGTCATCACTAACTGGCAGGTTGGATGATGCGGCTGTAGACCCGGGGTATAGGTCTCAAGCTAGCTGCCTTCATAGGAGCCCCAGGGTTGAGTATCTGATGCGCTATCTCTCGGCGCAAATCTTCAGTCAAATAACCTTTCGCCTTGGGGGCGCAGTACACCAAATCCCCATCATTGGGAACCCCGAGCAGATCAGCCAACTGGTGGGTGTTGAAGGAAATATGTACACCCCGGACGTAGCTGGTGATGCGTAGATCCCTACACTGGTTCGGGTCTTCGACATCCCCTTCGAGTTCCAGATTTGCATAAAAATGCTTGACCAGGTTAGGACGTGTAGTCTCTGTGTAGGAAATAACCGGCAGCCAACCTAGAGCGCCAAAAGCCGTCTCTACATTGAACCGGTGCAATTGTCCCACGTTGACCCGGCGCCCGGATACAATACTCTTATCATCAAACCAGGGAAACCAAGCCTGAGCTTCCAAGGAGCGAAACCATAGCTCGTCTAGCTGAGGGATTGGTGGAGAGGGAACCCGAGAACTAGAACCATGTGAGCGTTTCCCGAGGTTGCGTCTAGGAGCCATTTAGAATCTGCAAAACAAAAGAAAAAGAGATAAAAGTTAGAAATTTTTAAAATTTCGGTAGCATAACGACAGTAAATTGGGAAAAAGCCTCGAACTCACCCAAAAACATGGGGAGGAGGACTTACGTAACCCCCACACTCTTCCATAAGCCAATCACAAGCAATTATAACAAGAAATTTCAAGAAATTTCAAGAATTAAGAAAAATCAAGAAATTTCGAAATTTTTTGGAAAACCTAGGTCAAAACATGTAAAGATTTGATTTTATGAAAACCGTTCGGTGAAACCCCAAATTAGTTGAGGGCTTTTTCTCTTGGGGGTCCCTAAACCCTTTCTAAGCCGAAGGAAAAGAGTTCCTACGGTTAAAACATCTCGAACAAAGAAAAACCTAAATTTCTACATAAAGACGATATGGAAAATTTCTAAAAATATGAGAGAGAGGGTAGAGACCTACCTGGAGACGATATGCTAGGTCTTGAATGGAAGGAATCGGCTTCAAATAGCACCGGTCGAACTGTAGCAACTCGGAACCCAGAGAAGAATCGCCACCGGAGAGAAAGAGAAAGGAAAAAGTGAGAAAAATCTCACTTTTTCGCGATTTTAAAGCCATTTTGGGCATACCGGTCGACGGTTATGCCTATACCGGTCGACCGGTATCGACCCAGGTGTGCGACCGCTATGTCTCGGCCAGAAAATTTTTCTGACCGGTCGACTATACCGGTCGCAACACTGTCTACAGAGTGGCGACCGGTATCTCATAGACATGCGACCGGTATGTCTCGGCCAGAATTTTAATTTTGACCGGTCGACTATACCGGCCGCAGCATATTTCCACAGGTGTGCGACCGGTATGTTGCGACCGGTACGCCCCAAAAGAGCCAGAAAAATTTAAAAATTCCCAAAATTGCGTAAATCGAAATGTTACTTCTCGACTATTTTCCTGCACTATTCAAGACTAACACTACTATTATTGATGATTCTCACGTGTTATGTCTTCTTCTCAGATCCAAATAAATAGTCTAAGATGGCAGGTGGAAATGGTCGAAGGGGTAGAAAGCATCATCATGCCAGAAAGCGCCTAGAGGAAGAGCAAGCTGAGCAGGACCAGGTTAGAGAAACCAGCCCTGAAGAGGAGGAGGAACAGGTCCCGGAAGTACCGACAGAATTACCAGGACCACCTCACAGGAATTCCGAGACCATAGTTACAAACTTGGTCTATCAGATGCAAGCTCAACAGAAGGAATTTCTGAGTGAGGTACTAAAGATGCTCAGGTCAGCAGGTTCTGTTCCCACCGGTGATACGCCCAAGTCAGGAGGAGTTAACACTACCCAACGGGTGCAGAGTAGCCCAAGGCCGAGGGCCCAAGCACAACATGTACCACCACCGCATCGGTTTCCGTCGCCTTCGGCGTATCCAGGGGCGTATCCGTATCCACCACCATGGTACGGAGCAGATACACAGGGACAACACGATCTTAGCAGATCTGTGGATAGGTTCTTGAAGTTGAAACCGTCATCATTCACCGGCAGGATAGGGAAACCATTGTGGCCAGCACAGTGGGTTTCGGAAATGGAAAAGAACTTCCGATTGATGACGTGTACTGAGGAGGAGAAGGTTCTATTTGCCACTCACATGCTGAGAGAGGACGCGAATGCTTGGTGGAATTCCACACGGGCATATTTGGAGAACCAATATACATTAGTTGACTGGGAGGTGTTTAAAGCGGCCTTCTTCGACAAATACTTCCCAAAGAGCTTCAGGGGATCAAATGGAGAGAGAGTTTCTCGGCCTGCGGCAGGGGTCGGTCATTGTAGATGCTTATCAACGAGGTACGAAGAGCTGTTCTTCTTCGCACCCGGTCGGTATGCGGGAAGAGGAGACAAAGATACGTAGGTTCACCATGGGGCTACGTGGAAGCATTAGAGAGCATCTTTTGGGTCTGGATAAGAAGACCTACAATGAGGCGGTGCAGGTTGCGAGGGTGATAGAGTCCGGTCGGAGGGACAGCTTCTTCGCTCAAAACAGGGGAGTGAAGAGACCCTGGAGAGAGCTCGGGTGGCGGTAATCCTAGACCATTCCGCCCATACAGGGGGGGACCGCTACAACACTGCGAGAAACAACCCGGCACCACCTTGCCACAATTAGCCCGGACCCAACCCGAATATTAAGTGTTATAACCGTCGAAGAATCGGGACATGTTGCAAGGAGCTGCACGCTACCTAGGAAGCAAGCTCCCCGACAAGCCGAGTTTATGCAAATCACCACCGAAGAGGCAGCCGCATCACCCGATGTGGTAACCTGGTACGACTTTATCCCTTACTATTTGGTTTATTCTTTCAGTTGCATGAGCATATAGAACTAAGGGGCAATATATTCCGGGGAATTGTAAATGTAGCTCGTTTACCCGCGAGTATTATTTGACTGCGGGGCCACACACTCCTTTGTTTCCGTTTCTTTTGGGAAGCGAATGGAGTTACCAATCAAGCAATTAAACCCAAGCTTGATAGTTCGCTCTCCACTAGGAGTCGAAGTGGCTTTGACCAAGTATTATGGACCATGTATTGTAAGTATCGAGGGCCGAGACCTAGAAGCAAGCCTAGTAATACTTGAGATGGCAGATTTTGATGTCATTTTAGGAATGGATTGGCTAGGCCATCATTCGGCCGTCCTTTTATGTGGTGAAAGGAAGCTTATGCTTACCGACAGAGAGGGAAAGGAATACAGTTTCGCTGGAATTAAACTATCTAGGAAGCGAAGTTGATCCTCTCCGCCCTAAAGACTAAGAGATGCTTGGAGAAAGGGGGAGTGGGTTATCTCGTATCGTAGTCGACCTCACAGCGAGAGTCACTCAAGATGGAGGATATAGAGGTGGTTCGGGAGTTTTCGGATGTATTTCCCAGGAGATCTTCCGGGCTTACCACCGAGACGGGGCTACGAATTTGTGATAGACCTTATACCGGGTTCAGCTCCGGTGTCTAAAGCACCATACCGGATGGCCCCAACCGAGTTAAAGGAGTTGAAGACCCAATTACAAGAATTGCTGGATAAGGGCTTCATACGACCTAGTATTTCGCCTTGGGGAGCACCTGTGTTGTTCGTCAAGAAGAAAGATGGAAGTGTACGGCTATGTATTGACTATCGTGAGCTGAACAAATTGACGATCAAGAATCGGTATCCTCTGCCTAGGATCGATGATCTGTTCGATCAGCTGCAGGGTGCAAAGGTTTTCTCAAAGATCGATCTCCGATCGGGGTATCACCAATTGAAGATCAAGGCTGGAGATATTTCGAAGACCGCTTTCAGAACGAGGTATGGACATTATGAGTTTCTGGTTATGTCTTTCGGGTTGACCAATGCTCCGGCGTCGTTTATGGAACCGATGAACCGAGTGTTCCATGACATGTTGGACACTTCGGTCATCGTATTCATCGACGACATATTGATTTACTCTAAGGACATGGAGACTCATACAACGCATTTGAGGGCAGCCCTACAACGGCTGAGGGATGTGAGGCTTTATGCAAAATTCAAGAAGTGCGAGTTTTGGCTGAAGGAAGTGGCTTTCTTGGGCCATGTTGTATCTGGAGACGGTATCAAGGTTGATCCAAGCAAGATAGCTGCTATAGTAGGATGGGAAGCACCAAAATCTGTTGCAGAGATTCGTAGTTTCCTTGGGTTGGCTGGCTATTATAGAAGATTCGTGGAAGATTACTCCAGGATCGCGGTTCCACTCACCAGATTGACCAAGAAGGGAGAAAAATTTATATGGACAGATGAGTGTGAGAAGTGCTTCCAGACTTTGAAGTCAAGACTGGTCTCTGCACCTATCCTGACCATTCCCGAACCAAGCGTACCGTTTACTCTATATACGGATGCTTCAGGGTTGGGTATTGGGTGTGTTCTGATGCAAGGAGAAACAGGTGATCGCTACGCATCAAGACGGTTAAAAGAGCATGAGAAGAACTATCCTACGCATGACTTGGAGCTAGCAGTGGTTATTCATGCAATCAAGACTTGGAGACACTATTTGTACGGTGAGAAGTTTCAGATCAAGTCAGATCACAAGAGCTTAACTTATCTCTTCACTCAGAAGGATCTAAATATGAGACAGAGGAGATGGCTGGAATTGTTAAAAGATTACGATTGCGACATCTAGTACCATCCGGGTAAAGCAAATGTGGTGGCTGACGCCTTAAGTAGAAAGTGGGCATCGAAACCTGAGGCAGGACCGAGTACAAATGCTGCATTGTGTGCTGCAGCCTTGAGTTCGATGGAAATTGATGGAGAACATATTATCGAAACTGCAGAAGATCCAGTTGAGCAAGGCTTAATTCATAAGTTCACTATGATGTTCGCCGCATTGAAGATCTCACCGAGTCTGATTGATGAAGTCAAGGTCGCAATCCTACAGGATCCATATCTCAAGACAGTGCAGGAAGACTTAGAGAAGGGTACGTGTAATCCTGACTTTACCTTGGAATCGGACAAAGTACTCAAGTATCGCGGACGGTTATGTATCACCCGAGAGCGAAGCTGCGATATCAGAGGCCGAGTTATGACTAAAGCTCATTACACTCCATATTCGGTACATCCAGGAAGTACCAAGATGTACCATGATCTAAGAAGACTTTATTGGTGGAGGGGTATGAAAGCTGATATAGCTCGTTTCGTGTTCCAATGTCTGAATTGTCAACAAGTTAAAGTGGAGAGAAAAAGACCCGCAGGTTTACTACAGCCGTTACCAGAACCTGCATGGAAGTGGGATTGTATCACTATGGATTTCGTCACTGGCTTACCTTTGACACCAAGGTCAGTGGATGCAGTTTGGGTTATAGTAGATCGACTCACCAAGACAGCTCGATTTATTGCGGTCGGACCTCGGTATACCATGGAGAAGCTGGCCAAGTTATATGTTGATAATATAGTCGGACTTCATGGCGTTCCGGAGAGTATAGTATCCGACGAGAGATCCCCGTTTTACATCAAAATTTTGGGAAGGATTACGAAAGCTATGGGAACAAAGTTGAAGTTCAAGACGGCTTTCCATCCTCGGGACGGACGGACAGTCGAACGAACCATTCAAATTTTGGAAGATATGCTTCGAGCTTGTGCATTAGATTTCAAAGGAGCTTGGGATGAGAAGCTATCACTTATCGAGTTTGCTTACAACAATAGTTATCAGGCTACAATTCAGATGGCCCCATATGAAGCTCTCTATGGGAGAAAATGTCGTACACCTCTGTTATGGAATGAAGTGGGGGAAAGAAGAATTGTAGGACCAGAGTTTGTTGAAGAAACTTGCCGAGTGATTGATCGGATCAAAGAGAGAGTAAAGACAGCTCAAGTTCGACGAAGCACTATGCGGATAATCGACGTCAAGATCCTGGAGTTTGCAGTGGGTGACAAAGTGTTCTTGAAGGTGTCACCGGTGCGAGGTCTGAAACGGTTTGGTAAGAAGGGGAAGCTATGCCCCAGGTATGTGGGACCATATGAGATATTAAATCGACGTGGTAATGTAGCATATCAATTGGCTCTACCACCATCTATGTCTAGCGTTAATAATGTGTTCCATGTATCATTACTGAAGAAGTATGTCAGAGATCCATCGCATATCTTGAGCGCTGATCCTCCAGACTTGACTGAAGACTTAACTTTTGAAGTGGTGCCTGTAATGCTCTCAAGCCGAAA
This sequence comes from Protea cynaroides, assembly GCA_028583415.1. Lineage (NCBI taxonomy): Eukaryota > Viridiplantae > Streptophyta > Magnoliopsida > Proteales > Proteaceae > Protea > Protea cynaroides. Next base: position 98,934,588 of record CM053266.1, read on the forward strand.
AGTTCAGCAACTTCGAACCAAGGATATCCACTATGTAAAGGTGCATTGGAGAAGCCATAATGTGGAGGAAATTACTTGGGAAGAAGAGAGCGCAATGAGGAAGGAGTACCCAAACCTTTTTGACGATCAAGGTACGTTCAAATTTCGAGGCCGAAATTTCTTTTAAGGGTGGGGGAGTTGTAGTACCTACATGCAAATTTCGGGACAAAATTTCTTTTAAGGGTGGTGGAGTTGTAAGACCCGCACTCTGAAAACCCGGTCTAACCTTGGTTTTGTATCGTGACAGGTCTTCCGATCATCACCGAGCCAGACGGGGCAAGCGGATAACGAACAGGTACGAAATCGGACCGAAGTCGACCAAGTATACCTGATTTTAGGTATACCGGTCGATGGTACCGGATGATGGTACCGGTCAACCGGTATGGCCTGCACAGCTATGTGCGGGAATTTGGAAATTGGTCTCTGCGGGTCCCGCTTTCCTGATTTCGAATCCTAGAAGTTTCCTAATCCTAGTAGGGTTACTAAACCCTATTTCTGGCCTATAAATACACCCTTAAACCCCTCAAATCCTTTCCATTGTCTCTCACAAACCCTAGAGAAGAGAAAGAGCTTGGAAAGGAGAAGGAGCTAGGAAGAAGAAGGAGGTGCCGCCATTACCGTTTGACGAAGCTCTTGCTACGCCTGTCAACGGTAAGTGTTTGGATCCATCTTCTTACCCTATGTTAGTTATGTGGGTGGATCAATACCATGCAAAGTAGGTATTGATCTAAAACCCTAAATTGGCCAATAAACCCTAAGTTGCCGTCAAACCCTAGATTCGAGTTTCGAGATGATATTCATCGAAACGAGACTTGAATGAGTTGGGGATAACTCTAACTCAAAGCCTAGACTTAGAATGGATAGGAGAAACCCTGAAAATCCATGGAGGATGATCGCGACGTCGAAGGTACCCATGTATGGTCTTGGCATACCGGCCGACATACCGGTTGCACATAGTGCGACCGGTATGTTGCGACCGCTACCTCTCGGGAGGTTGTTTGTGGGGGACCGGCTGACCATACCGGTCGCCAGTCTTTCCCATAGAGCTGCGACCGGTACATGCCACCGGTCAGCTCTGTGAGGGTATTTTGTAACCATGTTGGTTTCCGACCAACATGAAACCTTAAATAATATACTCTAATGAAACCCTAATATTATGTAGGACGCTGTGACTTATCGTTTGGATCTTGCGACGTGGAGCAAGTTATTGAACGAGCGTCAGGTAAGGGAATCTGACCTAAACCTAATAATTAATGGACAGTAAATCGTTGTTAATCATTGAATATCTATGATGTGATGTTTGTGCATATTCACATGCCATCCTTTACTTTCAGTTATTATTATTATTGTTCATGCATTCATAAGATGTGATTGTTAGGCATGTGATTGTTTTCGTTGGTGTGTGGAGTGGGGCATGGGCCTGGGATCGCTCTTCACACTGGCACCTTTTGTAGTATTCTATCTTAACATGCTTGGTATGGGTGCGGTATCAGGGGAAGATCGTGGTACGTTGGTCTCCGATATTGATGTTGTCCCGGCCATCGTTGTGTGGTACTGAGGATTCCGAGTCGACGCTGCCTTGTCCACGATGCTTTAGCTCTATCTCTATGCCGTAGGGAGTTGTGTTGGGATAGGGTCTACCTGCGTATTGTTTCTATCCTAGTGGGTTAGTTGCGGATAGGGTATCAGGGGGAGGTGAGGTTTGGTGGTCTCCGACCCGGCCTGCACGCTCTAGCTCTATCTCTATGCCGTAGACGGCTGTGCTGGGATAGAGCATACATTGTTGACATCTAGGATTGGTTAGTTGCGAGCCCAGTTTGCGAGCCCCGGCCGTAGGGGCTTAGGTACTGGTATGGGTAGAGTATCAGGGGAGGTGCGGGTATACCTTAGCTCTATCTCTATTCCATGATGGGTGCATGTGGGTTGGTGGTAGTGTGATTACTGTGCGACGCTACACACTCGTGTATAGAGGTGCGGGGGCCACCAAACCTTTCTATAGCACATTGCAAACTTAAAACCAGACCACAGCATAAAATGATTGTTACTCATGCATAATCTTGTGAAACTGTCTGATTGCCTTACTGAGCTGTGTTGTGTGCTCACCCTTTGTATATACATTGTTTTAGATGTTGATGCAGGATACACTGTGGACGATTATGTGAACGCTCCGGCATATGGAGGTGTAGCTGCTTTGGATGTACAAGCAGGGGAGGACGAGTATGATGCTTCATGCAAGTGCCCTTTCTGTGTGTACCTTTGATTTGTTTTATTTGTTTATTCCAGTTATTTTTGATTGGATTAAAGGGATGTAAAAGATTATTATTCTATGTGTTTGAATTTGAATAATGAGATATTATTTAAATTATCATTAGAAACTTAGTTCATTCTATTTAAAGTCTTCCGCTGTATATTTATATTCTGATTGTGGTTATGTGTAATTGGTTTGTATGGGTGAATACGGCCTATTCGAGATCCTGGTGTGAACCGTTGGTTCAATGACGGTTCACTCACACCGTTCTGGTTGGGTCAGAATTGGGGTGTGACAACTTTCACTCCTTTCACAACCCTAATTGAATTGAGAGAAAGAGAGAAGAAGGAAAAGAGGAAGAAAAGAGGCAAGGAAGAAGACTTAGCAAAAAGGAGAAGAATTTCCAGAGAAAAGTAATCTTCTCCGGTATGGATACTAATTCCATGAGTTTCTACAGACCTTAGGTTAGATATGGTTGAGTGTAGGATTTCGGAGAAACCCAAACCATCCATTCATGGTTAGGTTTTCATGGAAAACCCGAGGATAATGCATGAAAGCCATCTAGGAGGATGAATCATGGTTTCAGACCATGGAATGAATGTTTAATGGAATGCGGAAGCAAGCCATAGGACCCCAAACACGAAGAATGATTTAAAAAGTGGAAATTGGACCAGAGTGCACCGAGGGTCGCACACAGGGTCGATAGACCCATCGACCCTAGGCACCCTGACCATCGACCCTCAGCATTCGGGAAGTTCAGACAGAGGGTAGGGTCGATAGACCCATCGACCCTATGTATCCTGAGTATCGACCCTCTGATCGACCCTCAGTTAACAGCATGGTTTTTAAATTCGGAATTAATTCTAATTAAATTCTATCGACTTTGTTATGTTTGCTAGCACTATAATAACACTGTAGAGGTGATTTTTAAGCTTGAAAAAGTATCTTATAGCAAACTAAGGTGAGGAACCTTAACTCCAAACTAAATCGGTTAATAATAAACTGTTTTCAAATTCTTGAGTCCGATGCCATGATTGATTCTATGCAAATATGTTTGTAATGTGCATACAGCATGCCATCCACTATTTCTATTACTTGTTCATGCATATTTACTTTATTGTTTATAACATGATGATGATGATGATGATAGGAATAGGCATGTGCTTGTATGTGTGTGGTTGATGTACTTGATGCGAGCGAGTATCAGGGGAGGTGTGATGAGAACGTCAATAAACGTTAACCTTTGGCGGGTCTCAGCACTTTAGCTCTATCTCTAACTCAAGTCTTGTGCATTGACATCATCGTATCGCCATTACCTTAGCAGAACTATTGTGTCATAGGGTATCAGGGGAGGTGGTCTCGGTCCTTGTAGTCTCTGACTCTACCGGGGGGCCTTAGCTCTATCTCTATGGACATTCTGAGGGATGCTGGGGTGAGGCCTTGGATACACTGTTTGGCATTAGGATTGGTTAGTAGCGAGCCCAGTTTGCAAGCTCTCGCTAACAGGGGCTTACGTGTTGGTATAACATTATATAGCAATAAACGTTAACCTTTGTTGTATAATGTTATGGTAGGGTGGATGGGGACGACGATAAACGTTAATCTTCGGGCGGACTTCCACACCCTGTGTATAGAGGCGGTGTCAATAAACGTTAACCTTTGACCACCCAACCTTTCTATTGCGCATTGCAAACTATAAACCAGACCAAAGAGATAAATGAATGTGCATGCATATGTAATGTTGCATTGTTTTGGCTACTCACTGAGCCGTGTTGTGTGCTCACCCCTCGACGTCGAAAATTTTTAGTTGATGATGCAGGTTACACAGTTGAAGACTATATGAATGCTTCTACGTACGGGACGGTAGCAGCAATGGACGCTGGAGCTGAAGATGATACACATGACTCCTCTTGCGAGTGCAACTCGTGTGTATTTGACTAGATATTTTTATAGGTTTCTTTATTGGATTTATAAGACATGTATTTGGTATTTGAATATTTATGTCTCAGTTAAACACAGAATAATTTGCTATTATTTATGGATATCATTTTAGTTCTTAGTTAATTTATTTATAAGACTTTGGCTATTGTGTATTTACTCTGATTATGAAGGTGAGTGTACGAAGGTTCAGGTAACGCGGGGATAGCCTATTTGAGATCCTGGTTGAACTGTTGGTTATTTAGCGGTTCATCACACCATTCTGAAATGTGCGGAATTGGGGTGTGACAACTTGGTATCAGAGCATCTCAGGCCTTGCCCGTTGAACTATCATACATTCACAACAATAGTGAACTGAGATAGGATAAAATAAATAAAAATAATAATATTAACACATTATAAGCACAAGTGATGTTGAGACCAAATTTAAAAAGAGAATAATACATCTATTAAAAGGAGAAACAAGTTGACATACAATGAGAGCGAAACAAAGTGTAAATATATATATCTAAAGCAGAGTACAGTCCATAACCCGGACAGTTACTCTGAAGTACAGGGAAAACAAAAAAGTACAATCAGGAAGCGGGAGGCGAAGGAGGAGGTGGAGCCTCACGATCTCTATCGTAGTCCTCAGCATAGACTCTAGTCAACCAGGCTATCTGAGTCTAGGTCGTCTGTAGACTAGCTGTGAGATCGGCTACTCTCCTGTCAGTCGCACGCTGGATCTCCATGAGCTCACCTATCCGCGCGTCAGATGTGTGCTGAGCAGCCAACAACTCATCCACTCTCATGCGCTGAGCATCTAGCAACTCCTCCATCCTCAGGTCTGATCTGCACTGAGTCTCTCTGATCTCGTACAACATCTCCATCATATCAGAAGACGGATGCGAAGGACCAGCTTCATGAGAAGGACCAGTCTCAGGTACAGAATCCGCCGCATGCGAAGTACCAACTCCAGCCGCATGTGTAGGTGAAGGCGGGGGTATCGCGTTGACGTCCATGTACATATGATCATCATCGTCGATGGGATCCACCTGAGCTCTAGCAGCAGCAGCAGCAGCAGCCTCAGCATCAGCCACCTCAACCCGAGTGTGAGGGCACACCATCACGTTCCTCTCATCATCGCTAACCTGAGCGTCTCGAAGTCCCATCTTGCATATAGCCTCCCAATCTAGAGGTGACGAGAAGGTCTTCTCCTGAATCTTCTCATCAACTAGGTCAACCCCCAGACGAATCAACAGGATGGTGATCATACGTCCATAGGGTAGATTACCCCTATGACCGGACAATGTAGCACTGATCATCGTCCGCATGATGATGTAAAGAAGACAGATGGGCTGATGAGTGCATATACTGTAGATAAAAAACTGGGTCAGCTGAGACACCCTCTCATAATGGCCACTCTGCGGGATCAGGTTATGCTGAATGATCCTACAGAACACCCGTGGAGCCAGACGCAAGTAGCACGCCCTCATCTGCCTGCGATCGGGCTGTAGTAACTGACTATCAATCTCGGCCCACAACCACGTCTCAATAAAGTCATGCTCACCAGGTTCACAGTACACCATAGGACCATCATAAGGAATGCCCAACAGGTCGGCCAGTTGCCGATAATCAAAGGAAATCTACACCCCTTGACGTAGCTAGTGATGCGCAACTCCTGACCAAGCTCCACATCATTGTGGTTTCCCACAATCTGAAGGTTACAGTAGAACTGGCGCACTAACTCTGGACGTGTGCACGCATCGTATGTGATGACAGGGAGCCACCCCATATCACCAAAAGCTCTCTCTACATTGAACAAGGCTAGCTCAGCCAGGTTCACCATACGACCCCCGTCCACTTTCTTGCCTGTATAGTAGGCATACTGTGCCTTGGCTTCATTGGAGCGGAAGCGAAGCGGATCACGAACCCTGGGTACTTTGGTACGAGCCATAGTATCTGCAGATAAGAAAGAAAAAGGAAAACAAGGAGTTAATAGGATAAAAATTAAAAAATTGGGCATTATAACGACGTAAGTTGGTCAAAAGCCTCACTTTACACCCATACAAGTGGGCAGGAGGACCAACGTAAGTTCCAACACATCGTACAACAGTTAAACAGAAGGAAATTTTAACTGACAAGGTCCAATTTGAAGAAATTACAAGAAATTGAAAAATTTCGACAAATTAGGGCAAAAAGAGAAAAAAATCTAAGTTTCTCGATAACTAACCGATGAAACTCAAAAATTTTTGAGGGCTTTCGTTCCTCAAGACACCAACAACAAAAGCCCCCAATAAAAATCGAATTTTTACGGTTGGAAAAAGTTTAATTTGAAAAATACAAGTTAAATGGGCAAAAACCTAGGAATGGAAACCTAAAAACAGGTAAAAATGGGAAAGCATACCTGTAGGGATGAAGTGGATGTCGAAACTCGGGCTAAAATCGATCCACAACAGTGAAGTAGCACTGTAGCAACTCGGAGAGAAGAGGCGAGTCGAAACGGGAGGGAAATAATAGAAAATGACCCAAAATCAGACTTTAAAAATCTGTTTTTTGGTCAGAGGGTCGGACAACTCGACCAGAGCCATCGATCCTCTGATCGACCCTCTAATCGACCCTCAGCTCTCGGGAATCGACGAGAAAAACACACGGTCGGACATTAAGGGTCCGACATACCATCGACCCCACCATCCCTGTATAGAAAAGACAGTATTTTGTTTATAAAATGAGCTCGAATTGGAATTGATTATTGGTTAACGTGCCTACATGACATATACATGATTTCTCACCTATTTTGATGATTTTCAGGCACCACCAATCATCGAAAAGAAATATTTCTGGACGTAGAGTTACCCGACAGACCTGAAATATAGTCCCACCACCACCACCAGTGGAGGAGACTAGTCAAGAGAATAACCATGCACAGGGTAATCCAGAACAGGCAAACCCTACAAATTTGCCACCTCCACCACCGGAGCTAGCAACTGTGGTTATGAACCTAGCTCAGCAGCTACAGCCGATGCAACACGCACAAGCTCAAATGCAGGTTGCCATGGGGATTATGTATCAAGCCACTCAGGCTGCACCCATACACACTGGGCAAGCCAGTGCAGCACCAGTGGGTAACCACCCAGCTCCTCAGACACCTCAACAACCGGCTGCACCAATTCCAGTGCAGGTCCCAGAAGCAGCACAAGGGATGTACAACCACCCACCCCCTATGTTTGGGGCATACCAAAATCAACTGGATCACTCCTGGCTAGTGGAGAGATTTTTGAAAATGAAACCAAGAGAATTCAATGGCAAGCCGTCTGATCCACTGTGGCCTGCACACTGGATAGACGAGATGGAAAGGAACTTCCTTATGATGACTATCACCGAGGAAGAGAAAGTACTATGCGCCACCTGCATGCTCAAAGGCGACGCACACCATTGGTGGAAATCTACAAAGACGTACTTATTGACCAAGCACGCCCTACTGACATGGGCTATATATAAAGAAGCTTTCTTCGAGAAGTATTTCCCAAGAAGCTTCAGAGATTCAATGGAGAAAGAGTTCTTGAGTCTGTACCAGGGGCAGATGTCGGTAGACTCGTATCAACAGCGCTATGAAGAGCTATTTTTCTTCGCACCGGCTAGTATGCAGGAAGAAGATATCAAAACCCGTAGGTTTGTCGCGGGACGAAGAGGAAGCATAAGAGAAAATGTTCTGGGCTTAGAGAAGAAAATCTACAACGAAGCTGTCCAGATTGCTCGAGTGATCTAATCGAGCCAGAATGAGAGTTATTTCTCCCAGAACAGAGGCATCAAGAGACCAGCCCGAAACTCCTACAATGGAGGCAATAATAGGACGTATAAACCTTTTCGTCCTTAGAATTTTGCTACTGCACCAAAGTTTACTTCCGCAGCTCAACCACAGCCAAAGCCAAATTCTGAAGCCCCGAAGTGCTATAACTGCAACCAACCAGGGCATATGGAAAGAGAATGCCCAAAACCCAAGAAGCAGTTACATCAAGGACGGGTATATGCTGTTACATCAGAGGATGCTGCCGCATCACCCGTTGTGGTCACAGGTTTGACCGAAACTTCTAAGGTTATAATTACATTGATTGAGCATGTAGACTAAGTAAAAACGAATCACAGGTATCGTACCTATCAATGGCATACCCGCCAGAGTACTCTTTGATTCCGGAGCTACTCATTCATTTATATCTGTGTCGTTTAGAAAGAAGACCAATTTACCCATGAAAACATTAGACTACAAATTACTTGTACGGTCACCGATGGGATTAGAAGTGGAATTAGAGAAAGGTTATGGGCCATGTCCAGTTCTCATTGGCGAGAAAACCTTAGATGCAACTTTAATACAACTTAAGATGGAAAACTTTGAAGTCATCTTGGGAATGGACTGGTTAGCTCGGCATTCAGCAAACCTATTATGCGCCGAAAAGAATCTAACGTTCAAAGACAAAGAAGGAGCAGAATTCAGTTTCACGGGAACCAAACTTCCCAGTAGACGCAAGCTCATACTCTCAACATTGAAGGCTAAGAACTGCCTTGAAAAGGGAGCCATCGGATATCTAGTATCAGTGGTCGACCTAACCAAGGACGCGCCACAGATGGAAGATATTGATGTCGTGCGGGATTACTTAGATGTATTTCCGGAGGAACTACCCGGATTACCACCCGACCGAGCCACAGAGTTTGTAATAGACCTTCTACCCGGAGCCGCACCAGTATCAAAAGCACCTCATAGAATGGCTCCTACTGAACTGAAGGAATTAAAAGTGGCATTACAAGAACTGCTGGATAAGGGTTATATTAGACCCAATATATCTCCATGGGGAGCACCGGTGTTGTTCGTAAAGAAGAAGGATGGTAGCGTTCGATTATGTATCGACTATCGAGAGTTGAATAAGCTGACAAACAAGAATCGATATCCGCTACCTCGGATCGATGACTTGTTCGATCAGTTACAGGGAGCAAAAGTATTTTCAAAGATCGATCTTCGATCAGGCTATCATCAGCTGAAGATTAAAGAAGGTGACATTCCGAAGACAGCTTTCAGGACAAGATACGGACATTATGAATTCTTAGTGATGTCATTCGGATTAACTAATGCACCGGCAACGTTCATGGAACTTATGAACCGAGTTTTCCACGATATGCTGGATATGTCGGTTATAGTATTTATTGATGACATATTGGTATACTCCAAGGACAAGGAAACCCATATCAAGAACCTAAACGCAGCCCTACAGCGTTTAAGGAAAGAGAAGTTGTATGCCAAATTTTCAAAGTTTGAGTTTTGGCTAAGTGAAGTCGCCTTTCTAGGCCATGTAGTATCCGCTGAAGGAATCAAAGTGGACCCCAGTAAGATCGAGGCTATCGTAAAGTGGGAAGCACCAAAGAGCGTTTCAGAAATTAGAAGTTTTCTGGGTCAAGCTGGTTATTATCGGAGATTCGTAGAAGACTATTCTCGGATTGCCGTATCTCTCACCAGTTTGACCAAGAAAGGTGAAAAATTTGTATGGACGGATAAGTGTGAAAAGAGTTTTCAAACACTGAAGACCAGATTGATATCCGCTCTGATTTTGACTATTTTGATCCCAGGACAGACATTTACCTTATATATCGATGCGTCGGGATTGGGATTAGGATGTGTGCTTATGCAAGGAGAGCAAGTGATTGCCTATGCCTCGAGACAATTGAAGGTACATGAGAAAAATTATCCCACTCATGATTTGGAGTTAGCGGTAGTAGTACATGCTGTCAAGATATGGAGACATTACCTATACGGAGAGAAATTCCAGATTAAGTCGGACCATAAAAGTCTTACTTATTTATTTAATCAGAAGGAGTTGAATATGAGACAAAGAAGAAGGCTGAAACTATTGAAAGACTATGATTGTGATATCCAGTATCATCCGGGAAAAGCGAACGTAGTAGCAGATGCATTGAGCATAAAAGCAATGATAAAATCTCAAGGAGAAGTTAGCACGACTGCGGCAATGTGCACTACAGGAATGGTATTCAATCACGGCAACGAGCAGTATGTGATAGACACAACGGATGGATCAGTCAACCGAGGGTTTATTCATCGGTTTTCGAATATGTTCGCGGCATTGAAGATTATACCGGATATAGTGGATGAAGTGAAGACACCTTTCAAAGCAAATCCTTATCTGAGAACAGTACACGAAGATATTGAGAAAGGTAGGACTAACCCTGAGTTCACCTTGGATGACGAGAAGGTACTGAAATACAAAGGAAGAATATGTGTACCCGAAACAGAAAGTGTAGACATTAGACACCGACTCATGAAAGAAGCCTACACCACCATCTACTCGGTACATCCTGGAAGTACAAAAATGTATCATGACCTAAAGAAATTATACTGGTGGAGGGGAATGAAAGCAGATGTAGCTAAGTTCGTGTCTCAATGCCTAAATTGTCAGAAAGTAAAGGCTGAACGACAAAGACCCGCAGGACTATTGCAACCATTACCGGAACCAGCATGGAAATGGGACTGCATCACTATGGACTTCGTCACGGGACTACCATTGACTCCTTGAGTGGTAGACGCAGTTTGGGTGATTGTAGACCGTCTGACAAAGACAGCTCGTTTCATGCCTATACGACCTCAGTATACACTGGAAAGGTTAGCAAAGCCGTATGTGGATAACATTGTTCGCTTACACGGTGTACCAGAAAGCATTGTGTCGGATAGAGATCCACGATTTACTTCTAAATTTTGGGAAGGATTGCAAAAGGCTATGGGTACAACGTTGAAGTTCAGTACTGCATTCCACCCACAGACAGATGGACAGTCAGAGCGCACAATTCAGATTCTAGAAGATATGCTACGAGCATGTGTAATTGATTTCAAGGGATCATGGGATGAAAGGTTACCATTGATCGAGTTCGCTTATAACAATAGCTATCAGGCTACTATACAGATGTCACCTTATGAAGCACTGTATGGCAGGAAGTGTCAAACTCCTTTGTTTTGGAATGAAGTTGGAGAACGTAGTATTGTTGGACCAGAATTTGTTGAAGAGATTTGTCGAGTGGTCGACATTATCAAGGAAAGAGTAAGAACAGCTCAGAACCGTCAGAAGCAATATGCAGATACTCGACGAAGAGATCTAGAGTTCGCCGTAGGTGATAAAGTATTTCTGAAGGTATCGCCTATGCGAGGATTGAAGAGGTTCGGACAGAAAGGAAAAGTAAGTCCGAGATATGTCGGGCCATATGAAATTCTGACTAAGCGTGGGAAAGTAGCTTATCAGTTAGCACTACCACCGTCTATGTCAAGCGTGCATGACGTATTTCACATTTCCTTACTGAAGAAGTATGTCAAAGACCCAACGCATGTTTTGACAGTGGATTTGTCGGAGTTGACTGATGATTTGACATTTGAAGTAACACCAATAGAAATCACTAGTCGAAAGGTTCAACGTCTACGCAACAGAGATATCTACTATGTTAAGGTCACATGGAAAAGTAAAGACATGAAAGAAGTTACATGGGAAGAAGAAAATGCTATGCGGAAGCAATACCCTCAATTATTTGATTCAGAAGGTACGTCCAATTTCGAGGACAAAATTTTTATAAGTTGGGGGTAGTTGTAAGACCCGTGTCAAACTAATCCGGTCTTACCACCTTGAACCAGTTTCACCCATCATGGTCGAGTCAAATGGACCAAGGGCGTGAAGGAGAGCGAGATCCCAGGTATCAAATCGACCCAAAAAAACACTTAAAATAGAGGAAGGGTCGCATACCCAGCTAAACAGGGTCGACCCTCCCAAATCAGAAACTCAGACCCTTAAAATTTGGGAGAGGGTCGGACAGTGTCAGACCACAGGGTCGACGGGATCATCGACCCTCCCATCGACCTTCACTTGCCGCCGAAACTGAAATTTGGAAACTTCCTAATTTTCGGTTGGGATTCTTTCCAAATCTCAATGGGACTGTTATAGGACATTCCTACTCTATTTAAATGACGTCCCTAAGCCACTTTCACTCCTTTCACAACCCTAATTGAATTGAGAGAAAGAGAGAAGAAGGAAAAGAGGAAGAAAAGAGGCAAGGAAGAAGACTAAGCAAAAAGGAGAAGAATTTCCAGAGAAAAGTAATCTTCTCAGGTATGGATACTAATTCCATGAGTTTCTACAGACCTTAGGTTAGATATGGTTGAGTGTAGGATTTCGGAGAAACCCAAACCATCCATTCATGGTTAGATTTTCATGGAAAACCCGAGGATAATGCATGAAAGCCATCTAGGAGGATGAATCATGGTTTCAGACCATGGAATGAATGTTCAATGGAATGTGGAAGCAAGCCATAGGACCCCAAACACGAAGAATGATTTAAAAAGTGGAAATTGGACCAGAGTGCACCGAGGGTCGCACACAGGGTCGATAGACCCATCGACCCTAGGCACCCTGACCATCGACCCTCAGCATTCGGGAAGTTCAGACAGAGGGTAGGGTCGATAGACCCATCGACCCTATGTATCCTGAGTATCGACCCTCTGATCGACCCTCAGTTAACAACATGGTTTTTAAATTCAGAATTAATTCTAATTAAATTCTATCGACTTTGTTAGGTTTGCTAGCACTATAATAACACTGTAGAGGTGATTTTTAAGCTTGGAAAAGTATCTTATAGCAAACTAAGGTGAGGAACCTTAACTCCAAACTAAATCGGTTAATAATAAACTGTTTTCTAATTCTTGAGTCCTATGCCATGATTGATTCTATGCAAATATGTTTGTAATGTGCATACAGCATGCCATCCACTATTTCTATAACTTGTTCATGCATATTTACTTTATTGTTTATAACATGATGATGATGATGATGATGATAGGAATAGGCATGTGCTTGTATGTGTGTGGTTGATGTACTTGATGCGAGCGAGTATCAGGGGAGGTGTGTTGAGAACGTCAATAAACGTTAACCTTTGGCGGGTCTCAGCACTTTAGCTCTATCTCTACCTCAAGTTTTGTGCATTGACATCGTCGTATCGCCATTACCTTAGCAGAACTATTGTGTCGTAGGGTATCAGGGGAGGTGGTCTCGGTCCTTGTAGTCTCTGACTCTATCGGGGGGCCTTAGCTCTATCTCTATGGACATTCTGAGGGATGCTGGGGTGAGGCCTTGGATGCACTGTTTGGCATTAGGATTGGTTAGTAGCGAGCCCAGTTTGCAAGCCCTCGCTAACAGGGGCTTACGTGTTGGTATAGCATTATATAGCAATAAACGTTAACCTTTATTGTATAATGTTATGGTAGAGTGGATGGGGACGAAGATAAACGTTAACCTTCGGGCGGACTTCCACACCCTGTGTATAGAGGCGTTGTCAATAAACGTTAACCTTTGACCACCCAACCTTTCTATTGCGCATTGCAAACTATAAACCAGACCAAAGAGATAAATGAATGTGCATGCATATGTAATGTTGCATTGTTTTGGCTACTCACTGAGCCATGTTGTGTGCTCACCCCTCGACGTCGAATATTTTTAGTTGATGATGCAGGTTACACAGTTGAAGACTATATGAATGCTTCTACGTACGGGATGGTAGCAGCAATGGACGCTGGAGCTGAAGATGATACACATGACTCCTCTTGCGAGTGCAACTCGTGTGTATTTGACTAGATATCTTTATAGGTTTCTTTATTGGATTTCTAAGACATGTATTTGGTATTTGAATATTTATGTCTCAGTTAAACACAGAATAATTTGCTATTATTTATGGATATCATTTTAGTTCTCAATTCATTTATTTATAAGACTTCCGCTATTGTGTATTTACTCTGATTATGAAGGTGAGTGTACGAAGGTTCAGGTAACGCGGGGATAGCCTATTTGAGATCCTGGTTGAACCGTTGGTTATTTAGCGGTTCATCACACCATTTTGAAATGTACGGAATTGGGGTGTGACATCCATTGTCCACATAATTTCTTCCATGGATTCTCTTGGAATTTATCCATGGATGGATGATTTGGGTTTCTCCTAATCCTATCTTCTTCATGAACAATTCTAGGTTCTCAATTTAACATGGGAAATATGTTTATACCTTATGCTTACTGAAGATTCAAAGTTTTCTCTGAATTTTCCTCCTCTTTAGTCTTCTTCTTCAATTTCCCTTCTCTTCCTTCTCTTCTCTTTCTCTCACTTTAAATTGGAGTTCTAAAAGGATGAAAGAGACTATGGGATGTCCTATTTATAGAGAAAAACCCTCCATAATATGTCCTAATGAGTTTAGGAAAGAACCCCCTTCGGATTAGGAAGGTTTCCTAAATTTGATTTCTGACTGGGTTCCGTGGGGTTGGAGGTGGGGTCGCAGAATCCATCGACCCTACCTTTTGAAATGTCTGACCACACAACCAAAATTCATGTGGTTGGACTCTTTTGTGGTGGGGTAGGTCACTCCTATTTAGGCATACAACCACATGCTCATAATTAACTATTTTTGGGTTAATTTTATACATGGTCTTGTGGTTTCTTCACGCACTTGGTCCACTTGGCTCGACCATGATAGGTAGACCTGGTACAAGGTGATAAGACCAGTTAGTTTGAAATAGGTCTTACAACTCCCCCCCTTTCATTAGAAATTTCATCCTCAAAATTTACACATACCTTTCAAGTCGAAAAGGTGAGGATATTGCTTTTGCATAGCATTCTCTTCTTCCTATGTGACCTCTTCTATATCTAGGCTTCTCCAAGTGACTTTAACATAATAAATATCATGGTTGCGTAGATGTTAAACCTTTCGGCTAGTGATTTCAGTTGGTGCTACTTCGAATGTCAAATCATGAGTTAGACCCGATAGATCCACTGTTAAAACGGGTATTGGATCTCTGACGTACTTCTTCAGTAATGAGATATGAAATACATCATGCACACTTGACATAGATGGAGGTAGTGCTAACCGATACGCCAGTTTTCTATGTTTAACGAGAATCTCATATGGCCTGATGTATCTTGGACTTAGTTTCCCTTTTTGCCCGAATTATTTTAAGCCTCGCATAGGTGATACTTTCAAGAATACCTTATCACCTATGACGAATTCAAGGTCTCGACGTCGAGTATCTGCATACTGTTTCTGCCGATTCTGAGCTGTTTTAACTCTTTCCTTAATAATGTCGACTACACGACAAGCCTCTTCAACAAATTCTGGTCCAACAATACTCCGTTCACTAATTTCATTCCAAAACAAAGGAGTTCGACACTTCTTACCATACAGTGCTTCATAGGGTGACATCTGTATAGTAGCCTGATAGCTGTTGTTATAGGCGAACTCGATCAATGGTAGTTTCTCATCCCATGATCCCTTGAAATCAATAACACAGGCTCAAAGCATGTCTTCTAAGATCTGAATGGTACGCTCTGACTGTCCATCAGTCTGAGGATGGAATGCAGTACTAAACTTCAACGTTGTACCCATAGCCTTCTACAATCCTTCCCAAAACTTTGAAGTAAAGCGTGGGTCTCTATCGGACACAATGCTTTCAGGTACATCATGTAATCTGATAATATTATCCACATATAGCTTGGCTAACTTCTCTAGAGTATACTGAGGTTGTATAGCTATGAAGTGAGTTGTCTTAGTCAGACGATCCACAATCACCCAGAACGAGTCAACTACTCAGGGAGTCAATGGTAACCCGGTGATGAAGTCATAGTGATGCAGTCCCATTTCCAAGCTGGTTCAGGCAGTGGCTGCAATAATCCTACGGGTCTTTGTCGTTCAGCCTTTACCATCTGGCAATTTAGGCATTGAGACACAAATTTAGCTACATCTACTTTCATTCCTCTCCACCAATATAATTTCTTCAAATCATGATACATCTTTGTACTTCAAGGATGTACCAAATAAGCGGTGGTATGAGCTTCCTTCATTAGTTTGTGTCTAATATCTAAGTTATCATTTCAGGAATACATACTCTTCCTTTGTACTTCAGTACCTTTTCAATGTCCAAGGTGAACTCAGGAATAGTCCTACCTTTTTTTTATGTCTTCTTACCTTTTTTTATGTCTTCTTGTACCATTCTCAGATAAGGGTCTGATCTAATAGCGGCTTTCACTTTATCTAATATATCAGGTACAATCTTCAATGTTGCGAACATATTTGAAAACCGATGAATAAACGCTTGATTGGTTGATCCGCCTGGTGCATCTATCACGAACTGCTCATTACCATGATAGAATACTTTCCCTGTAACACACATAGCTGCAGTCGTGTTAACCTCTCCTTGGGATTTTATCATTGCTTTTCTGCTTAGCGCATCAGCAACTAATTAACTTTCCCTGGATGATACTGAATATTGCAATCATAATACTTTAATAATTCCAACCATCTTCTTTGTCTCATGTTCAACTCCTTCTGATTAAAAAGGTAAGTGAGGCTCTTATGATCTGACTTAATCTGAAATTTCTCTCCATACAAATAATGTCTCCATATCTTGACAACATGTTCTACTGCTGCTAATTCCATGTCATGAGTGGGATAGTTCTTCTCACGTGTCTTCAGTTGTCTTGAGACATACACAACTACTTGTTCTCCTTGCATAAGTACACATCCTAAACCCAACCCAGACGCATCAGTGTACAAGGTAAATGGTTGTCTTAGAATAGGAATAGTCAAGATGAGAGCAGATATCAATCTAGCTCCCAATGTTTGAAAACCTTCTTCACATTTATCGGTCCAAACAAACTTTTCTCCTTTCTTGATCAACCTGGTGAGAGGTACGGAAATTCTGGAGTAGTCTTCCACGAATCATCGGTAATACCCAGCTAGACCTAGGAAACTTATGATTTCTGCAACACTCTTAGGTGCTTCCCATTTCCCAGTGGCTTCAATCTTGCTAGGATCCACTTTAATTCCTTCAGCGGATACAACATGGCCTAAGAAAGTGACCTCATTTAACCAAAACTCACACTTTGTAAATTTGGCGTAAAGCTTCTCTTTCCTTAATCGCTACAGAGCGGCTCTTAAATTCATGACATGAGTTTCCTTGTCCATGGAGTAAACCAATATATCATCAATAAACACAATGACTGACGTATCCAACATATCATGGAATACCCGATTCATGAGTTCCATAAAAATTGTGGGTGCGTTAGTTAATCCAAAAGACATGATTAAAAATTCGTAATGTCCATATCTTGTTCTGAATGCTGTATTCGGAATATCACCTTCCTTAATCTTCAACTGATGGTATCCTGACCAAAGATCAATCTTGGAGAACACCTTGACACCTTGCAACTGATCGAATAAGTCATCCGTCCGAGGCAACGGGTACCGATTCTTGATTGTAAGCTTATTTAATTCTCGGTAGTCTATACACAGTCGAACGCTATTGTCTTTCTTCTTTACAAACAATACTGGCTCTCCCCATGGTGATATGCTGGGTCTGATATAACCCTTGTCCAGTAATTCCTGTAACTGTACCTTTAGTTCCTTCAGTTCAATAGGAGCCATTCGATAGGGTGCTTTAGATACTGGTGCAGCTCCGGGTATAAGATCTATAACGAACTCTGTCGCTCGGTTGGGTGGTAGTCTTGGTAATTCCTTTGGAAATACATCTAAAAAGTCACACACAACATCAATATCCTCCATTCGTGGTACTTCCTTGGTGAGATCAACCACGGATACTAGATACCCAACTCCTCCTTTTTCGAGGTATTTTCTAGCCTTTAATGCAGAGAGGATGAGTTTTCGTTTATGGGGTAGTCTGGTTCCCGCAAAACTAAACTCTGTTCCTTCCTTGTCTTTAAATGTCAATTTCTTTTCTGCACATAATAGGTTTGCAGAATGCCAAGATAACTAGTCCATTCCCAAGATAACGTCAAAGTCTGCCATCTCGAGTTGAATCAAGGTTGCATCCAAAATCTTCTCGCTGATAAGAACTGGACATGGTCCATAATCTTTTTCTAATCCCACTTTTAATCCCATTGGTGATCGTACAAGTAATTTGTAGTCTAAAGATCTGAGGGGTAGATTTAGTTTATTTTCAAATGGCACAGATATAAAAGAATGAATAGCTCCAGAATCAAAGAGTACTCTGGCAGGTATGCCATTAATAGGTATGATACCTATGATTTGTTTTAACTTAGTCTACCTGCTCACACAAGGTAATACAAAATGAAAGGTTCAGTTCATACCTGTGACCACATCAGGCGATGCGACAACATCCTCAGATGTAACTGCATAACCTTTTCTTGCTGTAGCTGCTTCCTGGGCTTAGGACACTCCTTGGAATAATGTCCCATTTGATTGTAGTTATAGCATTTTACTCCTTCATTATTTTACTTTTGTTGAGGTTGGACTGTTGGAGTAGTCTTGGCTGCAGCATTAAAGCCTTAGTACGGAAGGGTTTAAATGTCTTTGTGTTCCCTCCGTTATAAGAATTTCCATTTGCCCTTTTGATACCTCTATTCTGAGCAAAGTAGCTCTCTCTGGCTCGATTCTAGTACTCGAGCAATCTGTATGGATTCATTATAAACTTTCTTTTCTAGCCCCAAAACATGCTCCTGAATGCTTCCCCTAAGTCCCATGACGAACCTTCGGGTTTTAGTATTTTCCTCCTGCATGCTAGAGGGTGCAAAGAAAAACAACTATTCATAACGCTGTTGATATGCATCCACAGTCATCTGTCCCTGATACAAACTCAGGAACTCTCTTTACATAGCATCTTTGAAACTTCTGAGAAAATATTTCTCAAAGAATGGCTCTTTATAGATAGCCCAGGTAAATTGGGCATGCTTTGTTAATAGATAAGTCCGAGTAGACTTCCACCTGTGGTGTGCATCTCCCTTCAGCATAAATGTGGCGCACAACACTTTTTCCTCCTCGTTAACAGTCATCATCATGAAATTCGTTTCCATTTCGTCGATCCAATGAGCTAGCCATAAAGGATCTGCTGGCTTGCCATTATATTCCTTAGGCTTCATTTTCAGAAAATGCTCGATCAGTCGAGAGTGGTCCAACTGATACTGAACATATGCCCCATACATAGGTGGTTGATACTGGTAACTGCCTTAGGCTACCTCAGGGTTCTGTACTAGAGCTTGTACCACTGGCGTTTGAGGTGCTTGGGGCACCATGTTGCTATCCCCTGGTACTGTGCTAGCTTGTCCGGATGGCATAGGTGTAGTATGTGCAACTGGGAAAACCATTCCTATAGCAGCTTCCATATTGGCTTGCACCTGCTGTATTTGCTGCAGCTGTTGTACCAGATTCATAACTGTTGTAGCCAAATCTGTAGGTGGGGCTGGCAAGTTTGTAGGATTTTCCTGGCCATTAGCTCCTCGTGGTGCCACATTCTGATTCTCTTGCCCTTCAGAATTTTTATGGCTATTTTCCTCCACAGGTGGTGGTGATGGAATTGGTTTACGTCCTCACCTGGTTACTCTTCGCCCTGCAATTTCCTGTTCCGATGGTGGTAATGTCTGAAAAAATCATAGAACATGTGAGGCAATCATAGTATACATCATTCCCATGTCAAAATTCAATTAATCAAAGTAAAATTCCAACTTTCCAAGTCATTCAGTCAAAATACTATATTTTCCATCGTAGGGTCGATGGTGGGGTCGCACTATGTCGGACCACAGGGTATGCGACCTCACAAAACCCTATCAGCTCACCAAGAGCCTGGGGTCGGTCGTAGGGTCGGTATATGTCCAACCACAGGGTCAGACCACACGAGGTCTGTCAACTCACCGAGAGCCTAGGGTCGATCGTGGGGTCGGTCGTGGGGTCGCACATTTAGTCAAATTTTGCGACCGCACGACCCCAAATCAGGTTTTTAAACTCGATTTTGGAGTCATTTCCCACTCTCTCTTTTTCCTTCAACTCAACTCGCTTCCCCTGAGTTGCTACAGTATCGACCCCTCATGTTTGGTGAATATTTCTTCCATTCACGACCTATGTTCCTTTCCTTCAGGTATGTTCTCTACTAGCCCTCATTTTTAAGCTTTCAAAACTAGGTTTTTCCCCATTTATAACGTTTTCTTCAAATTAAAAATTTTTTACCATAAAATTTTGATTTTTATTGGGGGCTTTTGCTATTGGCCTCCCAATGGATGAAAGCCCTCAAGAAAATTTGAGTTTCATCTGTTAGTTTTTGAGAAACTTGAAATTTTCCACTTTTGACCTAATTTTTGGGGTTTTTTTCCAAATTATTGAAATTTCTTCAAATTCGACCTTCCTAGTTTAAATTTCCAACTGTATGAGCCTTACAGGGTGGTTTGGAACATATGTAAGTCCTCCTGCCCAACTGTTTGGGTGAAAGTGAGGCTTTTGGCCAAATCACGCCGTTATAAGGCCAAAATTTTGAGTTTTGCTCTATAACTAATATCTTTCTATTTGTCTGTGTCCTTGCAGATAACATGGCTCGCACCAAAGTTCCCAGAGCTCATGATCCTATATGCTTCCGGTCTAATGAAGCACAGGCTCAGTATGCTCGTTATGAGCATAAAAAGGTGAAAGGGGGTCGCTGTGTAAACTTGGCTAGTCTAGCCTTGTTTAATGTAGAAGGGGCTTTTGGGGACATGGATTGGCTCCCCGTGATATCGTATGAGGCTTGCACCTATCTTGCTCTGGTGAAATAGTTCTATTACAACCTTCAGGTAGTGGGTGATCCCAATGATATAGACAGGGGTAGGGAGCTCAGATCACCAGTTATGTAAAAGGGGTGGAAATTTCCTTTAACTGCCAGGAGTTGGCTGATCTTCTGGGTATATCAAATGACAGCCCCTTAGAGTACTGTGCACCTAAGGAACCCCAATTCCTATCCTTGATGATGCGTGCAGAGATTGATCTCCAGCTTCTTAGAGGTGATCGCTGGGAGATGAAGGCAATCAACCAACGGTCGGAACCTCGGGTGTATTGCAAGATCATTCAGCACAACCTGATTCCTCAGAGTGGGCATTATGAGAGGATTTCCCAGTTGACCCAGTATCTCTTGTATTGCATCTGCACTAGGCAGCCCGTCTGCCTTCCATACATTATCATCAGGATGATGATCCGTGCTACGATGCCTAGTCAGATAGGCAACCTGCCCTATGGGCATTTGATCACTACCCTGCTTACACACCTGCATGTCGACTTACTGGATGAGAGGATTCATGAAGATACCTTCTCTTCTGACCTTGACTAGGAGACCATTTGCAAGATGGGGATGCGAGTTGCTTAGGTCAGTGACGAGGAGAGGAACGCTCTGGTGCGTCCCCGTACCCGGGTAGAGATAGCAGATGCTGAGGTGGCAGTGGCAGTAACAGCAGCAACATGGGTCCATGGAGATGATGCTGATGATGATGATCGTATGTTCATGGATGTAGACACCATACCTCCTCCATCACCACCGCATTCCACTGGAGCTGGCCTATCTCGGGTTCCTTCACACACAGTTGGTCCTTCGCACCTACCATCTGATGATGTGATGGGGCTACTGCGTGAGATTAGAGAGGCTCAGTGCGTGACTGATTGGAGAGTAGGAGAGCTTCTAGATGCCCAGCGTGCATCTAATCAGCGGATGACCGATCTGACAGCTAGTCTCCAGGTGACCCAGACTCAGGTAGCCTGGCTGACTAGAGTGTATGCTGAGGACTATGACCGAGATCGTGAGGCACCTCCTCCTCCAGCACCTTTAGCTCCATGAGGCATATTTTCTTTTTGTCTTTCCTTGTACTACAGAGTAACTGTCTGGATTGTGGACCGTACTCTGATTTGGAGATGTATATATGTTGCTTTTTATTTGATGTGTATATGAAACTTGTTTCTCATCTTAATAGTGTATTATTCTCTTTCTTAATTTATGTCTCATACAACACAGGTGCTTATGGTGTGTTCTTATTACAGCTTTTAAATTTTATCCTAACTCAGTTCACGAACTTTTGTAGAAGTATACTGGTTTAATAGACAGGGCCTGAGAGCTCTGATACCAAGTTGTCACACCCTAATTTTGCAACAACCAGAATGGTGTGATGAACCGTCTAGATCCAACGGTTCAACCAGGATCTCGAATAGGCTGTGTCCGTTTGCTTAAACCATACACATCCACAACCATAATCAGAGTAAATAAACAATAGCGGAAGTCTTTAATACTAATGAACTGAGAGTCTAACAGTGATAACATAAATAAATTATTCAATTATCTTCAAATGACTAAGATATAAAATAAAAATAATTAATTAATTACATGTCCTTAATAATCCAATAAATAAATCTAATCAAAGACGTATGAGTTGCACTCGCACGACGAATCATGCGACTCCATCACAGTTTCTGCATCCATCGTCGCAACATATCCGTACATCGGAGCATTCAAATAGCCTTCTATAGTAGTACCTGCATCATCAACTAAAAATATTCGACGTCGAAAGGGTGAGCACACATCATGGCTCAGTGAGCAAATAAAATAATGCAACAAATATATACATGCATTCAAAGATATCTTTGGTCTGGTTCATAAGTTTGCAATGTGCGACAGAAAGGATAGGTGGCTGTCGCACCTCTATACACGTGTGTGTGAAGCCGTCCAATGGATCAAACACCATTGCCATCCCACATGCACCCACCATGGAATAGAGATAGAGCTAAAGTGCTAAGACCACACCGCATGATACTTCCCCTGATGCCTTACCCATACCAACACGTAAGCCCAAATTGGCGAGGGGTTACAAACTGGGCTCATAACTAACAAATCCTAATGTCAAACAGTATATCTAAGGCCTCACCCCAGGATCCCTCAATACGTCCATAGAGATAGAGCTAAGACCCCCCAGCAGAGTCAGAGACTACACAGTCCAAGACCACCTCCCCTGATGCCCTATGACGTAATAGTTCTACTAAGGTAATGGCGATACGACGATGTCAGTGGACAAGACTTGAGTAGAGATAGAGCTAGAGTCTGGTGACCAGGTTGAACCACAGTGTCACGTCCTCCCCCTGATGCTCCACTCGCGTTAAGTACACTAACCACACACAAACATTCACATGCCTATTCCTAGCATCATCATCGTCATCATGTTATAAACAAATGGAATTAAATATGCATGAACATTAATAGAAAAAATATTAGATGACATGTGAAATGCACAATAGACGCATACAAGCATAGAATCAATCATGGTATTGGACTTAATAAACAAAAACAGTTTATTATTAGCCAATTAGTTTAGGTCTTGTTCCCTCACCTTTGATTGATAGTAGATCCTCGTTCAAGCTTTATGAATCACATTTAAATCACTTGAAAACCTAACAAGTTGATAGATTTTTAATTAGAATTAATTCCCAAGTGTTTAAACTAACAGAAACTGAGGGGTCGCAGGTGTGGCAGCACCTGGGGTCTCAGTTTCTGCGACCATAGGGCGTCGGGTCGTAGGGTAGGGTCGGAATACTCCGACCACACGTGGACCACACCCTCCTTGGATACTTCCCGAGGGCATGTGGTCGGACATGTGTGTCTCATGGGGTCAGACATCATGCGACCTCACGTGCGACCACACGTGTTATGGTCGACCTTTCACTCTTAATTCCATTCCTTCATGTTTGAATCCTTTGGCTTATCATCATGGTCCTTCCTATGATTTTTCTATGGCTCAAAACTATTATTTTATACACCATCTATTTCCCACATAATTTCCTCCATGGATTCTCTTGGAATTTGTCCATGGATGGATGATTTAGGTTTTTCCTAATCCTATCTTCCTCATGAACTATCCTAGGCTCTCAATTTAAGATGGGAAATATATTCATACCTTATGCTTGCTGAAATTCAGATTTTTATCTGAATTTTCCTCCTCCTTAGTCTTCTTCTTCAATTTTCCTTCTCTTCCTTCTCTTTTCTTTCTCTCACTTTCAGTTGAAGTTATAAAAGGATGAAAGAGACTAAGGGACATCCTATTTATAGAGAAAAACCCTCCATAATATGCCCTAATGAGTTTAGGAAAGAACCCCCTTCAGATTAGGAAGGTTTCCTAAATTTGGTTTCTGACTGGGTTCCGTAGGGTCGGAGGTGGGGTCACAGAATCCGTTGACCCTACCTTTTGAAATGTCCGACCACACGACCAAAATTCATGTGGTTGAACTCTTTTGAGGTGGGGTCGGTCACACCTGTTTAGGCATGCGACCACACACTCATAATTAACTGTTTTTGGGTTAATTTCATACCTGGTCTTGTGGTTTCTTCACGCACTTGGTCCACTTGGTTCGACCATGATAGGTAGACCTGGTACAAGGTGGTAAGACCGGTTAGTTCGATACGGGTCTCACAATACCCTAGAGAGGTTAGCCAAGCTATATGTGGATAATATTGTCAGATTGCATTCGGTACCTGAAAGCATTGTGTCCGACAGAGACCTACACTTTATCTCAAAATTTTGGGAAGGATTACAGAAGGCTAAGGGTACAACGTTGAAGTTCAGTACTGCATTCCATCCTCAGACAGACGGACAGTCCGAGCGTACCATTCAGATTTTAGAAGACATGCTTCGAGCCTGTGTTATTGATTTCAAAGGATCATGGGATGAGAAACTACCATTGATCGAGTTCGCCTATTACAACAACTATCAAGCAACTATACAGATGTCACCCTATGAAGCACTGTATGGTAGAAAGTGTCGAACTCCTTTGTTTTGAAATGAAATTAGAGAACGGAGTATTGTTGGACCAGAGTTTGTTGAAGAGACTTGTCGAGTAGTCGACATTGTCACACCCCAATTCAGATCCAACCAGAATGGTGTGAGTGAACCGTCATTGAACCAACGGTTCACACCAGGATCTCGAATAGGCCGTGTCCACTCATACAAACCATCACACATAACCACAATCAGAATATAAATAGTACAGCGGAAGTCTTTAAATATAATGAACTGAGAATCTATTGATAACTTTAAATAAAATACCAAGTTATTGAAATCCAAACAAATAATATAATATCATTACATCTCTTTAATCCAATCGAAAATAAGGAAAATAAATAAATAAAACCAATCAAAGGTACACGGAGAAAGGGCACTCGCATGAAGCGTCATGCTCGACCTCTCCTGCCTGTAGATCCAACGCAGCAACACCACCATAAGCCGGAGCATTCATGTAGTCATCCACAGTGTAACCTGCATCAACATTTAAAACATGTATATATACAAAGAGTGAGCTCACAACTTAGCTCAGTAAGACAATCAGACAGTTTCACAATATTATGCATGAGTAACAATCATTTTATGATGTGGTCTGGTTTTAAATTTGCAATGTGCTATAGAAAGGTTTGGTAGCCCCCGCACCTCTATACACGAGTGTGTGGCACCTCATGGATCACACTCCCATTGGCCCATATGCACCCATCATGGAATAGAGATAGAGCTAAGATACCCCCGTACCTCCCCTGATGCTCTACCCATACCAGTACCTAAGCCCCTATTGGCCAAGGCTCACAAACTGGGCTCGCAACTAACCAATCCTATATGTCATCAATGTACGCTCTATCCCAGCACAGCCGTCTATGGCATAGAGATAGAGCTAAGGCATTCCCACACCTCCTCTGATGCCCTATCCGCAACTAACCCACTAGGATAGAAACAATACGCAGGTAGACCCTATCCCAACATAACTCCCTACGGCATAGAGATAGAGCTAAAGCATCGTGGACAAGCCAGCGTCGACTCGGAGACCACAGTGCCACATAACCATGGCCAGGCCAGCATCAACATCGGAGACCACCGTACCACGACCTTCCCCTGATGCCCCACCCATACCAAGCATGTTAAGACAGAATACTACAAAAGGTGCTAATGTGAGGAGCGATCCCAGGCCCATGCCTCACTCCACACACTAACGAAAACAATCACATGCTTAACAATCACATCCTAACAATGCATGAACAGTAATAATAACTGAAATTAAAAGATGGCATGTGAATATGCACAAACATCACATCATATATAATCAGGAGGTTAACAACGATTTACTGTTCACTAATTATTAGATTTAGGTTAGATTTCCTTACCTGATGCTCGTTTGTTAGCTTGCTCCACGTCACAAGATCCAAACGGGAAGTCACAAAGTCCTACAATATTATTAGGGTTTCATTAGAATATATTGTTTAGGGTTTCATGTTGGTCGGCAACCAACATGGTTACAAAGTACCCTCACAGAGCTGACCGGTGGTATGTACTGGTCGCAGCTCTGTGGGGAAGACTGGCGACCGGTATGGTCAGCCGGTCCCCACAGACCAGCCTCCCGAGGGATACCGGTGGCAACATACCGGTCGCACTATGTGCAACCGGTATAGTCGACCGGTATGTCTCCGGAAGACCATACATGGGTTTTCGACTGCCGTCGATCATCCTCCATGGATTTCCAAGGTTTCTCCTATTCATTCTAAGTCTAAACTTGGAGTTAGAGTTATCCCCAACTCATTCAAGTCTCGTTTCGATGAATATCATCTCGAAACTCGAATTTAGGGTTTGACGGCAACTTAGGGTTTATTGGCCAATTTAGGGTTTTAGATCAAATCCTACTTTGCATGGTATTGATCCACCCACACAACTAACATAGGATAAGATGAATAGTTAAAACACTTACCGTTGACTGGCGTAGCGTGAGCTTCGTCGAACGGTATTGGCAGCACCTTCTTCTTCTTCCTAACTCTTCTCCTTTCCAATCTCTTTCTCTTCTCTAGGGTTTGTGAGAGACAATGGAAAGGATTTGAGGAGGCTTAAGGGTGTATTTATAGGCTAGATTTAGGGTTTAGTAACCCAACTAGGATTAGGAAAGTCTTAAAATTCGAAATCAGGCAAGTGGGACCCTCAGAAGTCAATTTCCAGATTTCCACACTTAGCTGCGCAGACCTGACCGGTCGACCGGTACCAAGACCGGTACCATCGACCGGTCAACATAAAATCATGTTGATTTGATCGTCTTTGGTCCGATTTCATACCTGTTTGTCATCCGCTTGTCCCGTCTGGCCCGGTGATGATCAGAAGACCTCCTACGACACAAAACCAAGGTTTAGACCGGGTTTACGGAGTGCGGGTCTTACAACTCCCCCACCCTTAA
Source organism: Protea cynaroides (assembly GCA_028583415.1). Lineage (NCBI taxonomy): Eukaryota > Viridiplantae > Streptophyta > Magnoliopsida > Proteales > Proteaceae > Protea > Protea cynaroides. The sequence continues at coordinate 98,961,869 of CM053266.1, forward strand.
AAGAAATTTCGTCCCCAAAATTTGCATGTAGGTTTCACAACTTCCCCACCCTTAAAAGAAATTTTGGCCTCGAAATTTGAACGTACCTTGATCGTCGAAAAGGTTAGGGTACTCCTTCCTCATCGCGCTCTCCTCTTCCCAAGTAATTTCCTCCACATTTTGGCTTCTCCAATGCACCTTCACATAGTGGATATCCTTGGTTCGAAGTTGCTGAACCTTTCGACTTGAGAGCATCACAGACACCACTTTGAATGTTAAGTCTTCAGTCAAGTCTGTGGGATCAGCGGTCAAGATGTGCGATGGATCTCTAACATATATCTTCAGTAATGATACATGGAACACATTATGAACACTAGACATAGATGGTGGTAGAGCCAATTGATATGCTACATTACCACGTCGGGTCAATATCTCATACGGTCCCACATACCTGGGGCAAAGCTTCCCCTTCTTACCAAACCGTTTCAGGCCTCGCACCGGTGACACCTTCAAGAATACTTTGTCACCCACTGCAAACTCCAGATCTCGACGTCGATTATCCGCATAGTGCTTCTGTCGAACTTGAGCTGTCTTTACTCTCTCCTTGATCTGATCAATCACTCAACAAGTTTCTTCAACGAACTCCGGACCTACAATTCTTCTTTCTCCCACCTCGTTCCATAACAGAGGTGTACGGCACTTCTTCCCATAGAGTGCTTCATATGGGGCCATCTGAATTGTAGCCTGATAACTATATTTATAAGCAAACTCGATAAGTGATAGCTTCTCATCCCAAGCTCCCTTGAAATCTATTGCACAAGCTCGAAGAATATCTTCTAAAATTTGAATAGTTCGCTCTGACTGTCTGTCCGTCTGAGGGTGAAAAGCTGTGCTGAACTTCAACTTGGTTCCCATGGCTTTCTGTAATCCTTCCCAGAATTTTGATGTAAAACGGGGATCTCTGTCAGGTACTATACTCTCTGGAACACCATGAAGTCTGACTATATTATCAACATATAACTTAACCAGTTTCTCCATGGTATACTGAGGTCTGACCGCAATAAATCGAGCTGTCTTGGTGAGTCGATCCACTATAACCCAAACTGCATCCACTGACCTTGGTGTCAAAGGTAAGCCAGTGACGAAATCCATAGTAATACAATCCCACTTCCAAGCAGGTTCCGGTAATGGCTACAGTAAACCTGCGGGTCTCTGCCTTTCTGTTTTAACTTGTTGACAATTCAGACACTGGAACACGAAACGAGCTATATCTGCTTTCAACCCCTCCACCAATATAATCTCCTTAAGTCATGGTACATTTTGGTACTTCTTGGATGTACCGAATATGGAGTGTAATGAGCTTCAGTCATAACTCGATCTCTGATATCGCAGTCTTCACTCTTAGGTATACATAACCGTCCATGATACTTGAGTACCTTGTCTGAATCCAAGGTAAAGTCAGGATTGCTCGTACCCTTCTCTAAGTCTTCTTGCACTGTCTTGAGATGAGGATCCTGTAGGATTGCTACCTTGACTTCATCAACTAGATCCGGTGAGATCTTCAAAGCTGCGAACATCATGGTGAACTTATGAATTAAGCCTTATTCAACTGGATCTTCTGCAGTCTCTATAATATACTCTTCATCACCTTCGATTGAACTTGAGGCTGCGGTACATAATGCAGCATTTGCACTTGGTCCTTCCTCAGGTTTCGATGCCCACTTCCTGCTTAAGGCGTCAGCCACCACATTTGCTTTACCTGGATGGTACTGGATGTCACAATCATAATCTTTTAACAATTCCAGCCATCTCCTCTGTCTCATTTTCAGATCCTTCTGAGTGAAAAGATAAGTTAAGCTCTTGTGATCTGACTTGATTTGAAACTTCTCACCGTACAAGTAGTGTCTCCAAGTTTTGATTGCGTGAATAACCGCTGCTAGCTCCAAGTCATGAGTAGGATAGTTCTTCTCATGCTCCTTTAACTGTCTTGATGCTTAAGCAATCACCTGTTCTCCTTGCATCAATACACACCCAATACCCAACCCTGAAGCATTCGTATATAAAGTAAACGGTACGCTTGGTTCTGGGATGGTCAAGATAGGTGCAGAGACTAGTCTTGACTTCAAAGTCTGAAAGCACTTCTCACACTCATCTGTCCATATGAATTTCTCTCCTTTCTTGGTAAATCTGGTGAGTGGAACAGCGATCCTGGAGTAATCTTCCACGAATCTTCTATAATAACCAGCCAACCCAAGGAAACTACGAATCTCCGCAACAGATTTTGGTGTTTCCCATCCTACTATAGCAGCTATCTTAATTGGATCAACCTTGATACCGTCTTCAGATACAACATGGCCCAAGAAAGCCACTTCCTTCAGCCAAAACTCGCACTTCTTGAACTTAGCATAAAGCTTCTCCTGTCTCAGCCGTTGTAGGGCTGCCCTCAAATGTGCTGTATGAGTCTCCATATCCTTAGAGTAGATCAATATGTCATCCATGAATAAGATGACCGAAGTGTCCAACATATCATGAAACACTCGGTTCATCAGTTTCATAAACGACGCTGGAGCATTGGTCAACCCGAAAGACATAACTAGAAACTCATAATGCCCATACCTCGTCCTGAAAGCAGTCTTCGGAATATCTCCGGCCTTGATCTTCAGTTGGTGATACCCCGATTGGAGATCAATCTTCGAGAAAACCTTTGCACCCTGTAGCTGATCGAACAAATCATCGATCCTAGGCAAAGGATACCGATTTTTGATCGTCAACTTGTTCAGCTCACGGTAGTCAATGCATAGCCTTACACTTTCGTCCTTCTTCTTAATGAATAGTATCGGTGCTCCCCAAGGTGATATGCTAGGTTGTATGAAACCCTTATCCAACAATTCTAGTAACTGGGTCTTCAACTCCTTTAACTCGGTAGGGGCCATCCTGTATGGCGCTTTGGACACCGACGCCGAACCTGGCATAAGGTCTATTACAAACTCTGTAGCCCTGTCCGACGGTAGACCTGGAAGCTCCTCTGGAAATACATCTGGGAACTCTCGAACCACATCTATATCTTCCATCTTGAGTGACTCTACCGTGATATCAACTACAGATACTAGATACCCCACTCCCCCTTGCTCTAAGCATCGCTTGGCTTTTAGGGCAGAGAGAATCAGCTTCCGCTTCCTAGATAGCCTGATCCCAGTGAAGCTATATTCCCTTCCCTTTTTGTCAGTAAGCACAAGCTTCATTTCACCACATAAAAGGACGGCCAAATGATGGCCTAGCCAATCCATTCCCAAAATGACATCAAAGTCTGCCATCTCAAGTAGTACTAGGCTAGCTTCTAAGTCTCGGCCCTCAATACATACAGTACATGGTCCATAATATTCGGTCAAAGCCACTTTGACTCCTAGTGGAGAGCGAACTATCAAGCTTGGGTTCAAGTGCTTGATTGGTAACTCCATTCGCTTCCCAAAAGAAACCGACACAAAGGAGTGCGTGGCCCCAGAGTCAAATAGTACTCTGGCAGGTATACCAGCTACATTTACAATCCCTGGAATTTTCTATCATCCCTTAGTTCTATATGCGCATACACACAAATGATTAAGATAAGCCAAATAGTAAGGGATAGAGTCGTACCAGTGACCACATCAGGTGATGCAGCTGCCTCTTCAGTGGTGACCGCATAAACTCTTCCTTGCTGGGGTGGTTGCTTCTTAGGTAGAGTGCAGGTCCTTGCATTATGACCCATTTGTTGGCAGTTGAAACACTTGATATTTGGGTTGAATCCAGCATTCGGTGGCACAGGTGGTGCCGCATTGTGCCTTGCAGGCACTGTAGCGGTCTGAGCCCTGTATGGGCGAAAGGGTCTATTGTTACCGCCACCAGAACTCTCACTAGAAGGTTTCTTCACTCCCCTGTTCTGGGCGAAGAAGCTGTCCCTCTGACTGGACTCTATCACCCTCGCAACCTGCACAGCCTCATTGTAGATCTTCTTTTCCAAACCCAGTATGTGCTCTCTGATGCTCCCACGTAGTCCCATGGTGAACCTACGTGTCTTGGTTTCTTCCTCTTGCATACTTGCCGGTGCGAAGAAGAATAGCTCTTCGTACTTCTGTTGGTAGGCATCCACAGTCGACTGGGACTGCTGCAAGTTAAGGAACTCCTTCTCCATTTGATCTCTGAAACTCTTCGGAAAGTATTTATCGAAGAAGGCGGCCTTGAACACTTCCCAATCAACCTGCGTATGCTTTGTCTCCAGATATGCCCGTGTAGAATTCCACCAAGCATTCGCATCCTCCTTTAGCATATGAGTGGCAAACAGTACCTTCTCATCCTCTGTACAAGTCATCAGACGAAAATTTTTCTCCATCTCCGCAATCCACTGTGCTGGCCACAATGGTCTTCCTGCCTTACTGGTGAACGATGAAGGCTTCAACTTCAGGAATCTATCCACCGCTCTGCTCAGATCATGCTGTCCCTGAGTGTTCATTCCGTACCATGGTGGTGGATACGGGTAGGCTCCTGGGTATGCAGAAGGCGACGGAAACTGATGCGGTGGTGGTACATTCTGAGCTTGGCCCATCGGCCTTGGGCTACCCTGCATCGGCTGTGAAGAAATTTTCTCTCCAGACTCAGGCGTACCGTCAGTGGGAACCGAACCCGATGGCCTGAGCATCTTCAGTATCTCACCCAGGAATTCCTTCTGCTGAGCTTGCATCTGATAGACCAAGTTTGTAACAATGGTCTCAGAATTCCTGTGGGGTGGGCCAGGTAAATTTATCCGCACTTCTGGAACCTGTTCCTCCTCCACTTCCGGACTTGGCTCTCTAACATGGTCTTGTTCGACCTGCTCTTCCTCTAGGCGCATCCTGGCCTGATGACGCTTCCGACCCCTACGACCATTTCCTCCCACCATCTCAGACTATTCTGTTTGGATCTGAAAAGAAGACTTAACACGTGAGAACCACAATAATAGTAGTGTTAGTCTTGAACAATACAAGGGGAAATAGTCGAAAAGTAAAATTTCAATTTACAAAATTTTTAAAATTTTTAAAAATTTTTTCTAACTTTTCTGGTGCGTACTGGTCGCAACATACCGGTCGCACCTCTGTATACAGGATTGCGACCGGTATAGTCGACCGGTCAGAATTAGAATTCTGACCGAGACATAGCGGTCGCATACCTGGGAGATACCGGTCGATCGGTATAGGCAAAACCGTCAACCGGTATGCCCAAATTGGCTTTAAAATCGCGAAAAAGTGAGAATTTTCTCACTTTTTCTTTCTTCCTTCTCTCCGGTGGCGATTTTCCTCTGGGTTCTGAGTTGCTACAGTCCGACCGATACTATTTGAAGCCGATTTCTTCCGTTCCAAGCGTAGAATATCGTCTCCAGGTAGGTCTCTTCCCTCTCTCTCATGTTTTTACAAATTTCCCATATCGTCTATACGTAGAAATTTAGGTTTTTCATTGATCAAGACGTTCCAACCGTAGGAACTCTTTTCCTTCAGCTTAGAAAGGGTTTAGGGACCCCCAGAGCAAAATCCCTCAACCAATTTGGGGTTTCACCGAACGGTTTTTCATAAAAATCGAATTTTTACACCTTTTGACCTAGGTTTTCAAAATTTTTGAATTTTCTTGATTTTTCTTAAATTTCTGAAATTTCTTATTGTAATTGCTTGTGATTGATTTGTCGAAGAGAGTGGGGGTTACGTAAGTCCTCCTCCCCATGTTTTTGGGCGAGTTTGAGGCTTTTTCCCAATTTACTGTCGTTATGCTGCCAAAATTTCGACAATTTCTAACATTTTTATCTTGTTTTCTTTTGTTTTACAGATTAAAAATGGCTCCCCGACGTGCTCTTGGAAAACGTCCTCACGGCTCGAGCTCACGTGCCCCCCAGCCACCAGTTCCCCAACTTGATGAACATTGGTTTTGTTCAATAGAGGCACAAGCTCGGTTTCCGTGGTTCGATAACAAAAGCATAGAATCCGGGCGTCGGGTTAACTTGGAACAATTGGACCGGTTCGATATAAGAGCGGCTTTCGGCAGGCTTGGTTGGTTGCCTGTCATTTCTTACACAGATACCAACCGTCCCAATCTGGTTAAGCATTTCTTTGCTAACCTGGAGCTGCACGAAGACGTTAATGATCCCAACCAAGGTAGGGATTTACGCATCTCTAGCTATGTCCGGGGTGTCCCCATTTCATTCAACACCCACCAACTGGCCGACCTTCTAGGGGTTCCAAATGATGGAGACCTAGTATATTGCCTTCCCAAAGCGAAGGGCTATCTGACTGAGGATCTGCGCCGAGAGATAGTGGATCAGATACTAAACCCTGGAGCTCCCATGAAGGCGGCTAGCTTGAGACCTATACCTCGGGTCTACAGTCGCATCATTCAACACAACATCGTGCCCCAGAGCGGCCATTATAGGGAGTTATCCCAGCTCACTCAGTACATTACTTATTGCGTCTGCACTGGGGAGCGGGTCTCTCTCCCATATCTCATCATTAGGACCATGCATCAGGCGACCCTGGCCGATCAGGCCAGTAACCTTCCCTACGGTCGTCTCATTACCTTCCTGCTACGTCACCTGGGCGTGAGCATTAGAGGCGAGGTGACCGTTGAGGACACTATGACCTCCGACATAGATTGGGACGCCATTCAGAGGATGCAGATGGTTGATCTGCCAGTTAGCGATGACGAGTTGGAGGCTCGCCCTCGCCCACTTTGGAGGGTAGCAGCCGCGGCGGCAGCAGCAACAACAGCCAATGCGGCCTATGCAGCCGAGCTCGGGCGTGATGATGACGAGGATAGAGCCGAGGGTGTACCAGCGCCAGCTCCATAGCCTACATCTGCAGCACCACCATCTTCCTCTACAGCTGGACTGTCTCATTCTTCCCCAGACCCGGTGTTGAGTATGTTTACTGAGATCAGGGACACCTAGAGGGTCATCCTAGAGTCTCAGCGAGAGATGGGTCAGGAGTTGGGACGTCTAGCTCGTAGCCTACGGGTGACTCAGGACCAGGTGCATTGGCTTAGGGTCGCTTACGAGCGAGACTATGATATAGCGGACCCTATTCCTCCTAGACCCCCCACCCCATGATTGTCCCTTTTATTTCTTCTCTTTTGACTGTTTATATAACAGGGTAACTGTCCGGTTTGTGGACTGTACCCTGTAGCACTATTTTACTTGCTACACTTTTCTTATTAAATGAAAGATTTATGTTTCACCTAACTAGTGTATGTGCACATGTTAAGTTCCATATTTAGAATAGTACATTATTCTCTTTCTTAATCAGTCTCAGGTATCAAACAATGCATAGGGTGTGTTTGTATTAAGATTTTTAAATTTTTCCTAACTCAGTTCATCGACTTAGTTAAGTGCAATATGGTTTGTTGGACAGAGCCCGAGGGCTCTGATACCAAGTTGTCACACCCCAATTCTGATCCAACCAGAATGGTGTGAGTGAACCGTCATTGAACCAACGGTTCACATCAGGATCTCGAATAAGCCGTGTCCACTCATACAAACCATCACACATAACCACAATCAGAATATAAATAGTACAGCGAAAGTCTTTAAATATAATGAACTGAGAATCTATTGATAACTTTAAATAAAATACCAAGTTATTCAAATCCAAACAAATAATATAATATCATTACATCTCTTTAATCCAATCGAAAATAAGGAAAATAAATAAATAAAACCAATCAAAGGTACACGCAGAAAGGGCACTCGCATGAAGCGTCATGCTCGTCCTCTCCTGCCTGTACATCCAACGCAGCAACACCACCATAAGCCGGAGCATTCATGTAGTCATCCACAGTGTAACCTGCATCAACATCTAAAACATGTATATATACAAAGGGTGAGCTCACAACTTAGCTCAGTAAGACAATCAGACAGTTTCATAATATTATGCAAGAGTAACAATCATTTTATGCTGTGGTCTGGTTTTAAGTTTGCAATGTGCTATAGAAAGGTTTGGTGGCCCCCGCACCTCTATACACAAGTGTGTGGCACCTCATGGATCACACCCCATTGGCCCACATGCACCATCATGGAATAGAGATAGAGCTAAGATATCCCCGTACCTCCCCTGATGCTCTACCCATACCAGTACCTAAGCCCCTACTGGCCAAGGCTCGCAAACTGGGCTCGCAACTAACCAATCCTATATGTCATCAATGTACGCTCTATCCCAGCACAGCCGTCTACGGCATAGAGATAGAGCTAAGGCATTCCCACACCTCCTCTGATGCCCTATCCGCAACTAACCCACTAGGATAGAAACAATACGCAGGTAGACCCTATCCCAACATAACTCCCTACGGCATAGAGATAGAGCTAAAGCATCGTGAACAAGCCAGCGTCGACTCGGAGACCACAGTGCCACATAACCATGGCCAGGCCAGCATCAACATCGGAGACCACCGTACCACGACCTTCCCCTGATGTCCCACCCGTACCAAGCATGTTAAGACAGAATACTACAAAAGGTGCTAACATGAGGAGCGATCCCAGGCCCATGCCCCACTCCACACACTAACAAAAACAATCACATGCTTAACAATCACATCCTAACAATGCATGAACAGTAATAATAACTGAAATTAAAAGATGACATGTGAATATGCACAAACATCACATCATATATAATCAGGTGGTTAACAACGATTTACTGTTCATTAATTATTAGATTTAGGTCAGATTCCCTTACCTGACGCTCGTTTGTTAGCTTGCTCCACGTCGCAAGATCCAAACGGGAAGTCACAAAGTCCTACAATATTATTAGGGTTTCATTAGAATATATTGTTTAGGGTTTCATGTTGGTCGGCAACCAACATGGTTACAAAGTACCCTCACAGAGCTGACCGGTGGCATGTACCGGTCGTAGCTCTGTGGGGAAGACTGGCGACCAGTATGGTCAGCCGGTCCCCACAGACCAGCCTCCCGAGGGATACCGGTGGCAACATACCGGTCGCACTATGTGCAACCGGTATAGTCGACCGGTATGTCTCCGGAAGACCATACATGGGTTTTCGACTGCCATCGATCATCCTCCATGGATTTCCAAGGTTTCTCCTATTCATTCTAAGTCTAAACTTGGAGTTAGAGTTATCCCCAACTCATTCAAGTCTCGTTTCGATGAATATCATCTCGAAACTCGAATCTAGGGTTTGACGGCAACTTAGGGTTTATTGGCCAATTTAGGGTTTTAGATCAATACCTACTTTGCATGGTATTGATCCACCCACACAACTAACATAGGATAAGAAGAATAGTTAAAACACTTACCGTTGACTGGCATAGCGTGAGCTTCGTCGAACAGTAATGGCAGCACCTTTTTCTTCTTCCTAGCTCTTCTCCTTTCCAACCTCTTTCTCTTCTCTAGGGTTTGTGAGAGACAATGGAAAGGATTTGAGGAGGCTTAAGGGTGTATTTGTAGGCTAGATTTAGGGTTTAGTAACCCTACTAGGATTAGGAAAGTCTTAGAATTTGAAATCAGGTAAGTGGGACCCTCAGAAGTCAATTTCTGGATTTCCACACTTAATTGCGTAGACCTGACCGGTCGACCGGTACCAAGACCGGTACCATCGATCGGTCAACATAAAATCATGTTGATTCAATCGTCTTTGGTCCGATTTCATACTTGTTTGTCATCCGCTCGTCCCGTATGGCCCGGTGATGATCGGAAGACCTGCTACGACACAAAACCAAGGTTTAGACCGGGTTTACGGAGTGCGGGTCTTATAGACATTATCAAGGAAAGTGTTAGAATAGCTCAGAACCGTCATAAATAGTATGCAGATACTCGACGTCGAGACCTTGAATTCGTCGTAGGTGATAAGGTATTCTTGAAAGTATCACCTATGCGAGGCTTAAAATGATTCGGGCAGAGAGAAAAGCTAAGTTCGAGATATGTCGGGCCATATGAAATTCTAGCTAGACGTGGGAAAGTGGCGTATCAGTTAGCACTACCCCCATCTATGTCAAGTGAGTGTGCATGATGTATTTCATATCTCATTACTGAAGAAGTACGTCAGAGATCCAACACACGTTATAACAGCGGATCCACCGGGTCTAACTGATGATTTGACATTCGAAGCAGCACCAACTGAAATTACCAGTCGGAAGGTTCAACATCTATGCAACCGTGATATTTATTACGTTAAGGTTACTTGGAGACGCCAAGATGTAGAAGTGATCACATGGGAAGAAGAGAATGCTATGCGAAAGCAATATCCTCACCTTTGCGACTCGGAATGTATGTGTAAATTTCAAGGACAAAATTTATAATAAGAGGGGGGAGATGTAAGACCCGTATCATACTAATCGGTCTTACCATCTTGTATCAAGTCTTCCTATCATGGTCGGGCCAAGTAGACTAAGTGTGTGAAGAAACCACAAGACCAGGTATGAATTTGAACCCAAAAACAGTCAATTAGGAGTGTGTGGTTACATACCTAAACATGTGTGGTCGACCACACCTCAGACCAAAGCGACCACATAAATCTGGGTCATGTGGTCGCAAGTTTTGGACTGTGTGGTCGACGGGTTTTGTAACCACACCTGCGACCACACGAACCCAGTCAGACTCCGTGATTAGGAAACCTTCCTAATCTGAAGGGGGGGGGGGTTCTTTTCTAATCTAAGTATGATTTATATGGAGGGTTTTCCACTATATATAGGACGTCCCTTAGCCTCTTTCATCCTTTTAGAACTCAAACTGAAAGAGAGAGAAAGAGAAGAAGAGGAAGAGAAGGAAAATTAAAGAGAAAGATTAAGAGGAGGAAATTCAGAGAGAACTCTAAATCTTCAACATGTTTAAGGTATGAAAACATTTCCCATGTCAATTGAATATCTAGAATAGATCGTGAAGGAGATAGAGATTTAAGTGAGACCCCAATCATCAATCCATGGATAAATTCCAAGATATCCATGGAAGGAATCTAGGTGGATGATGGATTTTGTAAAAATACTAATTTTAAGCCATAGAATAATCATAGGAAGGATCATGAAGATAAGCCAAGGGATCTAAACATGAAGGAATGGAGTTGGGAGTGAAAAGTCGACCATCACATGGGTGGTCGCATGATATGCGACCACACGAGACACACATATTCGACCACACACCCTCGGGAAGTTCAGGAAGGGTGTGGTCGCATGTGTGGTCGTATGATATGTGACCACACCTTGCGACCACATGCCCTCGAGAAGTTCCAGGGAGGGTGTGGTCTCATGGTATGCGACCACACCCTGCGACCACACACCCTGTAGTCGCAGAAACTGAGACCACAAGGGCCGCCACTCCTGCGACCACTCAGTTTCTGTTAGGCTGAATTATTGGAAATAAATTTTAATTTAAAATCTATAAATTTGTTAGGTTTCCAAGTGGTCTAAAAGAGATTTACAAAGCTTGAAGGAGGAACTATCATCGACCAAAGGTGAGGGAACAAGACCTAAATTAATTAGTTAATAATAAACTATTTTACTTATTGAGTCTAATGCTATGAATGATTCTATGCTTGTATGCTTGTAATGCGTATTTCACATGTCATCCAATATTCCTGTTATTACAGCTCATGCATATTTAATTCAGTTCATTTATAACATGATGATGATGATGATGCTAAGAATAGGCATGTGAATGTATGTGTGTGGTTAGTGTGCTTGATGCGAGTGGAGCATCAAGGGGAGGACGTGACATTGTGGTTCATCCTGGTCACCAGACTCTAGCTCTATCTCTACTCAAGTCTTGTCCACTAACATCGTCGTATCGCCATTACCTTAGTAGAACTATTATGTCGTAGGGCATCAGGGGAGGTGGTCTCGGACCTTGTAGTCTCTGATTCTGTCGGGGGGCCTTAGCTCTATCTCTATGGACCTATTTTGAGGGATGCTAGGGTGAGGCCTTGGATACACTGTTTGACATTAGGATTGGTTAGTTGTGACCCCAGTTTGCAATCCCTCGCCAATAGGGGCTTACGTGTTGGAATGGGTAGGGCATCAGGGGAAGTGTCATGCGGTGTTTGATCCTGGCACTTTAGCTCTATCTCTATTCTTTGATGGGTGCATGTGGGACGACAATGGTGTTTGATCCATTGGGAGGCTTCACACACTCGTCTGTAGAGGTGCGGCGGCTACCTATCCTTTCTATTACACATTGCAAACTTATAAACCAGACCAAATATATGAATTGAATGCGTGCATATGTTTGTTGCATTGTTTTGTTTGCTTACTGAGCCATGATGTGTGCTCACCCTTTCGACGCCGAATATTTTTAGTTGATGATGCAGGTCCTACTGTGGAAGATTATATGAATGCACCGTTGCACGGACTTGTTGTTGTGATAGACATGGAAGCTATGGTGGAGTCGCATGATTCATCGTGCAAGTGTAATTCATGTGTTTTTTTATTAGATTTAGTTGTTGGATTATTCGAAACATGTAATTGATCAATTTATTTTATTTTATGTCTTTAGTCATTTGGAGATAATTGGATAATTTATTTTTATCACTGTTAGTTACTCAGTTCATTAATATTAAAGACTTCTGCTATTGTTTATTTACTCTGATTATGGTTGTGGATGTATCTGGTTTAATCAAATGGACACGGCATATTCGAGATCCTAGTTGAACCGTTGGATCATAGACAGTTCATCACACCATTCTGGTTGGTTCAGAATTGGGGTGTGACAAGTTTGGTAAAAGAGATTGGAGTACCCTCTTCAATCATATTATAACTGAGTCTCTCCTCCTCGTCCAGAATCGAAAATGGTTCAACGCGGTGACTTTGGGAAGTCACCACACATTTGGAAGTGGCATGGGCCTCCTGTCTCTTTGCTTGACAAGGAAGAATTTCTTTACCCAATGTTAAACCTTGTTCAGCATTGTGGCCATCCACGGGTCCCCAGATCGTGTCTTCAAAAAGTACCAGCCAATCGGTGTCTCCTTCTTTGGGTCTTCTTTGCTGAGGAGGAATAAACTTTGAAACAATCCTATAGATGCTGTTTTACCAAGTCAGCATAGCATAACCACGATTGCTTGGGCTGGGGCAAGTCTGTAGAATTTTAAGATCTGTATAGCTTCCTTAGGAACTGGCAGCTTGAACTCGGACTCAAAAATGCTGAGTACACGCACATCTCGGAGGGTGCTGGGCTTGTAAGCTGGCTCATCTTCTCCGGGGAGTCTGTACAGGTACTGCTTCGACAGGTTGAAGACAACCCACAAAAGGTCTAGTTCACTCTCTTTGAGTTTGTTCGTGACTCCAGTGGCACTAATCCCAAAGGGTTGGGCGATTGTCGTGGGATCTCCAAGAATTGATGGGTCCTGCTCTATGAGTATTGCGGGGGGACTCGTTCTATGTTCTACTGTAGAAGGAATTTCAGACACAGTCATTCCTAAAATCTGAGTCCTTGCCAAAAGTTTCCCCATAGTAGTAGACATTACGATAGTCAATCCTCGAACTAGGGTAAACCTCTGTGAAGTGTACTCCTCCATTGTTTAACCAAATATTGGCTGGACAGCTGTGGAAACCGTACAGCCCAGAGGATCGAACATTCGAGACATTTTTTCTTTAAAAGGAAACAAAATAGAGAGAGGAGAAGGGGAGCAGGACTTACTATTCTCTTCCTTGCGGAAATAGAGAAGACTGGTAGCAGCGACTAGCACTTTTAGCGGTGAAAAAGATGAAGTAGAGGATCAAACTCTTTCTCTGTAGGATGAATGCTCAGGGAAGAAGAACAATTGCTTCAATTCCTTCTTTTATAAACCCTAGTTGAAAACAAGGAGTAACTTACTTACGAAGTCAATTGGTTTCCGTGTACAATAATCACCAAACGTCTTGAAATGCTTTCCGACAAGACGTTTTGCCTCAAGCCTAGACCTGCATTCAATGCAAAGTTTCGAAAAGTGGAGACAAAACCATCGCTCACATCATGGGATTTACAGTGTTGTCAAATTTAGCTATCAGAACGATGCGTGGTGTGCAATCACGGCTCGTCAAGTCAAATTTCTTTTGGCTCTCATATCTCCGTAGGATCGTGTGATGTGTAAGACGGAATTATGAAATATATATCAAAGAGCCGTTACGACTTTATGATGCATTAAGTATAGCAAATCCAGTAATGGATTATTCTCATAACATCTAATGCCACCCAAGTTGTAGCTTGGCTAATACTTTGTGCTCCGAGTTTTAAGACGGTGTGTGACTTCTGAGGGCTAAGCAGAGATTATGTGAGTTCGATTTTGATTATGAAAAAGTTTTGCTGATGATAAGTTGGTATTCTCCCCAAGTCGCTGTGCTTCCGTGAGTCGTTCAAGTGACACAGGATGAAATACAGAATTACATCTTTTACTAGGATTGCCCCATCAAACTTGTTAAGTTCACTAGGGCAAGGGGCAACTGTTGATACCATATTTTCCCACCAATCGTTAGGTGACACATGTCCCTAGGCATGACAACATGGGAGGGTGACATGTGTCCAGACTATCGTTATCTTTAACTCGCTACTCTTGGCGGTTAGGAAGTCACCGCATTCGGCTAGCTGGAACCTGCCCGGTGCCTGTGCAGTGTGATAAGTTGCACTACTGGCTTGCAACTTGACTGTACTGGGCCGCAATTTGCTCATGAAGGGAAGGGACAACTGGCCCTTCCAAGGATGGTCCAACTCGCAACCGCCACACATGTCACACCCCAATTCCGTACTATTCAGAATGGTGTGATGAACCGTTAATAAACCAACGGTTCAATCAGGATCCCAAATAGGCTGTGTCCATTTTCTTAAACCATACACATCCACAACCATAATCAGAGTAAATAAAAAATAGCGGAAGTCTTATATATTAAATAAACTGAGAATTCTAAGAGTGATAACATAAATAAAATATCCAATTATCTTTCATTGACTAAGACATAAGTAAATAAAATAATCAATTACATTTTCTGTATAATCTAAACAAATCTAATAAAAAATGCATGAATTGCATTCACATGACAAATCATGCGACTCCATCATAACTTCAGCGTCCATCGCCGCAGCATGTCCGTACATAGGAGCATTGATATAATCCTCTACAGTCGTACTTACATCATCAACTAAAAACATTCAACGTCGAAAGGATGAGCACACATCACGGCTCAGTGAGCAAACAAAATAATGCAACAAAACATATGCATGCATTCAATTCATATCTTTGGTCTGGTTCATAAGTTTGCAATGTGCTATAGAAAGGATAGGTGGCCGTCGCACCTCTATACACGAATGTGTGGAACCGCCCAATGGATCAAACACCATTGTCGCCCCCACATGCACCCACCATGGAATAGAGATAGAGCTAAAGTGCTTAGGACCGCACTTCATCACACTTCCCTGATGCTCTACCCATACCAACACGTAAGCCCCTGTTGGCGATGGCTTACAAACTAGGCTCGCAACTAACCAATGCTAATGTCAAATAGTGTATCCAAGGCCTCACCCTAGCATCCCTTAATAGGTCCATACAGATAGAACTAAGGCCCCCCAACAAAGTCAGAGACTACACGGTCCGAGACCACCTCCCCTGATGCCCTATGATGTAATAGTTATGCTAAGGTAACGCGATACGACGATGCTAATGGACAATACTTGAGTAGAGATAGAGCTAGAGTCTGGTGATCAGGATGAACCACAGTGTCACATCCTCCCCCTGATGCTCTATTCGCATCAAGTACACTAACCACACACATACATTCACATGCCTATTCCTAGCATCATCATCATCATCATGTTATAATAAATGAAATTAAATATGCATGAACAGTAATAACAGGAATAGGGGATGACATGTGATATGCACATTACAATCATACAATCATAGAGTCATACATGGTATTAGACTCAATAAACGAAAACAGTTTATTATTAGTCAATTAGTTTAGGTCTTGTTCCCTCACCTTTGATTGAGCGTAGATCCTCGTTCAAGCTTTATGAATCACTTTTAAATCACTAGAAAGACCTAACAAGTCGATAGATTTTAATTAAAATTAATTCCAATAAATTTAGACTAACTGAAATCGTAGGGTCGTAAGTAGGGTAGCACCTAGGGTAGCAGTTTTCTACGACCCTAGGGTGTAGGGTCGGACGTGGGGTCGGATACCAATCGACCCTACGTGCGACCACACCCTCCCTGGGACTTTTCGAGGGCATGTGGTCGATCATGTGGTCTCGTAGGTCCATTCTAAGATTGTTTTATGGCTCATAACTATGATTTTTACACACTTTCCATTGCCTATGATGATTACTTCCATGGATTCCTTTGGAACTCGTCCATGGATGGATGATTTGGGTTTCTCTTAATCCTAACTTCTTCATAATCTATTCTAGGCTCTTAATTTATGAGGGAATTAGGTTCATACCTGAAGTTGGCTGAGATTCAGAGGTTTCTCTGAACTTCCTCCTCTTCCTTAGTCTTTTCTTTAATTTTTCTTTTCTTCTTCTTTTCCTTCTCTTTCTCTTTCTCTCACTTTCAATTAGGATTCTAAAAGGAGTGAAAGAGACTAAGGGACATCCTATTTATAGAGAAAAACCCTCTATAATAAGTCCCAATGAGTTTAGGAAAGATCCCCTTGAAATTAAGAAAGTTTCCTAATTTTTTATTTCCGTCTGTCATCGTAGGGTCGGATGTAGGGTCGCAGAATCCGTTGACCCTACGTTTTTCTAGTCATGCGACCCTACGACTAGAAAGTCATGTGTTGGACTTCTGTTGAGGTGGGGTCGACCCTACCTGTTTAGGCATGCGACCTTGCCCTCACATTTACTGTTTTTTTTTTTTTTGGGTTAGACTCATACCTGGTCTTGTGATTTCTTCACACACTTGGTCCACTTGGCTCGACCATGATAGGTAGACCTGGTACAAGGTGGTAAGACCGGTTAGTCCAATATGGGTCTTACAACTCCCCCCTCTTATTAAAAATTTCATCCTCAAAATTTGTACATACCTTCCGAGTCGAAAAGGTGAGGATACTGCTTTCGCATAGCGTTCTCTTCTTTCCATGTAATCTCTTCTATATCTCGGCTCCTCCAGGTGACTTTAACATAGTATATGTCACGATTGCATAGACGTTGAACCTTTCGACTAGTGATTTCAGTTGGTGCTACTTCGAATGTCAAATCATCAGTTAGATCTGGTGGATCCACTGTCAAAACATGCGTTGGATCTCTGACGTACTTCTTTAATAATGAGATATGAAATACATCATGCACACTTGACATAGATGGTGGTAGTGCTAACTGATAAGTCACTTTTTCACATTTAGCTAGAATCTCATATGGCCCAACATATCTTAGACTTAGCTTCCCTTTCTGTCCGAATCATTTTAAACCTCGCATAGGTGATACTTTCAAGAATACCTTATCACCTACGACAAATTCAAGGTCTCTGCATCGAGTATCTGCATACTATTTCTGACAATTCTAAGTTGTTCTAACTCTTTCCTTGATAATGTCTACTACTCGACAAGTCTCTTCAACAAATTCTGGTCCAACGATGCTACGTTCACTAACTTCATTCCAGAACAGAGGAGTTCGACACTTTCTCCCATACAGTGCTTCATAAGGTGACATCTGTATAGTAGCCTGATAGCTGTTGTTATAGGCGAACTCGATCAAGGGTAGTTTCTCATCCCATGAACCTTTAAAATCAATAACACAGGCTCGAAGCATGTCTTTTAAAATCTGAATGGTACGCTCCGACTGTCCGTCTGTCTGAGGATGCAGTACTGAACTTCAACGTTGTACCCATAGCCTTTTGCAATCTTTTCCAAAACTTTAAAGTAAAGCGTGGGTCTCTATCGGACACAATGCTTTCAGGTACACCATGTAGTTTGACAATGTTATCCACATATAGCTTGGCTAACCTCTCCAGGGTATACTGTGGTCGTATAGCTAAAAAGCGAGCTGTCTTAGTCAGACGATCTACAATCACCCCCGCATCAACTACTCGAGGAGTCAATGGTAACCTGGTGACGAAGTCCATACTGATGCAGTCCCATTTCCATGCTAGTTCTGGCAGCGACTGCAACAGTCCTGCAGGTCTTTGTCATTCAGCCTTTACCCTCTAACAATTTAGGCATTGAGACACGAATTTAGCTACATCTGCTTTCATTCCTCTCCACCAATATAATTTCTTCAAATCATGATACATCTTTGTACTTCCAGGATGTACCAAATAGGTAGTGGTGTGAGCTTCCTTCATTTGTTGGTGTCTAATGTCTAAATTTTCTATTTCAGGGACACATACTCTTCCTTTGTACTCCAGTACCTTTTCATCATCTAAGGTGAACTCTGGAATAGTCCTACCTTTTTCGATGTCTTATTGTACCGTTCTCAGATAAGGGTCTGATTTAATAGTTTCTTTCACTTCATCAATTATATCAGTTACAATCTTCAATGTTGTTAACATATTTGAAAACCGATGAATAAACCCTTGGTTGGTTGATTCACCCGATGCATCTATCACGAATTGCTCATACCGTAGTTGAACACTTTTTCTGTAGTACACATTGCTACAGTTGTGTTAACCACTCCTTGAGATTTTATCATTGCTTTTTTACTTAGCGCATCAGCAACTACATTAGCCTTTCCTGGATGATACTGGATATCACAATCATAATCCTTCAATAATTCTAGCCATCTTCTTTGTCGCATGTTCAACTCCTTCTGAATAAAAAGATAAGTGAGACTCTTATGATCGGATTTAATTTGAAATTTCTCTCCATACAAATAATGTCTCCATATCTTGACAGCATGTACTACTGCCGCTAATTCCAAGTCATGAGTGGAATAGTTATTCTCATGTGTCTTCAGTTGTCTTGAAGTATACGCAATTACTTGTTCTCCTTGGGTAAGTACACACCCTAAACCCAATCCCGACGCATTAGTGTACAAGATAAATGGCTATCTTGGAATAGGAATAGTCAAGATCGGAGCAGATATCAATCTAGCCTTCAATGTTTGAAAACTTTTCTCACATTTATCAGTCCAAACAAACTTTTCTCCTTT
Source organism: Protea cynaroides (assembly GCA_028583415.1). NCBI lineage: Eukaryota > Viridiplantae > Streptophyta > Magnoliopsida > Proteales > Proteaceae > Protea > Protea cynaroides. The sequence goes on from CM053266.1 coordinate 98,980,891, forward strand.
CTTAGTCAAACTGGTGAGAGGTACAACAATTCTGGAATAGTCTTCCATGAATCATCGATAATACCCAGCTAGACCTAGGAAACTTCTAATTTCTGCAACTCTCTTTAGTGCTTCCCACTTCACAATGGCTTCAATCTTGCTAGGATCCACTTTAATTCCTTCAGCAGATACAACATGTCCTAAGAAAGTGACCTCATTTAACCAAAACTCACATTTTATAAATTTGGCGTAGAGCTTCTCTTTCCTTAATCGCTACGGAACGGCTCTTAAATTCATGACATGAGTTTCCTTGTCCTTGGAGTAAACCAATATATCATCAATAAACACAATGATCGATGTATCCAACATATCATGGGATACCCGATTCATGAGTTCCATAAAAGTTACGGGTGCATTAGTCAATCCAAAAGACATGACTAAAAATTCTTAATGTCCATATCTTGTTCTAAATGTTGTCTTTGGAATATCACCGTCCTTAATCTTCAACTGATGGTATCTTGACCGAAGATCAAACTTGGAGAACACCTTGGCACCTTGCAACTGATTGAACAAGTCATCGATCCAAGGCAATGGATACTTGATTGTTAGCTTATTCAGTTCCTGGTAATCTATACACAGTCGAACACTACCTTCCTTCTTCTTTACAAATAATACTGGCGCTCCCCATGGTGATATACTAGGTCTGATGTAATCTTTGTCCAGTAATTCTTGTAACTGTACTTTTAATTCCTTCAATTCAGTAGGAGCCATTCTATAAGGTGCTTTAGATACTGGTGCGACTTTAGGTATCAGATCTATAAAAAACTCTGTCGCTCGGTCAGGTGGTAGTCTTAATAGTTCTTCAGGAAATACATCTGGAAAGTCATGCTCAACATCAATATCCTCCATTTGTGGTGCTTCCTTGGTGAGGTCGACCACTGATACTAGATACCCAACTCCTCCTTTCTCGAAGCATTTCCTAGCCTTTAATGCAGAGAGGATGAGTTTTCGTTTACAAGGAAGTTTGGTTCCCGCAAAACTAAACTCTGCTCCTTCCTTGTCTTTAAATGTCAGTTTCTTTTCTGCACATAATAGGTTTGTAGAATGCCGAGCTAACCAGTCCATTCCCAAGATGACATCAAAGTCTGCCATCTCAAGTTGAATCAAGGTTGCATCCAAAGTCTTCTCGTCAATAAGAACTGGACATGGTCCATAACCTTTCTTTAATTCCACTTCTAATCCCATCGACGATCGTACAAGCAGTTTGTAATCTAACGATATGAGGGGTAGATTCAGCTTCTTTCCAAATGACATAGATATAAAAGAATGGGTAGCTCCAGAATCAAAGAGTACTCTAGCGGGTATACCATTAATAGGTACAATACTTGTGATTTGTTTTAGTTTTAGACTACATGATCACACAATGTAACACAAAATGAAAGGTTCAGGTCATACCTGTGACCACATCAGGCGATGTGGCAGCATCCTCAGCTGTAACAGCGTAAACCTTCCCTTGCTGTAGCTGCTTTCTAGGTTTAGGACACTCTCTTGAATAATGTCCTATTTGGTTGCAGTTAAAGCATTTTATTCCTTCATTGTTTTGCTTTTGTTGCGATTGAGCTGCTGGAGTAGTCTTGGCTGCAGCATTGAAGCCTTGAGTACGGAAGGGTTTGAATGTCCTTGTATTCCCTCCGTTATAAGAATTCCCATTTGACCTTTTAATACCCCTGTTTTGAGCAAAGTAGCTCTCCTTCTGGCTCGATTCTATTACTCGAGTAATTTGTACTGCTTCATTGTAGACCTTCTTTTCCAATTCCAGAATATGCTCACGGATGCTTCCCCTGAGTTCCATGATGAACCTTCAGGTCTTTGTGTTTTCTTCTTGCATGCTAGCGGGTGCAAAGAAAAATAGCTCCTCATAACGTTGTTGGTATGCATCCACAGTCATCTGACCCTGATATAAACTCAGGAACTCTCTTTCCATAGAATCTCTAAAACTTCTAGGGAAATACTTCTCAAAGAATGCCTCTTTATATATATCGCATGTCAATTGGGTGTGCTTTGTTAATAGATAAGTCTGTGTGGACTTCCACCAGTGGTGTGCATCGCCTTTCAGCATGAAGGTTGCACACAACACTTTCTCCTCCTCATCTACTGTCGTCATCGTAAAATTTCTTTCCATTTCATCAATCCAGTGTGCTGACCATAAAGGATCTGCTGGCTTACCGTTATATTCTTTGGGCTTCATCTTCAGAAAACACTCGATCAATCGGGAGTGGTCCAGCTGATACGGAGCATAGGCCCCATACATAGGTGGTTGATACTGGTAACTACCTTGAGCTACCTCAGGATTCTATACTTGAGCCGGCATGATTAGTGTTTGAGGTGCATGGGGTACCGTGTTGCTTCCCCCTGGAACTATGCTAGCTTGTCCTGCTAGCATAGGTGTCGTATGTGCAGTTGGAAAAGTCATTCCTATAGCAGCTTGCAAATTGGCTTGCACCTACTGTACTTGTTGCAGTTGTTGTGCTAAGTTCATTATGGCTGTAGCCAAATCCATAGGTGGGGCTGGAAAGTTTGTAGGATTTGCCTGACCATTAGCTACTGGCGGTGTCATATTCATATTCTCTTGTGCTTCATGATTTACATGGTTGTCTTCCTCCACAGGTGGTGGTGGTGGAATTGGGTTACGGCCTCGTCTGGTCACCCTTCGCCCAACCATTTCCTATTCTGGTGGTGGTGGTGGCTAAAAACAATCATAGCACATTTGAGGCAATCAATATAAGTTGTTCTCAAGTAAAAAAATCCAACTAATCAATATAAATTTCTAATTTTTCAGATCATTCTGACAAAATACTGTATTTTCCATCGTAGGGTCAATGGTAGGGTCGGTCCTTATGCGACCCTAGGGTATGCGACCCTAATAAACCCTGTCAGCTTACCAAGAGCCTAGGGTCGATGGTAGGGTCAGTCTATGTCCGACCCTAGGCCCAACCCATGGTTCTCTGTCAGATCACTGAGAGCCTAGGGTCGATGGTAGCGTCTAACGTAGGGTCGCACATTTTGGTCTAATTCTGCGACCTTACGATCCAAAATTAGGTTTTTAAACCCGATTTTGGATTTATTTCTCATTCTTTCTCCTTTCTTCCAACTCAACTTGCTTCCCCTGAGTTGCTACAGTATCGACCCCTAGGGTTTGGTAATTGTTTCTTCCGTTCACGACTCCCACTCCGTCTCTTCAGGTATTCTCTCTACTGTTTCCGCATTTTTAAGCTTTCTAAATTAGGTTTTTGTCCATTTACATCGTTTTCTTCAAATTAAACTTTTTCCAATAGTAAAAATTAAATTTTTATTGGGGACTTTTGCTATTGGTCACCCAATGGATGAAAGCCCTTAAAAATATTTAAGTTCCATCGGTTGGTTATCGAGAAACTTGAAAATTTCCAATTTTGACCTAATTTTCGAGAATTTTTGAATTTATTGAAATTTCTTCAAATTCGATCTTTCTAGATTAAATTTTCAACTGTATGAGCATTGTAGGATGGTTTGGAACCTATGTAAGTCCTCCTGCCCAGTTGTTTGGGTGAAAAGTGAGGCTTTTGGCCAATTCAAGCCGTTATAATGCCAAAATTTATGAGTTTTTCACCATTACTAATCTATTATTTGTTTTTCTTTGTCTTGGCAGATAGTATGGCTTGTACCAAGGTTCCTAGGACTCATGACCCAGTTCGTTTCCGCTCTAATGAGGCCGAGACTCAGTATGCTCGCTATGAGCGTAAGAAAGTAGAAGGGGGTTGCTGTGTGCACTTGGCTAGTCTAGCCTTGTTCAACGTGGAGGGTGCTTTTGGTGACATGGGCTGGCTTCCTGTGTTCACCTATGAGGCTTGTACCCACCCTGATTTGGTGAGACAGTTCTATTGCAATCTCCAGGTAGTGGGGGATCACAATGACACAGAGAGAGAGGTAGGGAGCTCAGGATCACGAGCTACGTCAAAGGGGTAGAGGTTTCGTTTGACTGCCAATAGTTGGCTGATCTTTTGGGCATATCAAATGATGGCCCTTTGGTTTACTGTGCTCCCAAGGAGCCCCAGTTTCTATCCTTGGAGATACGTGCTGAGATTGACAGTCAGTTCATCAGAGATGATCGTTGGGAGATGAAAGGGATCAACCTTCGTCTAGAGCCTTGGGTGTACTGCAAAATTATCCAGCACAACCTAATACCCCAGAGTGGACATTATGAGTAGATCTCCCAGTTGACTCAGTATGTCTTCTACTGCATTTGCACTAGACAGCCTGTCTGCCTACCTTACATTATCATGAAGACGATGATCCATGCTACGCTACCTGGTCAGCTAGGCAACCTGCCCTAGGGACGTCTGATCATTACACTGCTCACCCACCTAGGCATTGATTTAGTAGATGAGAGGATTCAGGAGAAGACCTTCTCATCGAATCTTGACTGGGAGGCCATCTGTAGGATGGGTATGCGGGATGCTCAGGTCAGTGATGATGAGAGAAACGCTCTGGTGCATCCTCGTACTCGAGTAGAGACAGCAGACGCTAAGGTGGCAGCAGCAGCAGCAGTCGGAGCGGGGGTCCATGGGGGTGATGCTGAGGATGAGGATCGTATGTATATGGATGTAGATGCCATACCTCCTCCATCACCTCTACATTCTACTGGAGCTGGTCCATCTCGGGCTCCTTCACACATGGCTGGTCCTTCACACCGACCATCAGATGATATGATGGGATTACTGCGTGAGATCAGAGAGGCTCAGCGCGCGACAGACTTGAGAGTGGGCAAGCTTCAAGATGCTCAATGTGCGTCTGATCAGTGGATGGCCGAGTTGACAGCTAGTCTCCGGACGACCCAGACTCAGGTAGCTTGGTTGACTAGAGTGTATGCTGAGGACTACAACAGAGATCGCGAGGCACCTCCTCCTCCATCACCTCCAGCTCCATGATGTATATTTTCTTTTTATCCTTTTTCGTACTACAGAATAACTGTCTGGGTTATGGACTGTACTCTACTTTCGATATGTATAAACGTATTTTTTATTTGATGTATATGAAACATGTTTCTCCTTTTTATATGTGCATTATTCTCTTTCTTTAATTTTGTCTCAAACAACACAGGTGCTTATAGTGTGTTCTTATTACAACTTTAAAGTTTAATCCTAACTCAGTTCACAACTTTTGTGGAAGTATTCTGGTTTAATAGATAGTGCCTGAGAGCTCTGATACCAAGTTGTCACACCCCAATTTCGTACTATTCAAAATGGTGTGATGAACCGTTAATAAACCAACGGTTCAACCAGGATCTCAAATAGAATGTGTTCGTTTGCTTAAACCAAACACATCTACAACCATAATCAGAGTAAATAAACAATAGCGGAAGTTTTATATATTAAATGAACTGAGAATTCTAAAAGTGATAACATAAATAAAATATCCAATTATCTTTCATTGACTAAGACATAAGTAAATAAAATAATCAATTATATTTTCTATATAATCTAAACAAATCTAATAAAAAAATTCATGAATTGCATTCACATGACGAATCATGCGACTCCATCATAACTTCAGCGTCCATCGCCGCAGCATGTCCGTACATAGGAGCATTGATATAATCCTCTACAGTCGTACCTGCATCATCAACTAAAAACATTCGATGTCGAAAGGGTGAACACACATCACGGCTCAGTGAGCAAACAAAACAATACAACAAAACATATGCATGCATTCAATTCATATCTTTGGTCTGATTCATAAGTTTGCAATGTGCTATAGAAAGGATAGGTGGCCGCCGCACCTCTATACACGAATTTGTGGAACTGCCCAATGGATCAAACACCATTGCCACCCCCACATGCACCCACCATGGAATAGAGATAGAGCTAAAGTGCTTAGGACCACACCACATCACACTTCTCCTGATGCTCTACCCATACCAACACGTAAGCCCCTGTTGGTGAGGGCTTGCAAATTGGACTCACAACTAACTAATCCTAATGTCAAACATTGTATCCAAGGCCTCACCCCAGCATCCCTCAATACGTCCATAGAGATAGAGCTAAGGCCCTCCGGCAGAGTCAGAAACTATACGGTCCGAGACCACCTCCCCTGATGCCCTACGACGTAATAGTTCTGCTAAGGTAATGGCGATACGACGATGCTAGTGGACAAGACTTGAGTAAAGATAGAGCTAGAGTCTGGTGACGTGACCAGGATGAACCACAGTGTCACGTCCTCCCCTTGATGCTTCATTCGCATCAAGTACACTAACCATACACATACATTCACATGCCTATTCCTAGCATCATCATCATCATCATGTTATAATAAACGAAATTAAATATGCATGAACAGTAATAACAGGAATAGAGGATGACATGTGATATGCACATTACAATCATACAATCATAGAGTCATACATGGTATTGGACTCAATAAACGAAAACAGTTTATTATTAGCCAATTAGTTTAGGTCTTGTTGCCTCACCTTTGATTGAGCGTAGATCCTCGTTCAAGCTTTATGAATCACTTTTAAATCACTAGAATGACCTAACAAGTCGATAGATTTTAATTAGAATTAATTCCAATAAATTTAGACTAACTGAAATCGTATGGTCACAGGTAGGGTAGCACCTAGGGTAGCAGTTTTGTACGACCCTAGGGTGTAGGGTCGGACGTGGGGTCAGATACCAATCGACCCTACGTGTGACCATACCCTCCCTGGGACTTCCCGAGGGCATGTGGTCTATCCTGTGGTCTCGTAGGTCCATTCTAAGATTGTTCTATGGCTCATAACTATGATTTTTACACACTTTCCATTGCCTATGATGATTACTTCCATGGATTCCATTGGAACTCGTCCATAGATGGATGATTTGGGTTTCTCTTAATCCTAACTTCTTCATAATCTATTCTAGGCTCTTAATTTATGAAGGGAATTAGGTTCATACCTGAAGTTGGCTGAGATTCAGAGGTTTCTCTGAACTTCCTCCTCTTCCTTAGTTTTTTCTTCAATTTTCCTTCTCTTCTTCTTTTCCTTCTCTTTCTCTTTCTCTCACTTTCAATTAGGATTCTAAAAGGAGTGAAAGAGACCAAGGGACGTCCTATTTATAGAGAAAAATCCTCCATAATAAGTCCAATGAGTTTAGGAAAGATCCCCTTGGAATTAGGAAAGTTTCCTAATTTTTGGTTTATGTCTGTCATCGTAGGGTCGGACGTAAGGTCACATAATCCGTCGACCCTACGTTTTTCTAGTCATGCGACCCTATGACTAGAAAGTCATGGGTTGGACTTATGTTTAGGTGGGGTCGACCCTACCTGTTTAGGCATGCGACCCTACCCTTACATTTACTGTTTTTTTTTTTTTTTGGGTTAGACTCATACCTGGTCTTGTGATTTCTTCATGCACTTGGTCCACTTGGCTCGACCATGATAGGTAGACCTGGTACAAGGTGGTAAGACCGGTTAGTTTGATACGGGTCTTACATCACATCTCGATTGGTGTGCTCCTCAGAGAATCCTAAACTGTCGTATCAGCAAAGAACCTGATTCGATGAGGAATCTTAATGTAGCAAACAATGCTAATGGCTTGAGTGATTTCACAGGTTGTCATGCCCCAGCCATATGATCATCATCCTACGGTCGCTCGAGTTTATTGGACATGATCATGGCAGTTATGCAGTTACGTTTTGAACTTATCTAAAACTCTCTGCTCTCTATATAACCATTCGACGGTCCAAGGTAAAGCAAGTATAGTCATAGTCTGATCCTCACTTTCAGACTTTCTTGAATTGTCTTTCCTCCCCACGTCTTAAGAGCTTGCCTTCTTCTTGCCAAGCTCCACACTGTTTACTCCCTATATTGACTTGATCGTCGAAGTGGACGTCGAACCATCTAGGTCCACCCTCCGATAACCTTTTATCCCCTCTGTTTTGTAGGAAAAGAAGAACCATGACACTGTCGGTATTTCAAAGCAACATCTCTATTTATATGTGAAGAATATAGCAAGCGGAATGCGGGAAGGAGAATTGAGAAATTGGGAAGGCAAGCATTACAGTTGAATTGAACTGAAGATCTATTAAGTTTCGTTTCATATTGTTCTTTTTTAAATTTTTATTCTTTCCCTTTAAAATCTTAACGTTCTTATTTTCTATACTGTTTTCTTTCTGTTATTTTATCATTTTCTCGTTCAATTTAATTTTTGTTTTTTTTTCTCGCTTATTGAAATTTGGCATTCTTTGCTTTTCTTAATCTTCACGTTGAAGTTGTTTTCTCAGTAAATTTACAAATCACGATTAGGATTTGTTGGAATCTTCATTGTATGGGTTCATGATGAATCGACGGAATGGCCAAGCATGACTTGCCAAACCAGAGTTGTAGTGCCGATTCAAAGGTCATGGCGGGTTCTTCTTGCTTGGACTTGTCACAATCTGAAGGCCTGATCCCCAGCCTATTAGATAGGGATCCTGCTAGATATGATGCATACTTGAAATGAAAAAGTGCTTTCCATGGCTGGAGATGGGCCATGTTGTTAGATTTATATAGGCTTAATTAATTACCTAAACTAGTTAATTCAGTGGGAGTCTGATTGACACGGTATAACCGGTTTGGTTTGGTTCGTCACATGGTATGAGATAGGTTTGGTAACCCTAATTCTATTGTGGGAAGGGTTTTAGGGTTACATCTGTATTTTATAAATACAGGGTTAGAGTCCCCACAGCCACAGTTAATCAGTTCTCTGCACCTATTAGCAAGCAAGAGATGTTAGGATATCCTCTGGATGCTGTGGAAGACTATAACCGAGGGATTTCGATCAAAGTTTGGAGCGTCAATGAGTGTATGGAATTAATCTCTTCACAGACAGGTATGTCTTTATGTTCATTATTTATGGCTTCTCTATTGTGTTCTAGGGCAACTGTATGGGATTGAAATGGGTTTCATTGAAACCCTAAACTCATAATATTCTAACAGTTGGTATCAGAGTCAACCATACAGACCTAGAATCAATGGAGATTGATTATAAAAACTGATGATTAATGGTTAAATTGAAAGAGAATTTTTCTCAAATTTTGGATCGAATCTCGATCAGATCTGTCGGAGATTTCCATAGACGAAATTTTTTTTTCGATCGACAAAATAAATCAAGCTACATACCATTGGAAAGGTCTCGAAGAGACGGAGCCGTCGATATAAAAATCGTCGACGTCGGCCGCCGGACGCGCCGACAATCGCTGGTGGAATCCGTGAGTGAGATCCACTCGCGGGTGGGAGAAAAAAAAAAAAAAAAAGGTCTGACGGCGCCGAGTCGACCGAGTCATCGTCGGGTCGACTCGGCGCCGAATCGCTAGCCCTAACGGGTTAGCTGGAGACTCGGGCCTAGTCCACCCAGCCCAGACCGGTTCTGTCAGAGCCGACCCAGCCCGGCCAACCAGACCCGGTCCGAAAACCCAGATTTCTGACCGATGGGTTGATCCAAAACCCAATTAGATCGGATCGGTAAGTCGACCAAAGACCCAACCCGGTAACCCGATCCATAGACCCATATATTTGATCCAGTAACCCAAAATTTTTGACCCGTTTACCCGGTTGGCCAGACCAGATAACCAGATGGTTGAACCTTTGGACCAGACCGTGGTTCGGTCTGCCCCAGGCCATGTGGTTCGGCCTGGACCAAAGTAATAATTAAAAAAAAAGATTTAATATATACTCAGTTTAGTTCAAACAGAACCGAAGTCAGGCCAGACCTGGCCAAGCTGGATCGAATCGAGCCGAACCAAATTGACCCAGACCGACCCAGTAAGGCTCATAAGGGCCTGTTTGGTTTCTGTTTTCTTAACAAAAGAACATTAAATAGTGATTATGGGAGCTAGGAATGTCGGATTGACCTCCGATTTGTTCCGTTGGACTCCATTTTTAATGCTCTTTAATCTGATATATATTTTGGTACATTTTGATGTATTGAAAAATATGTTATTATGGAAAAATGCCCTATGGCAACTCGATTTGTAATGTTTTTGTTGATTTTTCTTAAAGTTATTGTATAAAATTGATTGATTGAGCTAATGTGTAGGTTTATATGAATGTTTAGACTTGTAAAATTTTATTTTAAAGCATTCATGGTTAAATAAATATCCCACATAAGCTGTAGTTTAGGATTTGTTCATATCATGGTGGAACTTGGTGTGACGGACATGATGTGTTTAAATTCTAGAATATATGTTTGTAAATGCTTCAGTTTTGATAATGTTCACCCAAAGGTGACATTGTCCAAGTTTATTCAAATTATGATTTATAGCTATTGTGTAAGGATTATGGTGTGACCATCAAAGTGGCAACCTTAGTTCTATCATAATATGCTCAAATCTAGCATTTATGCATTTACAAACTACTATAAGGAAATATAGTGTTCACACAAAAGTGACACTAACATAAACTCTCACTTTTATGGATGTAGCAAAGAATGACACTGTCCACACAAAGGTGACGTTGTCAAAGAAATAAAGAACTCATGCACATAATTGAAGGATTGTGGCTTTAGGGGTCTTCATCCACCCAAAGGTGGTGAGATTTTTGAAATTCATTATCTCTTCGTAGTTATTGCATAGATATTGAGAGGACCAGTGCACATATTGTCCCAAAGGATGTGTGTGTAGTTCGGTTAACTTTTCAAAGATATTAATTAGCTTGCACATGTTATGTATATATATTCTTGCTAGCTAATTATATTTGGTATTAATGGTAGACTTACAATTATTTACATTGTTGTGGACATGTAATGATTAAATACCTTAAGATGCCTGTCTTTGGCAGTCAGTTCTATGAATTGACATGAAAACTGAAAGCTAGTCTAGGATTGTTTAACCTAGATGTACTCAATTGAAAAATTGAATTATGATCCTTAGGGTGTTCAGTCCTTAAAATCAAGTAAAGCAATGTTCAAATGAGAAACATTGAAAAAGGATATTTCCTGAGAAATCCAAAGAAAGATTAGATTTTTTCAAGAAGGGGCAGAGAGATGTTTTATTACTCAAGTCTATCAGTATCATTTTTTGATGATAATAGGTGATATTAGGAATGTGAGAAAATATAAGGTAGAGCTGTTAAGTATTAATGATAACCTCAAGGATAAGTGAATATTTGTAGGTTCATTAAAACCTATGTAAGTGATTCCATAGACCTTTTAGTTCCTCACAAGAATTGTATAGTCAGATCCTGGTGACCTATAGTACTCAAAAATATAGTGAACCCTAAAGTAAAAGAACTAAGGATAAAAGTTCAAAGAAAAGAGAAAAACATGAATGCCATTATCATAGTGCATAATATATACCCAGACAAAAGCAAGTTATAAAAGGGGTAGAGAAACCCATAGAAAGAAAAATATTTTTTAATGGAATAGTCAGAAACTTTATGACAAAGAATTAGACATTAAGAAACTACAAGATAAAATGGATCTAAGTAGAATAAAATTCTTGTAGAGTGACCCAGAAGGGACATGTAAAGAAAAATTTATATAACTGGACAGCTTAAGTGAAAAAAAGAAATAAGGATTATGAAACTTCTGAGCGCAAGAAGGTGCAGTATATTGGATACTTAAGCATTAATCTTTAATCTATTCTATCCTTAGTAGTTAAACTGTATATCGTAATTTTCCACCCTGGTCATAAGGGTTTATGACTGTTGTCCAAAGAAAGATTAGAAAGAATAATATTCTAAAATTCTCCTTTCAAGGTTTATTACATGTATATATGTGAGAATTAATTAAAAGAGAAGATGACAAGATTAAAGTAAGTGAAGGTTATTCACAACAAGGATTTATTGGAATTGATGGACATCAAGATTTCATCTAGGACTTCTTGTCACAGTTTAATCTATGGTTGTTTTTCAAATAATGAAAAATTAAGATGGAAAAATTTTATTAAAGGGATTGAAACTATTGGATCTGAATTAGAGAGTTTTGGGAGACCATGTGATACTGGTTTATTCCTTGATAAATTTAAGCAAGTGTTTGCAAAAACCTAAGAGTGTATTTGATCCTGTAAGGAAAGAATTAATATTACAGCCTATATTGTTAATAAAGTGCTTAGTCAGTTTCAGTTTCAGTTTCAGTTTCAGTTTAAGTTATCTTCCTGTTTGAAACTGTATAATTGACATGATTTCATAATACTCGTGGGAGAGTGATTATTTAGGACATTGAGTTGTCATATTATGGGATGTTAAAATAGACTCAAGAAACTTAAACTTTGATGAGACCACATGAAAATGGATGTGAAGTAACCAGTTGAGATAACATAAATATTACCAGAGTATAATGAAATAATTATAGAAATATTCGTTAAGATCGATGCTTCAACCATAGTAGCAAAGCCAGATGAGGCAATGAAGAGATATACTGGACCATGTAGATCTGTGATTTCATCCAATCACATGTTGTACTTCAAGATAGATGTTTTTGGTGATGGATAAAAATAAAGATCCTAATGATTTTGAGGAAGTTATTAGTAATGAAATTGCTCCTGAATGTTTAATGATCATAAAAGATGTGTTGTTGTCTATGCATAATAACGAGACTTGGAATTTATACTTTTGTCAATGAGCAGTGTACTCATAAGCTAAAAATGGATATACAAAGAAATTATGTGATTCTAGTGGGAGAATTGATTGCTATAAAGTAATACTTATAGCAAAGTGGAATCATACAAAGGGAAGAGAAAGATAACATCAAATTTTAAGGTCTTAGTTGCTCATTTTATTTTGGAGTTGCATCAGGTAGATTTAAAGATCATTTTGATCAAAGAAAATCTTGAAGAAAATGTTTATATATTTTAATCACAAGGTTTTGTGGTAAGGATAAAGAAGATATATTTTGAAGACTTATAAAGTCAATCTAGGGATTAAACGGATATCCGGATAATGGTATTTGAAGTTTGACAGGGTTGTATCTTTTTTTAACTTTGTTGAGACTGTTATTGACCATTGTATATATCTATAGGTCACTGGGAATGGATTCACTACTTTGTCATGTGTGTTGATATTTTTCATTGGCTTGTAGTGACATGGTTTACTAGTTGAACAATGTTTTTTCTGTCTGATAACTTCAACATGTAAAACTGTATGAGCAAGTACCTTTATACCTGGAATTGAGTTTGCTCGTGACAGGAAAAATAAAATTCTAGATTTATCTCAAAGTATAAATACTGTTTGTGTTTTTGAATGTTTCGATATGCATGTATAACTAGTAAGTTGCGGATGCTAAAATCGGTAAAGGAGACAAATTGACAGAATTATGGACAAAGAATGATACTGAGTATTAGCATCTACAATATAGTAGAGAGCTTGATATATGTTTAAGGTTGTAATCATTTCATATAGCCTTTTCATTGAGTGTCATAGGATGTTTTCAGTTGGATGCTGGTATAGCTTACTAGACAATGGGAAAAAGGAAGGTCATGCGGTATATGCAAAGGATCAAAGATTATATGTTCATTTATAGAAGTAGTAACACTCTAGGCTATTTTTGATGTAATTTATAATGATTGTATTGATGACAAGAAACCAACATCAAGGTTCATTGTCATGGTAGTAGGGTTTTATAACTCTATATAATGATAACAAGCATGATATCTTGTGTGAAAATTTATTGTCTAATTTGGAGATTGTAGACTCCACTTCTAAGTCTATTGAGATGTATTCTGACAGTGGTTCAGCTGTATTCTTCTCAAGGAATAATATGAAATCTAGTATTTTAAAGCATAATAGAGATCGAATCTCTTCAAGTAAGGAAGATGTTAAAAGATTTTATATCGTTGTAGATTCTCGGACGAAGGCTTTGTCAGTGGGAGTTTTTAAGGGATGGTATGTCCAATATAAGAATGGTTGAAAACAAATAATTTTATCAGAGGCTTAAGTGGCCAAAGATCTAGGAATCAGTGGGAGTCTCTAGATATGCTTAATCAGTGGGAGACTCTTTATGTTTATACTTGTATTTTCACATTGCTTACTGTATTTGATTGTATTGCTCATGGTTTGATGGATACAGTTTTTGTAACTATGATTTTGTTTACATTAGCATTTGCGTTATTGGTATTTTGCACACATAGTTATATGTTTGACATGTCACAGATATGAGGCAGTATTTAGCCAAAGTTTCAAGGCAGTATTTAGCCAAAGATTTAAGGTGGTGTCTAACCAAAGTATGGTATTATAATTCCAGAATATTTAAATACCATGTTAAGTTGCCCATAAAGGTTTTGGGGCACTTTGATTAAGGTTATTTAATCAAGTTTGGACTCGCATGGGAGTTTACTTCCATGCATTATCTCAGGCGTTTCATGTATTGAGTAGACCTCTGTTGTGGCTGACAGAAGTTTATACACCATACGTTAAGGTGTATTATCGTTGTTGCTCGCATTGGAAAGCTTGATGGATATTTCAAAGTTAGTGACAATTTAGTATGTTGGATTCCGTGGCCACACTGGTTGATGATAGTTTTGTAATTAATATAGCCCAAGTGGGAGATTGTTAGATATATGTAGGCTTAATTAATTACCTAAACTAGTTAATTCAGTGGGAGTCTGATTGACACGATATAACCGGTTTGGTTTGGTTCGTCACATGGTATGAGATAGGTTTGGTAACCCTAATTCTATTGTGGAAAGGGTTTTAGGGTTACATCTGTATTCTACAAATACAGGGTTAGAGTCCCCACAGCCACAGTTAATCAGTTCTCTGCACCTATTAGCAAGAGACGTCAGGATATCCTCTAAAGACTATAGAAGACTGAGCCGAGGGATTTCGATCAAAGTTTGGAGCGTCAATGAGCGTATGGAATTAATCTCTTCACAGACAGGTATGTCTTTATGTTCATTATTTATGGCTTCTCTATTGTGTTCTAGGGTAACTGTATGGGATTGGAATGGGTTTCATTGAAACCCTAAACTCATAATATTCTAACACATGTAAGACACTTACACGTTTTTTTTTGTCCTGCATTCTATTCAATATCCTCCTATTGGTGATTCATGCTTCTTTAGCTCTCCCAAAGGACCTAATGGTTTTCTAGTCAGCTATGATTAATTTTTGCGGTTCATTGCGAATGGAAATGGAAGACGTGGTAAGGGTGCTACAGGGATGGGGCTTGGGAGTTGCAGATAAGTTGTGGTCAGGGTAGGGCGATGAGTTGCAAGGATGGAGTGGCGGGGATGAAGAGATGGAAGGCGGCAAGGCTGGCGGGAACAGAAAATGCAGGGGTGAGCGGAAGGAGGGAGATACAGGGGAGTGAGATGCCAGGGGAAAGGCTTGACTGACTGTTATGCTAAGCAAGGAGGTTACTGGTCAATGAATTGCGAGAAAAAGCATGAATGGTCTCTATTTTCAAGTTTTAACATCTGTCAAACGCAGTGAGTTTAGACAATGAGATGAGAAAGAACTATGAGAATTTATTTATTTAATCTGTCTTAGACTGATACAAAGAGACCTATTTATATACCTAGTACATTAAAGAAAAACAAGAATTAAATACATTAACCACTTATCTTTACACGTGTCATACACATGTCTAACTCTTAACACGCCCCCTCAAGAGGACGGAGGGGGTAATTGAAGTCCCAGCTTGCGTATCAGAAAAGATAATTGCTTTTGTCCTAAAGCCTTGGTAAAGAGATCAGCCCGTTGAAGATGAGACCGAACATGGAGTAGAAGGATGACGCCAGATTGGACTTTTTCTTGAACAAAATGACAGTCAATTTCAATGTGTTTTGTTCGTTCATGAAACACTGGATTTGTAGCGATGTGAATGGCCGCTTGATTGTCACAGTATACTGAAATTGGAGATGGCTGAATAAAACCCAAATCAGAGAACAGATTTTGGATCCAAGTTAGTTCACTGGTAAGTGCAGCCAATGACCTATACTCAACCTCAGCAGAAGATCTAGACATTGTGTGTTGCTTCTTTGTCTTCCAGGAGATAGGACATGAGCTAAAAAAAAATAACATAGCCAGTGGTTGATCTTCTAGTAAACGGGCAGCTGGCCCAGTCGGCATCACAATAACCAATGAGTACCAAGTGAAAGAGATCCTTTGATGTACCGAACAACTCAATGAGCTGTGTGCATATGCGTATCACGAGGTTCATTAAGAAACTACCTCAAGATGTTTACCGAGTAACAAATATCCGGCCTTGTGACTGTAAGATAGATTAACCTACCAACCAGGCATCTATAAGAGGAAAGATCAGGCAGTAGTCCACCAGTTTCAGTATCTAATCTCAAATTCTGGTCCATTGAAAAAAGACTTGGTTTACAACCCAACAAACTAGAGTTAGTGATGATACCAAGGTCATATTTTTGTTGTGACATAAGGAACCCATCAGTGATCAATTACCTTTATACCAAGAAAATAGGTTATTTGACCAAGATCCTTAACTTGAAAATGCCAATTTAAATTTTCTTTTGTAGAAGCAATATGAGATGCATCTGTGCCAGTCAAAATTATATCATCCACATAGACTAACAGAACTGTAAAAACTGAATCATCTCGAAATGTGAATAAGGATGAATCAGCAGGAGACTGAACAAAACCCAAGTAATAAGGCAGCTACAAACTTGCGGTTCCACTGTCGAGGTGCCTGTTTAAAAGCCGTATAAAGATTTTCGAAGCCGACAAACCATACCTGGTGTATTAGGAAAACCAAGAGGAGGGTCCATAGACTTCCTCATCCAAATCACCATTCAAAAAAGCATTTTTAATGTCCAATTGAAACATAGGCCATTTATGGTATAAGGCTAAAGCAATAAGGCATCCAACAATAACCAGTTTAGCAACCGGTGCAAACGTATCATGAAAATCTAAGCCTTCAAATTGAGTATAACCTTTCGCTACTAAACGAGCTTTGTATCGCTCGACAATACCATCTGCATGTCTCTTAATTTTGAATATCCATTTACAGCCGATGGTCCTTTTATCAGGGGGTAATTTTTCAACAGTCCAAGTGTGATTATTTGTTAAGGTAGACATCCCTTCAGCCATAGCTGATTGCCATAAGGGATCTTTATTAGCCTGAGAAAATGTTCTCGGCTCAGAATGAATAACTAAAGATGTGAGAAAAGATTTATAAGAAGGGTTTGAAAAGAATGAGAGATGTGATTGAATGGGATAAAATTGTTTACCTGTAGCCGGAGCTGGTGAGACAGAACTGGACGACAGCTGAACCCAATTGCATATAAAATTAGTGAGAAGAGAGGGAGGCCGATGAGCTCTGGTAGACTGACGGGAAGGAATAGGAAGAGATGGAGAAGAAGAATGAAGTAAAGACTGAGAAGTAGAAGGAACCAGGGACTCTTGTGGAAGAATCTGAGGAAAAACATTAGTTGGAGGAATATTCTCAGTCAAAATTGGAAGTGGTAAAGTCATATTAGAATCACAGTTAGTTGAGGGAATAAGGGGATAGGAATCAGGTTTGAAGGGAAAAATATTTTCGTGAAACAGAACATCCCGACTAACAAAAACCAAATTAGTGAACAGATTAAACAGACGATAGCCACGGTAATTTGTGGGGTAGCCAAGAAATATAGAGGGAATGGCTCTAGCAGAGAATTTTGTCCTAGTGGGAGATAGGTTACTAGCATAACACAGACACCCAATGGTGTGAAAATGATCATAGGTAGGAGGAGTGTGAAATAAAAGTTCATATGGGTACTTACCAGACAATAAATGGGAAGGAAGACAATTAATGATGTAGCAAGCTGTTAAAATACAATTAGCCCAGAATTGCAAAGGAAGGTTTGCTTGAAAACGTAAGGCGCGAGCAATCTGGAGAAGATGCCAGTGCTTTCGCTCAACTACACCATTCTATTGTGATGTATAAACACAAGATAGTTGATGAGTAATCCCTAAATAACAAAATAAGTTTAAACAGAGGAAAAAAGAATTCTAAGCCATTTTCAGATCTAAAAAATTTAACCATAGCTACAAAATGAGTAGAGACTATTTGAAAAAACTGAGATAAGTAGCGAAGCACTTCAGTTTTATGTTTCATAAAAAAAACCCAGGTGGTACAAGTAAAGTCATCAACAAGTGTTAGAAAATAGTGACATCTGAACGTGGAGGCCTTTGAATATGGATCCCAAATGTCAGCATGAACAAGCTCAAAAGGAATAGTAGATTTAATCCGACTTACAAAGAAATGAGAATGCACATGTTTTGCCAATGGGCAAATGTCACAAAAATCTAATACAGAACTAATACCAAGAAGAGAAAAAGAATCAGGAGAGGGATGTCCTAATCTTCTGTGCCATGTCTGAGATGAAAGTGTAGAGACAGCCAATGAAGCAGCTGGAGGAGTTTCAAAATAGTACAATCTTTCACGAAGCTGTCCCAATCCAATCACCATCTTCGTTGACAAGTCCTGAAACATACAGAAAGAAGAAAAAAAGGTCACTGTACAATGTAATGCTGCAGTAATCTGACTAATATATAACAAATTAAAAGAAAATTGGGGAATGTGAAAAACATTCTGTTGTTTTTAATATTGAAAAACAAATAAAGTTTCAAAAAGTTTTAAAATGAAATTCAAAGTTTTGGTTTAAATTTTGTGGGAAATTTAATTTCAATTTTGTTTTGAGTTGGATATGGAAATGGATATGGATATGGATAGTGAAATGAATATGGATATGGGTATGGATACATACCTATTCAAGTGTACCCTTTTAGAAGGGTGGTGACTTATACCTTTTGGAATGAAGAGGTGCACCCATACCTTTTGGTAGTGACCCTTGAGAGGTATTTGTCTTCTATAAATAGAAGATGTTGCCTCATTCCAAATCACTCAAGATTTGAATACAAAATTCATGTCTCTCTTCCTTCTCCTTCCAACTCTCTCTCTCTACTCTGATTTATCGATAGAGTCTGTTCCATCCTTGTTTTAAAGGATTGTTAACCTTAGCCGTCGGGTCTGCATACACCTAACAGTGAGTGCACACTGGGTGGGTGTCCTTCTGAAGGGCTGTTTTATCTTGGAGGTTGGTTTGCAGGGACCCGTTGCACCATATAGGGGGCAAACACAATCTTAAGGAGAGTGTACCAACACGACTCAGCCCTAATTGTTTCCATGATTAACACCATATAAGGTATGTGTTAGATTTCATTATATTACATTATATTTGTTCAGATTCTTAATCAAATGGTTTGATTGTTGATATTATCTTTAATATCATTTGCTTATTAGATAGTCTTAAATAATATATTTTCCTTGTGGTGCTAATATTTCCAACAATTCTTAAGATTGTGTTAGTTTAAGACTTAAAAATCTATAATTGAGATTTTTCTGACTGTATGACAAAACCGGTCATTCTCGATAGACATGATTATCATGTATTACCTTGTTGCTGACTACTGAAATTATTTCAGTTTTGTATTTCTTTTTATATTGGGTTTTCGCCAAGGTTGGAGAATAGAGTACTTCTAGTCTTTTCGGTGGGTTTTGCTTTGTGGTTTCTTTTTGACGTTGGTACTTCACAAATCCCAAAGGCCGGATGAATGTGAATGGCCTTGCCTAGGATGGTGCATGCAGTTCACTTTTGTAAGATTCACAGTTTCGGTCCAATCTGGATAGTGCGAAAACTGAAGTCCATGATGGACGATCAGTTGGGGTGTTTTTTTTTAAAAAAAAAGAGTAACAAAAAAAAAAAAAACTGTAAATCACCTCTTAAGAGCCCATGCGTGATTGGAAGAAATATCCCTCGACATGATTATAAGGCTTTTCACCTTCTTTGTTTTTTATTATTGAAGGGTTCTAAAATTCTCATACTCTATGTGTGTATGTAAAAGAAATCACAGCATATATAGGCTTAGGCGTGGCACTAGAACGTACGAGTGGTCACATCCTTTGGGTTATTTTTAAGAAGTGTCTGTTCTGATCGATAATTGCAACGATTGGACTTGCTTTGTCCAATAGAATCCAAATCGATAGACATATTATGTTAATACATTTATTATTATTTTTATTCTTGAAATAATATGTGGTATGGCATGAGATATCCAATTTGTTGTGGAAATCGTTTTTCATGACTGTTTCTTCTGCTTTGACTGATGGGAGATGTAATTTTCTTAGAATATTGAGATTATAGGATTATGGTTGCTTGAAAATCTCCATCACCTCTATGGACTGCAGAATGAAAACATGTGGATGACCGTGTTTCTATCCTTATATAAGAGGTTCAAGGAATGTGTTATGCACCTTTGATGTCTTATTTAAAATGTTTAAACTATGTTATGTTGCATTAAAGAGTGTGATAACATAAATACGTTTGGTGCTTGTTTTGATAGCATGTTTTGATGTTTAACATAATGATCATTATGTTTTATTGGCATGTACAAGTTAAATAGTTGTATATGCTTGATTTATATATTTGTGGACTTGCTCATATGTGTATTGCATTGGTTTGGATAACTCCAAGTGGTGATGAGTTATGTCTTAAAGAAAATTGATTAACCTAGTCAGTTGTCTAATTTTAGACAATAGAATTTTTGGTTGGATAAAACACTATTTAAGAAAGTATATGGATAATGATAATATACCACAAGCATATTTGGAATACCTATAAAGTTGAGTATGGTAAATCTTGAGTCGATTATGCTACTGTAAGTAGCGGGAATCACTTATATATATATGTGCTTACATAATGTGGATTCTAAAGTCCTGAGGGTTTGTGCTAGTCCATTATCTATAAATCCCACTTGTTAGATGGGTGTTTCCAAATATGTGGATAAAATGTTTTGAGTAGTCCGATAATGTCACAGTGCGTTATATAAATATATTGTTTCCAAATCTTTCTTCCTAAGGTGCCATGATACCTAGTTTGATCAAGAAATGCCCTTTACCCAAGGCTAAAGCCAAGCTTAGGATAGCTTGTGTATACATATAGATGGGTCCATCTTATCCTGAATAATTTCTTAGGTTATGGTGCTCTTAATAAATGGTCAATAAATTAGTTTTGGTCCAACTTAAACCTAAAGTTAACCCATCGTTGTTTACATCCCTGATGTATGAGTTGCAAAATATTCATTTGAAAGGTGTCACCACCTTAGGTAAGAAGTTTGAAGTCAAGAACTTTGATTATAATAATTGTTGGTTATCTATTCTTGTGTGTATGGTCTTATATGATATTTTCACCATATCAATATGAATTAATAATACGAATATTTTGAATACTTGTTTTTGCATTTTGATCAATGTAATGATCATTAGTTACATGGATACATTTCTTTTGACCATGTAATAAAAAAAAAAACTGTCTATGGTTCTGTTAGGATGTTAAACGCTTAATCCTTGTACCAGTTGCACACTTGGAGCATAACCAATTGTCTTACGTGTATGGTTGTCTGGTGCTTATCAATGGTGTTTTATTTTACCATTGATTTTATTTCCTAGGTTGCTTTAGGCTTCTTCAGCTTATATGTTGGTTAACTAAAGGGAATTTGACAAATGAATTATGGAAGAATTTTTTTTTTTTTGGATTATAGAATCTAATTGTTTATTCTGTTTCATATTTTGGAAAATGTTTATTTTCATGTCATAGACTTTGAACCTTTGTTAGGGTAAAATAAGAGGATATATTATTATTTTGAGAAGGAAGGTTTATTGTATTCCATGTGCATCATATTTATAGATAACATATATAAATTGAATGCTTATTATTTGCATATGGTCATATAAGGTTGAAAATTTCTTAATTGGATTTAAGAAGTCCAAGGGTTGGCAATCAATGCCTTAAGACCAAATTTATTTGATCCGGTTAAACATCATATGTGAAGTGATGTGTTTAGTAAGACACATAAGTCACCTTGTGTGAATGTTGGTGTCTTTTTAAGGGAGCATTCCTTGAATAGCTCTAACCGATTTGTCTTATCTTATATGCAATGGGTTTGTCATGATGGGTTTGAAACAGATTTATTTTATCGAATAAAATGAAATAAAAGGGTCAAAAGAAAAGTGAGTAACTAATATAGATTGTTGTGTATTTAAAATCAGTTACCTTGATTTTGTTTGACAAATCATAAAATCGATAGTGAATTTTCATTTTGTGTTATCATTATTAATCATATGGTTAATGGTTTGTAACATGGTTAATGGTTTGTTTGATTTATAATTTTATTATTTGTTACATGATTATAAGGTGCACTGGTTATATAGACAGTTTAATTGTCATGAGAGAATACTGTTTCATGTACTTAGAAAATAAGTTAATTATTAATTAAACAATTGGTATGATTATATGATTGAGACTCATGATTAACTAGACTTTAATCAGCCTAAGTGAATGGCAGTAAAAGTTGTAGGACCAAAACAGTTGGTCTAATCAGATTTGAATATGAGATTCTTAGCATAATGATCATTTTTAGAGACTATCAAGGTCTAAAATGCATGGATGTTGTTTATTAACCATAGATATGATAAATCAAGAAATATGTTGAATTATGGTTAATATGGAAACATGAGATGCAAGGAATTTTACATGGATAAATGAAATGATAGTGTACCTTATAATATTCAGAGTTCTTATAAGTTTGAGTACGAAAAACCCAAAATTGTGGGGGTTATATAAGAATACATAGTTGTTGCATAGAATCATTAATATCTATTTAGACATGGAATCTAGAAGACAAGCCTAGATTCGAAAAGATCACCTTGATTCAAAAGGAGATGACTATGATGGTAAGATTCCACCATGGATAGTCAAGTATGACTAAAAGTTAAGTCGGGATTAGGGTCAATGACTAAAATCTCGATAACAGATATATGACGAAAACCAAAATTGATTATGCTACTTTAAGAAGTATATTTAACGGAAAAAGATTACAAATAAGATAAATATGACTTTGTTAGGTTTATAAAATGTCTAAGGACATCTAAGACATGTAGGTCTTAGGCGGTTATACAATATATCTGGAGAAGCTAATGGAATAGCGCGCATTTGACATAACTCAGTACTGAAAATTTTTGATTGATATAATTATTTAGCTTCTGACCACTAAGGTGGTATACATCTAAAGGAATGAGCTTGAAGCCTATGGCATAAGTCATGTGATGGAAACCCAACCTATGTGAGAGGAGATCCCTAGAATTAGGTTCAATGGGTAAAAACGAAGTCACGTAGATGACTTGTTTAATACTATCATAATATTGCTCATTCTGGTTAGATGGTAAGGAAGTACTCACCACAATGAATAGAGGATGAATCTCAAATATTCTTAATCAAGCCAAAGTTATCCTAGCAAAATGTGGGGGTGTGTTAACTGTGGTGCACACTATGGGTTGACCTTATTGAATGTAGGAAGTGGAACCGCTTTCAATGAGAGTTTTAAGGGCGAACTTTCATAAACATTTATGAACCAGGATAGGGACAAGGCCGGTTTAAAAATATGTCCACCATTAAGGGATTTTTCGAGGGTCGGACTGTAAGAGGTGGCTGGTAGGTCAGTCGGCTACACCAATGAGGAAAGGTTCAAGGAGCAAGCTTCACCCGTACTCTGTAGCGTGGCCTATCAGACCTAGTGTAGATTCAAGTCGACAGACATCTGCAACGACATCTGCAACGACGTCGCTTACAGTTTTCATGAGGTTAACAGTCTGATTCTGGCTTTATCAATCTTTTTGAAACTTGTGGGGGATTGTTGTTTTTAATATCGAAAAACAAATAAAGTTTCAAAAAGTTTTAAAATGAAATTCAAAGTTTTGGTTTAAATTTTGTGGGAAATTTAATTTCAATTTTGTTTTGAGTTGGATATGGAAATGGATATGGATATGGATAGTGAAATGAATATGGATATGGGTATGGATACATACCTATTCAAGTGTACCCTTTTAGAAGGGTGGTGACTTATACCTTTTGGTATGAAGAGGTGCACCCATACCTTTTGGTAGTGACCCTTGAGAGGTATTTGTCTTCTATAAATAGAGGATGTTGCCTCATTCCAAATCACTCAAGATTTGAATACAAAATTCATGTCTCTCTTCCTTCTCCTTCCAACTCTCTCTCTCTCTACTCTGATTTATCGATAAAGTCTATTCCATCCTTGTTTTAAAGGATTGTTAACCTTAGCCGTCGGGTCTGCATACACCTAACAGTGAGTGCACACTGGGTGGGTGTCCTTCTGAAGGGTTGTTTTATCTTGGAGGTTGGTTTGCAGGGACCCGTTGCACCATATAGGGGGCAAACACAATCTTAAGGAGAGTGTACCAACACGACTCAACCCTAATTGTTTCCATGATTAACACCATATAAGGTATGTGTTAGATTTCATTATATTACATTATATTTGTTCAGATTCTTAATCAAATGGTTTGATTGTTGATATTATCTTTAATATCATTTGCTTATTAGATAGTCTTAAATAATATATTTTCCTTGTGGTGCTAATATTTCCAACACATTCTGTAAAGAAAGAGTTGGTGATAAGAAATGACTGCCAATATGTTGAATTGTATGAGTGGAGCCATCAGGGAGTGTGACAGGATGAACAATGGTGGAAACAGGCATAGGATCAGATGGAAACAGGAGGGAAAAATGATTGGATGCCCTAGAATCAATAACCCAGGTTTGAGGGGACGGGAGAGAAGCAGAGAAACACAACTTCATACCTACAAAGTTAGCATTGGTAGAAGGAGGGTTTAGGAAAGACAATAGTTGCTGGTACTGGGCGGACTCAAATCGTCTCCCGCGCGCCAGCCTGCCAGCCCATCATCTGACGGGCTGGAATGCATTGACACGTATACCGTTGCATTCCAGCCCTTCAGATGACGGGCTGGAAGGCTGGCGCGCGGGAGACGATTTTTTTGCGTACTGGGCAGCAGTTAAGGTTTGAGAAGGATTAGAAACCCGTGGTTGAGAAGTAGTGGCTGTGGTGTTGATCTCAGAGGCAAGATCAATGTCACTTTGAGCCATGTGAATCTGAGGAGAGCTGAGGGGCCGAGATGCCCGAGGTGGTCGTCGAAGATATCCAGGGGAATAGCCATGGAGCTCATAGCATGTGTCTCTAACATGGCCATGCTTATTGCAGTTGGTACAGAATGGCTGCCGATGATTATCAACAGAGGACCCAGAATTTTTTGAACTTACCGCAAAGGCGATATTATCAGAAGACACCTGTGGAAGAATCAAACCTCTGTGGTACTCCTCTTGAAGCACAAGAGAGTAAGCTTTACTGATTGAGGGTAGAGGGTCCATCACCAAGATCTAAGTATGAACAGTGGCATAAACTTCACTGAGTCCCATTAGGAACTGAAACACCTTCTCGGACTGAATATTTTCAAGAAACTTCGGCAAACACCCACAAGTGTAGTAAAGGATGTTGTGATAGGAGCCAAGCTCATCCCATAAATTCTTCAGACTTGAGAAATAGCTTGAGACAGATAAAGCATCCTGGCGCATGAGAGCCATGTTTCTTTTGAGTTCATAAACCTGTGGACCACTACCTTGAGCATATCGACTCTCCAGATCGACCCACAGATCCTAAGCAGTTTTAGCATATAGAACACTCTCATGGATCTCCTTGGACAAGCTGTTGTACAACCAGGACATAACCATAAGGTCATTGGTCCCAGGCAGCAGTGGCAGAAGCATCAATCTTCGGATCTGGACGCGAGAACGAGCCATCAACAAAGGAGTACTTATTTTTTGCACCAAGGGCAACACGCATTGCCCTCTTTCATGTCTCATAGTTGTTATTGTCAAGCAGTTTGGTAACGAGGATGTGGCCGGGTTTATCTTGAGGATAAAAACAAGATGGATCAGAGGAACTTGACAGCGCAGAGGTGGTTGTCAGGCCAGGAACTAAGGCCATGCCAAGAAGGGAACAACACAAAGTATCACAAAAAAAAATTCAAGAATCTAGATCTTGAACACAAATGTTGCTGATGAAACAACTCAGATCTGGAACACAGTAACTCAAATCTGGAAAAATCGAACTCAGATCTATAACAATAACAGAGATCTGAGACGAAAGAATGAAGAGCAGAGTCGAAGAAGCACAGATCTTGTACAATAAAGCAGATCTGAGACACACGAACACCGAGCTTCAGATTGAAGACGAAGAAATACAGAAAGGGAACTCAAAGAATGCAGATCTGGAGTATAATCACAAATCTGGAGTATGATCACAAACAGCCACAGATCTGAAGTAGACACTAGCAGATCAGAAAGAATCGGTAAAAAAATCACAGTATGGACAAAAAATGGAAGAAACCAACACAAAGAATTTCTGACCGCTGGAACTTGCTGAAGAACAAGAACTCAAGAACCAACGCTTGGAGAAACACACTGACATCACGTCTTTTGCTCTGATACCATCTCATACACAGTGAGTTTGGACAACGAGATGAGAGAGAACTCTGAGAATTTGTTTATTCAATATGTCTTAAACTGATAGAGACCTATTTATATACCTATTACATTAAAGAAAAACAAGAATTAAAAACATTAACCACTTATGTTTTACACGTGTTATACATATGTCTAACTCTTAACAACATCAAATTCCCATGATTTCTAGGTCCCCTACTGCCTTAGACTTTGACCTTTGGATTGTATGAGGAGCTGAGGATGTCAAAACTTTACCGAAAGGTCATTGGATTTCCGCTTCTCTGGTTCTATTGTTGTTGCTATGCGTGCAAGTATATGAAATAGAGATCAATTTCTTTTAAGGAAAAATTCAGAAAACCGAAGTTATTGGTAGCTAGGTAGTCGAGCCCGTCGGATAAGCTTTTTTCATTCTTCTATAGAATGGGGAGCCTTACCGGTTTCAGAAAAAGGTCTGATTCTTACGATTTGGGAGGAGGCGGGGTAAGATATAGTAGCATAGAAATCGTTTTCTATGGTCCTGTCGTCTGTTAAGGGTCAGATTTCAGTCAGCCCACCTCCCAATGTATTGACAGGCGGTCATATTGATCCTCAAACCCTTGGATCAGTTGCAGGACCGTCCTGCCGCAGAAAACGATCTCCTTCCGACATAGTAGAGGTAGAGGATGGGGCAGGGCTGGAGGTGGGATGTGCAGTGGTGGGTTGTTGGAAGACTGTAGCCTGTAGGAAGGAGAGGATGAAGGATAATTAGGGATTTTAAACTATTTAGGGAGAATAAAGGTAGAATTTGCTTTCCTAGAGAATTAGCAAAGAACTTTCTTACGATCTGGAAAAAAAAAACAGTTAGTTTTAAGGATGTAAGAAGTGTTAAGGAGTAAAGTTTTAAGGATGTTTGGTAGAAATTGAAAAAACAATGAGTAATGGTAAAAATGGGCCAGAAATGTATCTAGGAAGAAGCTGCTGAAATGTTATGATACGAAGGAAGCATTAGCATGTACATAATAACACAGTCCAAATATGAGTCCAAGCTATTAGGTCATACAATATACTAATCAAAGGCACCACCAAAACTACTAGCAAGGAAATAATTACATATATCAATATGCTAAACAAAATATAGAGAAAACATTCGGAGAAAAGTACAGAGAAAACAAGTGAAATAACCTGGGAAAAGTTTTCTATAAAAAAGTGCCTAAATCTCCAGACAAATAAGTTTCATGCTTGAGCACTTGCTCGTGAAGATATTTAGCACAGAACTTTGACACTGCTTGAATTACAAAACAATTGCATTTGATATGAATGACATAGAGTGCATATCACTAACTTAAGAAATGATTACAAGCATTACATTAAACTACTACGATAATCACCATCACCAATAACCAAAATGATGAACCTTTCTCAATATGAAGGATAAGTTGATGTATAGTCAACAGACTCTATGGATAAGACTCTATGGATAAAGTCTTGGCAATAAAGCCAATGTTGTGGATCAACCATTACATATACCATCTGCCACATTTGGCTCCCAGACAACTTGGATTGTCTAACGATACCCTAGAAGCCATGGCCATGAGAGAATGGTTTAGAACAAATGTGACAGCTGCATTTTCCAAGCAACTAGGGTTGTCAGGTAATTATATGATTTATTTTTGCTTTATTTTGTAATTCTTGTTAAAGAAGTTTGCTGAATTTTTTTTTTTTTTTTGCATCAAGCAAGGGGGGAAAAATTATGCTATACTTTGGGGGCTTCAAATGTAAGACCCGAACTCCACTAACCATGTCTAACCGTGTTGTGTCAGGTTTTTCCATCATAACTGGCTCAAGCGAACCAACCGTGTGAAGAAACCACAAAGCCAGGTAAGAACCAATCACTAGTAGGTTGTCTGGTAGATAGTGTTAGTTTGTTTGGTCTTCGGGATTGGCCGATCAGTCGATTGGTCAAGCCCAGAATCTGACTCTGAGATTAGAAAAGTTTCCTAATTTAGGGTGATACTCTCTTAATTGAGAGATGATTCTATATGGAGATTTTTTCTCTATATAGAAGACGTCCCTCTATCTTCTCTCACTCTTTTGATCAATCTCAAACCTTAGAATTTAGAAAAAGAGAGGAGAAGGACAAGAAGCTTTGGAAGGAAGGAAGCTTGGAGAAAGGAGAAGAGGTTCTGCAGAAAGAGGAAATTGCCTTTGGTTTCTAATCAAACGCATTAAAGAACCAACGGTAAGTCTCTTGTCTCTGTAGAATGTTAGGCTATGCTAGAATTTGGATATTGATCACAGTGTTGGTCGAACAAACCCAGCATCATGATTGTAATTACAAGATCTCTTGCTAAACCTATAATGATCTGTAATGGTTAGAGTTACATTGAATGAGACCAATCACTAATGACTAATGGCCATAGAATGACCCTAGGATGGATCCCATTGTTGAGCCGAAGAATCGACTCAGAAAGAATTCGGACTGAAAGAGAAGCCTGGAGTATGACTCAAGAGTTGTCCAGTCCCTTGATCGGTCGGCTATATAGGAGACCGGAGAGGTGACCGGTTACTCTCGGGAAGTATGATAGGGTTTGTTCGGATGACTCATCGGTCGACCAATGCAAGACCGGTGACTTGACCGGACAATGTTCGAAAGGCTTATAGGAGACTGAACAGTAAAATAGAATACACAACTTGATAGAATAAAACCTTGATTTAAGTTCATTAATTGTTAGGCTTTCTACTAGTTCAAGATAGTATTCAAAGCTTGGAAGAGGAACAAACATCATTCACAGGTGAGGGAACAAGACCTAAACTAATTGGTTAATAACAGCATACCCTTTTAATTTCTGTTAATTTGACTGATGCCATGCTTTGTATGAGTGTTTATGCATCTCACATGTCATCTAATAACTGCTATTCTTGTTCATGTATATTTTATTATTATTTTTATTCTGTTATTATAATGATGATGATAGGAATAGGCATGTATTTGTGTGGGGTTGGTTTATTGAATGGGAAGAGATTGTAGCATCGAACCATTCACCACACTGACATCATCATATCACCATTACTTTAACATAACTAGTACGTCATAGGGTATTAGGGGGGTGATCGCGGTGTGTGGCTGTAGCTCTATCAGTGGACTCTAACTCTATCTCTTTGGGGGTATTGAGGGATGCTGTGGTAAGGCTTTGGATATAAGTTTGATGACATCTAGGATTGGTTAGACACAAACATAGTTTGCAAGCCCTCACCAGAGGCATACATACTGGTATGGAATAAGGTATCAGGAGGAGTGTTGGCGGTGTGTGATCCGTTAGGCTATAGCTCTATCTCTATTTTGTAGTGGGTGATGTGGGGCAATAGTGGTATGTGATCTGTTAGGCGTGCTCACACTCTCCTGTATAGAGGTGTGGTGACCACTTATCCTTACCATAACACATTGCAAACTTATACCAGACCAAATAAATGAATTTGACATCATGCATATGTTTGTTGCATTGTTTTGTTTACTCACTGAGCTAAGTTGTAAGCTCACCCCATAATATCGTATTTCTTTAGTTGATGATGCAGGTACAACTGTTGAAGACTATGTTAATGCACCGTCGTATGGATACGTGGCGGCTATGGATGTGCAAGCTGTGGAGGATGAGCATAACTAGTTATGCGAGTGTTTCCATTATGTTTATGTTTAGTGATTTATTTTCGTATACAAAGCTTATAATAGATATTTATTTACTTTTTGCTTACTTGGAGATAATTGGTTAAATATTTATTTATCATGTTAGATACTCAGTTCATTAATAAAAACTTTCACTATTTAATTATGATCTCTAATTGTGTAGTGGATATGTATGGCTTGATTGTTGGCACGGTCCCATGTGATCCTAGCTTGAACCGATAGTTTAGTGACAGTTTATTCACACTTCTGGTTCATCCAGAATTGGGCTGTGACATCAAATAGAGGCTAAAAATCGAATGGATGAACAAAATTGGCTAGCTGGGGAGGAGGATGATTTGGCTGTTGAGGCCAATGAGGTGGGTATTGAGGAGGATCTTAATCGATTGTATGATTACAATGACAAGGTGGATCCACAACAAGTGAGTAATGTGGCTGAGGCGGATATGTTATTTTTAATCTTATTAATCCTATTAATCCTTGTTAAAAAAAGCAAATTACTGAAATTTTATTCATGAACTATTATTCATAATATTAAAAGACTACATACTTATTTATAGAGTTCTAGTAGTCCAAATCCAATAAGGACTTGGATTCCTAAATAAGAAAGTATAATAGGAAAAACCTAATGACGCTAATTCCTCCTTAGGACTAATAAAATACTAAATAGAAAATAAAACCAAGACATAGACAAATTTCTGGATTTTTTAGAAATTATAGAAATACCCTTGTCTACAAAAAGACACAAGTTTTGCTCCTTTGTTGTCCACATCAATAATCCTTGTTGGTATTAGTTGGATTTTTAAATTCCATGATTGAATCTGCTAAACTCTTTATTCACTTGTAGTTTGCCTAACCTTTACTCTGATTTTCTCTCTTTCTTCTTCTTCTTCTGTTTTTTTTTTTTGGGTAAAAATAGTAATAAATTTACAAATTTGTCTATTTCTGCCCTTTTGTTTTGAGTTGGGGTGCATCTATGAAGTGTCATTTCTTTGATCTTTCTTTTGTTTCAATGTTGTTGCTACTAATATTGACATTGATGTCTTCTACCATACATTGTAGTGAGTGAGGGTGGTATGGAGGAGGTGGAGGGTCAAGATGTAGAGGGGGATGAGGTCTTACACTTATATGTGGGCTTAATTAATTACCTAAATCAGTTATTCAGTGGGAGTCTAATTAGCATGGTGAAACTGGTTTGGTTTGGTTTGCACAGCATATGAGATAGGTTTGGTAACCCTAATTCTATTGTAGGAAGGGTATTAGGGTTATAATAGTTTTATATAAATACTAGGTTAGAGTTTCCACAGCCACAGTTAGTGAATAGATCTCTTTGCACCCATTGGAAAGAGATTGAGGATATCCTCTGGAGGTTGTGGAAGACTGTAACCAAAGGATTTCGATAATATCTTAGAGCCTTTTGGAGCGTATGGGAATTGATCTTTTCAAACAGCTATGTCTTTATGATTCATAGATTATGGCTTTTCCATTGTGTTCTAGTATTACTATATAGATTAGGATGGATTTGGTTGAATTACTAATCAAAATAATTTCTAACAGTTGGTATAAGAGCCAACCATACAGACCTAGAATCGATGATTTATGAATGGAATGACATACTTAAAAAGTTGGATTTGAGATTGAGATTTTTTTCTCCCTATTTTGAACAGATTTTTCAAAGATTCATCTTTCGTCGAATCATCCAATATCAGAATATAGTCAAATTACATATTAAATTGAAGGTCTCGACGAGATGATCGTAGCGACATAAAAATTGCTAGAATCAGATGCCAAACGTGCCCTCACTTGCCATCGGTAGTAGAGAGAGATTCACTCTTCGAGGAAGAAATTAAAAAAAAAAGATTTGTCGACAGGGTTGACCCGACGAGGAAACCCTAACGGGTTGTCCGGCCTTGGCTTAGTCTAGCTTGAGCCAAGTTGACCTAGGCGTAGACCCCCTTGCGCATGTGTAGCACACATGTGTAGCTCTGTCGATCCATCAAATGACCCGATTACCAAACCATTATATCCATTGACCAATCTGTTGATCCACTCAACGTGACCCGATAACCCGATTCATTGACCCAAAAACTCAGAAAGTTACATCGAATACCTATAAATATAAATCAGGTTGGACCGGTGGTAGGGCCTGCAGACGGACCAATAAACCAACTCGATGGTTGACCCTAGACAAACCAGTGGTTTGGTTTGAAGACATTTTACATAAAAAAATTGATATATGTGGTTCGGTTCAAGCCGAACCAAGGCGATCCTGGGCAGACCAAACCGACCCTGACAGGGTTCTTAAGGATTTGTTTGGCTACTGTTTTTAATAAAACGACATTAAATCACAATTGTGGGAGCTAGGAAGGTCAGATTGACTTTCGATTTATTCCATTTGAATCCATTTTTTATGCTCTTCAATCTGATATACATTTTGATATATTTTGATATATTGGGAAATGTATTTTTCCCAAATAATGCTCCTTTGGAGCCCATTTTACAGTGTTTCTGCTAATTTTTCTTAAATTTATTGTACCAGATTGATTGTTGAGCTAATGTGCTTGTTTATATTAATGTTTATACTTGTAAGGTTATGCTAATAAAACATTCATGATATCCCGCAAGTGCTGCAGGTTGGGACTTATTTATATCATGGTGGGACTTGGTGTGACCACCAAAGTGGCAACCTTGTTTCATTATGATATGTTCAGATTCAAATGTCTGTGTTCGTAAATGCTTTAGAAGGACATTGTTTACCCTAAGGTGACATTGTCCAAGTCTATTCAAACTAGGGTTTGTTGTTATTGTGTAAGGATTTTGTGGGACCACCAAAGTGACTCACTTGGTTCTATCATAATATGCTCAAACCAACATTTGTGCGTTTACAAGCTACAACAAGGAAATACTGTCACACCCCAAAAATTTTATTTTATTTTCTTTTTGTATATGCCGAGCTGTGAATAGAACGCATATTGCTGACCTATTAACCTCCAGGATCATGACATAGGGCACACATCACACCACCTCACCCCATAACACGTTAACCACCACATAATCAGATTAAAATATAAATACAGCAGAAGACTTATACAAATTCTGGGTATTAACACTGATGGATTCTAAATGACATTTAGATAATAGTAGCATGTGTTATTCTGTTTCAACGAAACTCAAGACATAATGTACTGCTTCAAATAAAATACAAGAACACATAGTATTAGACAACATGTCCGATTAAAAGTACTAAAACTAAATCAGTTCTTTATCAACTCCAACTTAGCCTCTGAAGACACAAGTATAGAAAATAATCCAAGTTGAGAACATCGTCCACTTATCACCGAAATCAGCAATATCATAAAGAAAAGCTCCACGAAATCAACTATAGTAAACCTGCAATAAAATCTAAAAAAAAAGGTGTATACACAATGGTGAGCTCGCCAACTTGAGCTTAATGAGGAAACAGACAAGCAAGGAAGCAAGAATGCATGATCAATTTATTACACACAACAATGCAGTAGTCAGGTATCATGTATGCCATGTGCTATGGTAAGGCCTAGCCACACCTCCCAGAGGTTGACTACAACCTCCATGCACGGGAGTGCTGGATACTCACCAGCCTATAACCGGTAGCCCTGGTGCCCCCATACTACGTCCCAATCAGAATGGTGATTGGGCTGCAAGTCCAGTCAATGATGCTACAACAAACATTGCCGACCCTTCCCCCTCATTACTCCATCCTATCAGTACTTGACCCCCTACTGGCCAGGGTTGCATACAGAGGTAATGTCACTAACCAAAACTACATCTCATCCGATGTATCCCTCTCACAAAATCCAGTAGGAATCCTAAGCCATCCATTCCCCCCCAAGATGTTTTCATCCCACTAAGGGTTAGTGACATACTCATCAATAATCGTATAGCTAGTCGGATCCAGTGGTCCTCGACCGTTTCACCAGTTCCTACTAGTTTCTAATAAACATACATTTACACAACAATTATAATATAAATACAAATGCATGCACAAAACAGTTATTAGATGACATGTTTTCATAATAAGCATGTGGCACAACAATCATATATTAGAAACACTCCAAAATTAGTCAGGAGTTCTGTTCCTTACCTAATATCGCTTAGACATTCTGCCATTAGTCGATCGATAAACCAGTTGGTACAAAGTATCGATCGTGACACCATATGGCTCCTAGCAGAAGGGTTGGTTAAAGTAAATAGGTCTGTCCAGGCTTCTTGGGACCATTCTGGAAGTATCCGGTTGCATGGCCGGAGGTGAAAGGCTGCCTCCAGTGTTGCCTCTGGACAGCTCCCAGATTCCATCAAAATCTGACCTATGCCTTTTTCAAAGGTGATAAGTCTATGATACTAGATTCAAATCACCTCAAGTTTCTTTTCTATGAAACTAGACTTAAAATATAATGTTTCTGCCAAATTTTATGTCATTCCAACAAGTGTAAGACTATTAATTAGGTCTTCCAAGGTGGACTTACAGAATCGGATTCAGTCTATGCACAGAAATTTGCAGAGATCATATCTCTCTCATCCCAAGTCCAAACGACCTCATTCTTTTTTCAGTATCAACTAGACTTATAGGAGAATATCTCCTCCAAATTTCAGGTCAAAATTTCAAGTTCAGTTGGTTAAAAATATATTGCAAAATGGGGTTCCAACACTGGCCAGTTTTCCTTTCGTTTTGGAAGTTGTTAGTTGATTGGGTTCCATCCAGTGCTCCATCCGGCTGCTGTGACTGGCTAGAGTCCGAGGCCTATCAGGAGGCATGTATTTTGCCTCCAGGGCTCCATCCGGACATGCTTCTGAACCCCTTCCGTTTAAGTCCGTCGGCAGTCCCTTTTGTTAGAGTTTCACCATTAATTTACTCTATTATTACTTGGCCTAATAGGGTCGATTAGGGATGTACCTCCTAGGTCTAGGTATCAAGATCTTGAATTTAATCCCAATATAGATTCAAGGTTTACATTGAATGAACCATCGAGGACATACTTTCTAATTCCACTTCTAATCCCATCGGCGACCGTACAAGCAGTTTATAGTCTAGATATTTGAGTGGTAGGTTCAGCTTCTTTCCAAATGACACAGATATAAAAGAATGAGTAGCTCCTGAATCAAAGAGTACTCTGGCGGGGATGCCATTAATGGGTACTATACCTGTGATTTGTTTTAATTTAGTCTACATATTCACACAATGTAACACACAATGAAAGGTTCAGGTCATACCTGTGACCACATCAGGTGATGCGGCAGCATCCTCAGAGGTAACAGTGTAAACTCTTCCTTGTTGTGTTTGCTTTCTGGGCTTGGGGCACTCCTTTGAATAATGTCCCATTTGATTGCAGTTAAAGCATTTTAGTCCTTCATTAATTGGCTTTTGTTGCTGTTGAGCTGCTGGGGTAGTCTTGGCTGCAGCATTAAAACCTTGAGTATGGAAGGGTTTAAATGTCCTTGTATTCCCTCCGTTATATGAATTTCCAGTTGGCCTCTTAATACCTTTGTTTTGAGCAAAATAGCTCTCTTTCTGGCTCGACTCTATCACTCGAGCAATTTGTACAGCTTCGTTGTAAACTTTCTTCTCAAGTCCTAGTACATGTTCACAAATACTTCCCCTAAGTCCCATGACGAACCTTCAGGTCTTCGTATCTTCTTCTTGAATACTGACTGGTGCAAAGAAGAACAGCTCCTCATAACGCTTTGATATGCATCGACAGTCATCTGTCCCTGATACAAACTCAGGAACTCTTTTTCCATAGAATCTCTGAAACTCCTAGGAAAATACTTCTCAAAGAATGCCTCTTTATATATATCCCAGGTCAGTTGGGCGTGCTTTATCAACAGATACGTCCGTGTGGACTTCCACCAGTGGTGTGCATCGCCTTTCAACATGAACGTTGCATACAACACTTTTTCTTCTTCATTTACCGTCATCATCGTGAAATTCCTCTCCATCTCATCGATCCAGTGTGCTGGCCACAACGGATCAGCTGGCTTACCACTATACTCTCTGGGCTTCATCTTCAGAAAATGCTCAACTAGTCTGGAGTGGTCTAGTTGATGAGGAATATAAGCCCCATACATAGGTGGTGGGTATTGATATCCACCTGGAACTACTTTAGGGTTTTGCACTTGAGCCTGCATGATGGGAGTCTGAGGTGCGTGGGGTACTGTGTTACTTCCCTCTGGTACTGTGCTTGTCTGTCCTGCTGGCATCGATGTCATCTGTGCAGCTGGAAAAGCCATGCCTATGGCAGCTTGCATAGTAGCTTGTACCTATTGTATTTGCTGCAGCTGTTGTGCCAAATTCATTACGACTGTAGCTAGGTCTGTAGGTGGAGCTGGCAGATTTTTAGGATTTGTCTACCCATTAACTACGGATGGTGCCGTGTTTGGATTCTCCTATGTTTCAAGATGTATATGGCTGTCTTCCTCCACAGGTGGTGGTGGTGGAATAGAGTTACGGCTTTGTCTGGTCACTCTGCGTCTAGCCATTATCTGCTCTGGTAGTGGTAATGCCTAAAAATCATAGAATATGTGAGGCAATCATCATATACCATTCTCATATTTAAATCCACTAGTCAATGATATTTTCAAAATTTTTAGATCATTTTGTCAAAAATACTATATTTTTCATCGTAGGGTCCATGGTAGGGTCGATGGATGTCCAACCGTAGGGTATGCGACCCTGAGAACCACTGTTACTTACCGAGAGCCTAGGGTCGATGGGTGTCCGACCCTAGGATCGACCCCTAGTTCTCTGTCAGATCACTGAGAGGCTAGGGTCGATGAGGGGGTCGGAGGAAGGGTCGAATGTCTTGATCGAATTATGCGACCCTAGGACTGAAAATCAGGTTTTTAATCTCGATTTTTGAATCCATTTCTCATTCCTTCTCCTCCTTTCTCCTCCTTTCCGACTCGGCTCGTTCCTCTGAGTTGCTACAGTGACAACTCCGACCCGTTGGTGATTTTTGCTTCTCTTTTTGACATCTACTCCTTCTATACAGGTATTTTCTCTACGGTTTCATGTTTTTAGGGTTTCTTAACTAGGTTTTTGCTCGTTTATATCGTTTTCTTCAAATTAAACTTTTTCCAACTGTAAAAATTTGATTTTTATTAGAGGCTTTTGTTGTTGGTGACTCAATAGACGAAAGCCCTCAAAAATATTTGAGTTTCATCAGTTGGTTATCGAGAAACTTAAAATTTCCCATTTTTGCCCTAATTTGTCGAGATTTTTGAATTTCTTGAAATTTCTTCAAATTCAATCTTCTTAGATAAAATTTCCAACTGTATGAGTCTTACAGGATAGTTTAGAATCTATATAAGTCCTCCTGCCCACGTGTATGGGTGAAAAATGAGGCTTTTGACCAATTTATGTCGTTATAATGCCAAATTTTTTGGGTTTTTCATCTTTACTAAGCCATTATCTGTTTTTCTTTATTTTTGCAGATAATATGACTTGTACCAAAGTACCTAGGGTTCACGACCCAGTTCATTTCTGTTCTAACGAGGCCGAGGCACAGTATGCCCGCTACGCTCGTAAGAAGGTAGAGGGAGGTCGTCATGTGGACTTGGCTAGTCTAGCCTTATTCGATGTAGAGAGAGCTTTTGTTGACATGGGATGGCTTTCCTGTGATCACCTACGATGCCTGTACCCATCCAGATTTAGTGAGACAATTTTATTGTAATCTCCAGGTGGTGGGAGATTACAATGACACTGCGAGGGGTAGGGAGCTCAGGATCACGAGCTACGTGAAGGGAGTAGAGGTTTCCTTTGACTATCGGCAGTTAGCGGACCTCTTGGGCATTTCATACGACGGCCCCTTGGTGTACTGTGCCCCCAGAGAGCCCTAGTTCTTTTTCTTGGAGATGAGGGCTGAGATAGACCGTCAGCTTATCAGAGAGGATCGCTGGGAGATGAAAGCGATCTACCTACGTCCAGAGCCTTGGGTGTACTGTAAGATCATTCAGCACAACCTGATACCTCAGAGTGGACACTCCGAGAGGATCTCCCAGTTGACCCAGTATTTACTCTACTGTATCTGCACTAGGCAGCCTGTCTGCCTCCCTTATATTATTATGCGGACGATGATCAGTGCCACACTACCAGGTCAGGTAGGCAACCTGCCTTATGGACGCTTGATCACTACATTGCTTACCCGCCTGGGTGTTGATTTGGTGGATGAGAGGATTCAGGAGAAATCCTTCTCATCCCTCTGGATTGGGAGGCCATCTGTAAGATGGGCATGCAGGATGCTCAGGTCATCGACGATGAGAGGAACGCTTTGGTGCGTCCTCGTACTCTGGTGGAGATGGCAGACGCTGAGGCAGCAGCAGCAGCCGCTGGAGCAGGGGTTCATGGGGGTGATGCTGGGGATGAGGATCGTTTGTACATGGATGTGGACTCCATACCTCCTCCATCACCTACACATACTACGGGAGCTGGTCCTTCACATGCAGCTGGTCCTTCACACCCACCTTCAGATGACATGATGGGGATACTGTGTGAGATTAGAGAGGCTCAGCGCATGTCTGATCTGAGGGTGGGAGAGCTTCTAGATGCTCAGCGTGTGACTGATCAGTGGGTTGTTGATCTCACAGCTAGTCTTCAGACGACCCAGACTCAGGTAGCTTGGTTGACTTGAGTCTATGCTGAGGACTACGACAAAGACCAAGAGACACCGCCTCCCCCATCACCTCTAGCTTCATGATGTATTTTTCTTTTATTTTTCTTTTGTACTATAGAGTAACTATCCGGATTGTGGACTGTACTCTGCTTTAGATATGTGTATATACGTTTGTTTTTCATTCAAATGTATATGAATTTGTTTCCCATTTAATAGATGCATTATTCTCTTTTAATTTTTATCTCAAACAACAGAGATGCTTATGGTGTGTTATTATTACAGCTTTTAAATTTTATCCTATCTCAGTTCATAACTTTTGTGGCAGTATACTGGTTTAAAAGACAGGGCCTGAGGGCTCTGATACCAAGTTGTCACACCCTAATTCCGTACCATTCAGAACGGTGTGATGAACCGCTAATAAACCAACAGTTCAATCCAGGATCTCAAATAGGCTGTATCCATTAGCTTAAACCATACACATTCACAACCATAATCAGAATAAATACACAATAGCGAAAGTCTTAATATTAAATGAACCAAGAATCTAACTGTGATAATCATAATTAAAATATCCAATTATATTGTATCAATCGAGACATAAACAAATAAACTATCAAATTACATTTCCTTAATAGTTCAAATAAAAATCTAATCGAAAACGCATGAGTTGCACTCGCATGAGGAGTCATGCATCTCCACTATATCTTCAGCCTCCATTGCAGCCACGTGCTCGTACACAGAAGCATTCATATAATCTTCCACAGTGGTACGTGCATCATCAACTAAAATATTCAAATTCGAAAGGGTGAGCACACATCACGGCTCAGTGAGCAAAAAAAACAATGCAACAAACATATGCATGCATTCAATTCATATATGTGGTCTGGTATATAAGTTTGCAATGTGCTATAGAATGATTTGGAGGCCGCCACAGCTCTATACACGAGTGTGTGGAACCGCTCAACGGATCAAACACCATCGCCGCCCCCACATGCATCCACCCATGGGATAGAGATAGAGCTAAAGTGCTTAGGACCGCACCGCATCACACTTCCCCTGATGCTCTACCCATACCAACATGTAAGCCCCTATTGGTGAGGGCTTGCAAACTGGGCTTGCAACTAACCAATCCTAATGTCAAACAGTGTATCCAAGGCCTCACCCCAGCATCCCTCAATATGTCCATAGAGATAGAGCTAAGGTCCCCCAGCAGAGTCGAAGACTACACGGTCCGAGACCACCTCCCCTGATGCCCTATGACGTAATAGTTCTGCTAAGGTAATGGCGATACGATGATGTTAGTGGAAAAAACTTGAGTAGAGATAGGGCTAAAGTGCTTAGGACCGCACCGCATCACACTTCCCCTGATGCCCCACTCACATCAAGTACACTAACCACACACAAACATTCACATGCCTATTCCTAGCATCATCATCATCATCATGTTGTAAATAAACTGAATTAAATATGCATGAACAGTAATAACAAGAGTAGTAGATGACATGTGATATGCACATTACAATCATACAATCAGAGAATCATACATAGGATTGGACTCAATAAATGAAAACAATTTATTATTAGCCAATTAGTTTAGGTCTTGTTCCCTCACCTTTGCTTGAGTGTAAATCCTCTTTCAAGCTTTAAGAATCACCTTTATATCAATAGGAAAACCTAACAAGTCGATAGATTTTAGTTAGAATTCATTCCAACAGCTTTAAGCTTGCTGTAAAGCTAGGGTCGCAGGATGGGTCGCAGGTTGGGTCCCAGGTTTCTGCGACCCCAGGGTATAGGGTCGATGCTAGGGTCGATTGTCCCATCGACCCTAGGTGCGACCGCAGCTTCCCTGGACTTCTCGGGAGCTAGGGGTCGATCCTGTGGTCTGGTAGGGTCGATTCCCAATCGACCCTACGTGAGACCGCACGTGGTTTGAGTTGACCTTTTCATTCTACAGTCTAATCTTTCATGTTTGGGTCCTTTGGCTTACTTCCACAGTCCATTCTATGCTTGTTCTATGGCTTAAAACTCCAGGTTACTTCCTTACTTTGTCTACCATGATTCCCTCCATGGATTTCATTGAAATCTTCCCATGGATGGATGATTTGGGTTTCTCCTAGATCATACCCTCTTCATGAACTATTCTAAGGTCTTAAACAATTCATGGAAAGCATATCCATACCTTAGGTTTGCTGAGATTCAGAGGTTTCTCTGAATTTCTTCTCTTTAGTCTTCTTCTCTAATTCTCCTTCTCTTCTCCTTCTCTTCTCTTTCAATTAGGGTTTCAAAAGGAGTGAAAGAGGCTAAGGGACGTCCTATTTATAGAGAAAAACCTCCCAAAATAAGTCCCATTGAGATTATGAAAGAATCCCCTTGAAATTAGGAAAGTTTCCTATTTACGATTTCTATTAGTGATCCTAGGGTCGATGCTAGGGTTTCAATTGTCTGACCCTAGGACTAAAAGTCATGTGTCTGACTTCCTAATGAGGTGGGATCGACCCTACCTGTTTAGGTATGCGACCCTACCCCCTATTTTACTATTTTTGGGTCAGTTTCATACCTGGTCTTGCTATTTTCTTCACGCACTTGGTCCATTTGGCTCGACCATGATAGGTAGACCTGGTACAATGTGGTAAGACCGGTTAGTTCAATACGGGTCTTACAGAACGTTGGTCATTAATCGATGAAAGAATCACCAAACTTGTACAGTTGACACTGTAGCAACTCAATGGAAGCGAGTTGAGTTGAAGACAAAGAGAAGATTGGAGAATGACTCCAAAAATCAAGTTAAAAACCTGATTCGGGGTCATGTGGTTGCAAAATTTGACCAAAAATGCGACCACATGATTGACCACATGATCGACCATAGGCTCTCGGTGAGTTGCCAGGGTTTGTGTGGTCGCAACCTGTGGTCGCATATAGTGCGACCACACGATCGACCATAGGCTCTCGGTGAGCTGACAGGGTTTGTGTGGTCGCATATACTGCGACCCCACCATCGACCACACGATGAAAAATACTCTGTTCTGACTGAATGACTTTAAAGATTGAAATTTTACCTTGCTTATTTGGATTTCGACATGAGAATGACATATATTATGATTGCCTCATATGTTCTTTGACTTTTAAACACTACCACCGTCGAAAACAGAAAATGGCTGGGTGAAGAATAACCAGGAGAGGATGTAACCCAATTCCACCACCACTAACTGTGGAGGAAAATGGCCATGAAAATCCTAAGGAACAGGAGAATCAAAATGTGGTACCACCAGGAGTCAACGACCAGGCTAACCCTACAAACTTGCCAGCCCCACCTATATATTTGGCTACTGCGGTGATGAATCTAGCACAACAGTTGCAGCAAATACAGCAAGTGCAAGTCAACATGCAAGCTGCTATGAGAATGGCTTTCCCAGCTGCAAACACTACACCTTCATCGGCGGGACAGGATAGTACCGTACCAGGGGGTAGCAACACCATGCCCCAAGCATTGACTATGAATAACACGGTACTTCAAGCACCTTAAACGCCATTTATACAAGCTCAACTACAAAACCCTGAAATAGCTCAAGGTATATACAACCAAGGCAATTACCAGTATCAACCGCCTATATATGGAGCATATGCTTAGTATCAGTTGGACCATTATCGACTGATCAAGCATTTCCTAAAGATGAAGCCTAAGGAATTTAATAGTAAGCCAGTGGATCCTTTGTGGCCAGCTCACTGGCTCGACAAGATGGAAAGGAACTTCATGATGATGACTGTAAATGAAGAGGAAAAAGTGCTATGTGCCACATTTATGTTGAAGGACGATGTACACCATTGGTGGAAGTCTACTCGAAGTTATCTATTAATGAAGCACGCCTAATTGACCTGGGCTATCTATAAAGAAGCATTCTTCGAGAAGTATTTTCCCAGAAGTTTCAAAGATGCGATGGAAAGAAAGTTTTGAGTCTGTATCAGGGACAGATGACTGTGGATGCATATCAATAGCGTTATGAAGAGCTATTTTTCTTTGCTCCCTCTAGCATGCAGGAGGAAAATACCAAAACCCAAAGGTTCGTCATGGGACTTAGGGGAAGTATCTGTGAGCATGTATTGGGACTGGAAAAGAAGTTTTATAATGAAGGGGTACAAATTGCTTGAGTACTGGAATCGAGCCAGAGGGAAAGTTATTTTGCTCAGAACAGAGGTATCAAAAGGCCTAATGGAAATTTATATAACGGAGGGAACACAAAGACCTTTAAATCCTTTCGTACTCAAGGCTTCAATGTTGTAGCCAAGACTACTCCAACAGTTCAACCGCAACAGAAGCAAAGTAGTGAGAAAGTAAAATGCTTTAACTGTAATCAAATAGGACATTATTCAAAGGAGTGTTCTAAGCCAAGGAAGCAGCTACAGCAAGGAAAGGTTTACACAGTTACATCTGAGGATGCTGACGCATTGCCTGATATGGTCACAGGTATGACCTGAACCTTTCATTTTATACTATCTTGTGTGAGCATGTAGACTAAATTAAATCAAATCACAGGTATCGTACCTATTAATGGCATACCCGCCAGAGTACTCTTTGATTCTGGAACTACTCATTCTTTTATATCTGTGTCATTTGAAAAGAAGCTAAATCTACCCCTCAGACCTTTAGACTACAAATTGCTGGTACGTTCACCTATGGGATTAGAAGTGGAACTAGAAAAAGGTTATGGACCGTGTCCAATTTTTATTGGTGAAAAGATTTTGGATGCAACCTTAATTCAACTCG
Source organism: Protea cynaroides (assembly GCA_028583415.1). Taxonomy (NCBI): domain Eukaryota; kingdom Viridiplantae; phylum Streptophyta; class Magnoliopsida; order Proteales; family Proteaceae; genus Protea; species Protea cynaroides. Next base: position 99,024,307 of record CM053266.1, read on the forward strand.
AGATGGTAGACTTTGATGTTATCATGGGAATGGATTGGTTAGCTCGACACTTTGCAAACTTATTATGTGTAGAAAAGAAATTGACATTTAAAGACAAGGAAGGAGCAGAGTTTAGTTTTACGGGAACCAAACTTCCCCGTAAACGAAAAGTCATTCTCTCGGCATTAAAGGCAATAAAATGCCTCGAGAAAGGGGGGATTGGGTATCTAGTATCCATGGTCGACCTCACCAAGGAAGCACTACGAATGGAGGATATTGATGTTGTGCGTAACTTTCCAGATGTATTTCCTGAGGAACTACTAGGACTGCCACCCGATCGAGCGACAGAGTTCGTTATAGATCTTATACTCGGAGCCACACCAATATCTAAAGCACCCTATAGAATGAATCCTACTGAATTAAAAGAACTGAAGGTACAATTACAAGAATTACTGGACAAAGGTTATATCAGACCCAGCATATCACCATGGGGAGCGCCGGTATTGTTTGTAAAAAAGAAGGACGGTAGCGTTTGACTGTGTATAGACTATCGAGAATTGAATAAGCTTACAATCAAGAATTGGTACCCGTTGCCTCGGATCCATGACTTGTTCGATCAGTTGCAAGGTGCCAAAGTGTTCTCTAAAATTGATCTTCGATCAGGATACCATCAGTGGAAGATTAAGGAAGGTGATATTCCGAAGACAGCATTCAGAACAAGATATGGACGTTATGAATTTTTAGTCATGTCTAATAGATTAACCAATGCACCCGCAACTTTTATGGAACTCAAGAATCGGGTATTCCATGATATGTTGGATACGTCAGTCATTGTGTTTATTGTCGACATATTAGTCTACTCCAAGGACAAATAAACTCATGACACAAATCTAAGAGTCGCTCTACAACGACTAAGAAAAGAGGAGCTTTACGCCAAATTTACAAAGTATGAGTTTTGGCTAAATGAAGTCGCTTTCTTAGGCCATGTTATATCCCCTAAAGAAATTAAAGTAGATCCTAACAAGATTGAAGCCATTGTGAAATGGGAAGCACCAAATAATGTTGCAAAAATCAGAAGTTTCCTAGGTTTAACTGGTTATTATCGACGATTCGTGGAAGATTACTCTAGAATCGCCGTACCTCTCATCAGTTTGATTAAGAAAGGAGAAAAGTTTGTTTGGACCGATAAATGTGAGGAGGGTTTACAAACATTGAAGGCTAGATTGATATCAGCTCCCATCTTGACTATTCCGATCCCAGGACAACCATTCACCTTGTACACTGATGCGTCTAGGTTGGGTTTAGGATGTGTACTTATGCAAGGAGAACAAGTAGTTGCGTATGCCTCAAGACAACTGAAGATGCATGAGAAGAACTATCCCACTCATGACTTAGAATTAGCAGCAGTAGTACATGCTGTTAAGATATGGAGACATTATTTATATGGTGAGAAATTTCAGATTAAATCAGATCATAAGAATCTTACTTATCTTTTCAATCAGAAGGAGTTGGACATGAGACAAAAAAGATGGCTGAAATTATTGAAGGATTATGATTGCGATATTCAGTATCATCCAGGAAAGGCTAATGTAGTTGCTGATGCGCTAAGCAGAAAAGCAATGATAAAATCCCAGGGAGAAGTTAACACGACTGCGGCAATGTGTGTTACAGGAGAAGTATTCAATTATGGTAATGAGCAGTTCGTGATAGATACACCGGATGGATCAACCAACCAAGGGTTTATTCATTAGTTTTCAAATATGTTTACCACATTGAAGATTGTACCTGATCTGATAGACAAAGTAAAAGTTGCTATTAAATTAGACCCTTATCTGGGAACGGTGCAAGAAGACATCCAAAAAGGTAGGACTACTCCTGAGTTCACCTTGGACGTTGAAAAAGTACTTAAATACAAAGGAAGAGTATGTATTCCTGAAGATGAAGACTTGGATATTAGACATAGACTATTGAAGGAAGCTCACACCACTGCTTATTCGGTACATCTTGGAAGTACAAAGATGTATCATGATCTGAAGAAGCTATATTGGTGGAGAGGAATGAAGGCGGATGTAGCTAAATTTGTGTCTCAATGCCTAAATTGTCAGAGGATAAAGGCTAAAAGGCAAAGACCTGCAGGATTGTTGCAGCCACTGCTACAACCAGCATGGAAATGAGACTGCATCACTATGGACTTCGTCACCGGGTACCATTGACTCCCCAAGTAGTTGACGCAGTCTGGGTGATTGTAGATCATTTGACTAAGATAGCTCATTTCATAGCTATACGACCTTAGAATACCCTAGAGAGGTTGGCCAAGCTATATGTGGATAATATTGTCAGACTGCATGGTGTACCTGAAAGCATTATGTCCGACAGAGACCCACGCTTTACCTTAAAGTTTTGGGAAGGATTACAGAAGGCTATGGGTACAATTTTAAAGTTTAGTACAACATTCCATCCTCAAACAGATGGACAGTCGGAGCATACCATTCAAATTTTAGAAGACATGCTTCGAGCTTATGTTATTGATTTCAAAGGATCATGGGATGAGAAACTACCGTTGATCGAGTTTGCCTATAACAACAGCTATCAGGCTATTATACAGATGTCAAACTATGAAGCACTGTATGGTAGGAAGTGTCGAACTCCTTTGTTTTGGAATGAAATTGGGAATGGAGTATTGTTGGACCAGAGTTTGTTGAAGAGACTTATAGAGTAGTTAACATTATCAAGGAAAGAGTTAGAACAACTCAGAACCGTCAGAAATAGTATGCAGATAATCGATGTCGAGACCTTGAATTCGTCGTAGGTGATAAGGTATTCCTAAAATATCACCTATGCGAGGCTTAAAACGATTCGGACAGAAAGGGAAGTTAAGTCCGAGATATGTCGGGCCATATAAAATTTTAGCTAAACGTGGGAAAGTGGCATATCAGTTAGCACTACCCCCATCTATGTTAAGTGTGCATGATGTATTTCATATCTCATTACTGAAGAAGTACGTTAGAGATCCAACACACGTGATAATAGTGGATCCACTGGATCTAATTGATGATTTGACATTCGAAGTAGCACCAACTGAAATTACCAGTCGGAAGGTTCAACGTCTACGCAACTATGACATTTATTATGTTAAGGTTACTTGGAGGAGCCAAGATGTAGAAGAGATTACATGGGAAGAAGAGAATGCTATGCAAAAGCAATATTCTCACCTTTTCGATTCGGAAGGTATGTGCAAATTTCGAGGATGGAATTTATAATAAGATGGGGAGAGTTGTAAGACCCGTATCGTACTAACCGGTCTTACCACCTTGTATCAGGTCTCCCTATCATGGTCCAGCCAAGTAGACCAAGTGCATGTAGAAACCACAAGGCTAGGTATGGAATTGAATCCAAAATTAGCTAATTAGGAGCGTGTGGTTGCATACCTAAATAGGTGTGGTCGACCACACCTCAGATTAAAGCGACCACAGAAGTTTGGGACGTGTGCTCACAGTTTTTGACTGTATAGTCGACGGGTTCTGCGACCACACCTGCGACCACACGAACTCAGACAGACTCTGTGATTAGGAAACCTTCCTAATCCGAAGGGGGTTCTTTCTTAATCTAAGTAGGACTCTATATGGAGGGTTTTCCTCTATATATAGGACATCCTTAGCCTCTTTCATCCTTTTAGAACTCAAACTAAAAGAGAGAGAAAGAGAAGAGGAGGAAGAGAAGGAGAATTGAAGAGGAAGACTAAGAGAAGGAAATTCAGAGAGAACTCTGAATCTTCAACAAGTATAAGGTATCAAACCATCCCCCACATCTGTTGAATACCTAGAATAGATCATGGAGGAGATAGTGATTCAAAGTGAGACCCCAATCATCAAACCATGGACAAATTCTAATAGATCCATGGAAGGAATCTATTAGGATGATGGATTGTGTAAAATATGAATTTTAAGCTATAGAACAATCATAGAAAGGATCATGATGATAAGCCAAGGAATCAAAACATGAAGGAATTGAGTTGAGAGTGAAAAGTCGACCATCACATGTGTGGTCGCATAATATGCGACCACATGAGACACACATAATAGACCACATACCCTCGGGAAAATTCTAGGGAGGGTGTGGTTGCATGATATGCGACCACACGAGACCCACATAACTGTCCACACACCCTCGGGAAAGTTCCAGGGAGGGTATGGTTGTATGTATAGACTCATGGTATGCGACCACACACCCTCAGGAAAGTTTCAGGGAGGGTGTGGTCGCATGTATGGTCACATGATATGTGACCACACATAGCTACCACACACCCTTGGGAAAAATTCAGGGAGGGTGTGGTCGCCTTGTGGTCGCAGAAACTGAGACCACAGGTGCAGCCACACCTGCGATCACTCGGCTTCTGGAAGTCTGAATTAATGGAAATAAATTATAATTTAAAATCTATAAATTTGTTAGGTTTTCAAGTGGTCTAAAAGTGATTTACAGCTTGGACGAGGAACAACCATCGACCAAAGGTGAGGGAACAAGACCTAAATTAATTGGCTAATAATAAATTGTTTTACTTATTGAGTCCAATGCCATGAATAATTCCATGCTTGTATGCTTGTAATGTGCATTTCACATGTCATCCAATATTTATGTTATTACTATTCATGCATATTTAATTCTGTATATTTGTAACATGATGATGATGATGATGCTAGGAATAGGCATGTGAATGTATGTGTGTGGTTAGTGTGCTTGATGCGAGTGGAGCATCAGGGGAGGATGTGACACTATGGTTCATCCTGGTCACCAGACTCTAGCTCTATCTCTACTCAAGTCTTGCCCACTAACATCGTCGTATCGCCATTACCTTAGTAGAACTATTACATCGTGGGGCATCAGGGGAGGTGGTCTTGGACCGTGTAGTCTCTGACTCTGTCAGGGGGCCTTAGCTCTATCTCTATGGACATATTGAGGGATGCTGGGGTGAGGCCTTGGATACACTATTTGACATTAGAATTGGTTAGTTGCGAGCCCAGTTTGCAAGCCCTCGCCAATAGGGGCTTACGTATTGGTATGGATAGGGCATCGGGGGAACTGTTATACGGTGTTTGATCCGGGCACTTTAACTCTATCTCTATTCCATGATGGGTGCATGTGGGACGACAATGGTGTTTGATCCATTGGGCGTCTTTATACACTCGTGTATAGAGGTACGACGGCCACCAATCTTTTTTATTGCACATTGCAAACTTCTAAACCAGACCAAAGATATGAATTGAATGCATGCATATATTTGTTGCATTGTTTTGTTTGCTCACTGAGCCATGATGTATGCTCACCCTTTCGACGTCAAATATTTTAGTTGATGATGCAGGTCCTACTGTGGAAGATTATATGAATGCACCAATTTACGAACATGTTGCTGCTATGGATATGGAAGCTATGGTGGAGTCATATGATTAGTCGTGCGAGTGCAACTCATGTGTTTTCGATTAGATTTAGTTATTGGTTTATCGGAACGTGTAATTGATTTATTTTATTTTATGTCTTTAGTCATTTGGAGATAATTGGATAATTAATTATGTTGTCACTGTTAGATACTCAGCTTATTTATATTAAAGACTTCCGCTATTGTTTATTTACTCTGATTATGGTTGTGGTTGTATCTGGTTTACTCAAATAGACACGGCCTATACGAGATCCTGGTTGAACCGTTGGTTCATAGATGGTTCATCACACCATTCTGGTTAGTTCAGAATTGGGGTGTGACATCCCAGTCAGAATGGTGATTAGGTAGCAAGTTCAACCAATGACGCTACAATGAACACTGTCGATCCTTTCCCATCATCACTCCATCCTACCAGTACCTGACCCCCTACTGGCCAAGGTTACAAATTGGGTAATGCCACTAACCAAAACCTACATGTCATCCAATGTATCCCTCTTACCAAACCCAGTAGGAATCTTAAGCCATCCATCTTGCCCCCCCCCAAGATGCAATCATCCCACTTAGGGTGAGTGACATACTCGTCAATAATCATATAGCAAGTTGGATCTAGTGGTCCTCGATTGTTTTACTACTTTCTACTTGTTTTCAATTACATACATTCATATAACAATCATAATATAAATACAAATTCATGCACAAAGTAGTTATTGGATGAGATGTTATCACAACAAGCTTGTGGCACAAAAATCATATATTAAAAACACTCTAAAATTAGTCAAGGGTTCTGTTCCTCACCTGATATCTCTTAGTTGTAATTATCCACGCTATAAAAGCCCATGTTCACAAGGTGTTCTATGCCTATGCAAGGTATAAAGTCATTAATTTGAGGTCCTGCATAATTTAATTTGGATTTATACAAGTCTGAGCCTTACCGGTCGTTACCCTTGCGACCGACGTATGGTCCAATAGAAATTTAAACATTTTGCCATTAGTTGGTCGATACTCTGTACCGATACATCGGTTGGTACAGAGTATCGACCATGACACCATTCGACTCCTAGTAAAAGGGTTGGTTAAGTAAATAGGTCTATCCAGGATTATTAGGGACCATTCTAGAAGTATCCGATTGCATGGCTAGAGGCGGAAGGTTGCCTCCAGTGTCGCCCCCAGACAGCTCCCAGATTCCATCAAAATCTGACCTTTACCTCTTCTAAAGGCCATAAGTCTATGATCCCAAATCCAAATCACCTCAAGTTTCTTTCCTATGAAGTTAGATTTAAAATATAATGTCTCCTCCAAATTTCATGTCATTCTGTTAAGTGTAACCCTATTAACTAGGTCTTCCAACTTGGACTTATAGACTCAGATTATGTCTATGCACAACAACTTGAAGAGACCACATCTCTCTCATCCCAAGTCAAAATGACTTCATTCTTTTTTCAGTATCAATTAGAATTATAGGACAATATAATATCTCTAAATTTCAGGTCAAAATTCTATGTTTAGGTTAGTTAAACTTTTATTGCAAAATTGGGTTCCAATAATGGCTAGTTTTCCTTACATTCTAGAAGTTGGAGGTCGATTGGGTTCCATCTGGTGCTCCATCCAGCTGCTGCTACTGGCTAGAGTCCAAGGCCTATCTGGTGGCACAAATTTTGCCTCTAGGGCCCCATCTGGACATGCTTTCAGACCCCTTCCATTTAAGTCCATCGACAGTCCCTTTTGTCAGAGTTTTACCATTAATTTACTCTATTATTACTTGGCCTAATAAGGTCGATTAATGATGTACCTCCTCGGTCTAGGTATCAAATTCTTGAGTTTAATCCCAATATGGATTTAAGGTTTTCATTGAATCAACCAACAAGAACATACCTTCTTGGTATAGGAAAGATGGTACTCCATCCTACCATTAATGGAGAACAAAGCTTCATCGAGGAATGATATTAGATCTAACAATAGAGTAGTATTACACTCTAAATTAAGAAGCTACAGTAAGGTTTAATAAGTTTTACCTACGGTCATTTGAGTAGAGGTTGGTAGCATCAATGGATGCTGGCAATTCATCGAGTTTCCTTTCTACAAAGCTTCTCTTCCTTCCTCAACTCTGCCTCCTTCTCTGAGAATGTCTCAGAATTTTTATGATGAATATGTACTCCTTGGAGAGGAGTTTGATAGAGTTTTGACTAACTGGAGTTTCCTCTTAGACTGGCACTCCTTGTTAGAGTAAGGGACTCTAGGGAGATACCAAGTGGCAAGTAATTAAGTTGGAAGAAGGTTCCTTCCCTTTAACAATTCTAAGGTGGTTAGGATAAGGCTGGGACCCACTGGATCCTTCAATGGATCCAGAGAATATTCCCATACAACTTTCACAATGGATCCAAATAATTAAATCCCGCGTATAGGGCAATTTGGCCTGCCCGATCGATGGTCCCGATCGCTACCCCATTGGGTTTACCAATTGGCCTTAGCGACCGACACTGGTATTAAAGGCTTAAGTGGTAACTTTTATTTTAATTTTAATTTGGTCCACCATTGGTGCAACCAAGATTCTTGTTAATGACTTGGGAACTTGTTTGGTTGATGGTGGAAGACCCTTCTAGCACAACAGAAATCCAATTAGGCCAAATTTTCTGGATGCCGATTTTACAAATATAGTGTTCACCCAAAGGTGCACTGATATTAACTCTCACTATTATGGATGCAGCAAAGAACTGCACTAGCCACCCAAAGGTGGCATTATCAAAGATTATAAAGAACTCATACACATTGTTGAAGGATCTTGGTTTTAAGGGTTTCATCCTCCCAAAGGTAGTGGAATTTCTGAGAGTTATTATCCCTTCATAATTATTGTATAGTTATCAAGAGGACCAGTGCACATATTGTCCCAAAGGATGTGTATAGTTCGATTGACTCTCATAGAGATGATTTGCCTACATATGTTAAAATTTTAGGTGTTTTACTTGATGTGAATTAATCATGTGTGTTTCATTGTTTGAATTACATTATCTTGGGCTGTTTTCATGATTGTTAATTTACATTGAAATGATTTGAAAAGATTAAAAACTAATCCAAGATTACTTTACCTAAATGTATTGTTTTGAGAAATATTCTCTGCCTATGTGGTGTTCTTTCCTTGATGTCTTGTATAGTGATATTTTGATGAAATTTATTGTAAAGGAATTGTCTGAAAGAAATCCAAAAAGAAATTTTAATATATCTAAGAAGAGGTAGAAATATAGTTTAATGACTTAGCTCTCTAAATACCAGTTTGATAGGTAATGGTAATGTGGGAGAGAAGTAAAACTTGAATGAGTTCAACTCTATTTGCTTAAAAGAAGAACCTAAATATTGTTGAATAATCTAGGGACTTGGTAATAGTGAGTTGTTGTCTATGGACAATAAAGTATGAGGATTGATTGATTTTTTAAAGGGCTTGAGTAGCCAAATATCTGAGAATCAATGGGAGTCTCTTGATATGCTTAATCAGTAGAAGACTCTTTATGTTTATGTTATGACATTGTTTGTTGGGTTTGATTGTATTGCGCATGGTTTAGTGGGCATAGTTTTGTAACCATGATTTTATTTATTTTAGCATTGCATTATTGTTATTTTGTTCATATAGTTATGTGTTTGACATGTCAAAGAATTTAAACGATATTTGGATGATGTAGAAAGGCAGCATTCAGCTTGGAATACTAAGGCAATATTTAGCCAAAAAGTATAAGGCCATATTTAGTCAAAAAGTACAAGGCAGTAATTGGCCAAAGAATGAAGGCGGTGTCTAGCCAATGTATGGTATTATGCTTCCACTTTATTTAAATATCATGTTTTATTACCCATAAAGGTTTTGGGGCATTTTGATTAAGGTTCTTTAATTAACTTTGGACTCGCATGAGAATTTATTTTCATGCATTATCTCAAGCGATTCATGTATTGAGTAGACCTCTGTTGTGGTTGACAAAAGGTTGTACACTGTATATTGAGGTTATTATCTGCTGTTGCTTACATTGGTAGGTTTGATGGATGGATCAAAGTTAGTGATGATTTAGTGTGTTGGATTCTATAGCCACACTGATTAATAGTGGTTTTGTAATTAATGTAGCCTAAGTAGGAGATTGTTAGACTTATATGTGAGCTTAATTACTTACCTAAATCAGTAATTCAGTGGGAGTCTAATTAGCACAATAGAACCTGTTTGGTTTGGTTCGCACATGGTATGAGATAGGTTTGGTAACCCTAATTCTATTGTGGAAAGTGTATTAGGATTACAGTAGTATTCTATAAATACTAGGTTAACGTCCCCACAGCCACAGTTAGTGAAGAGATCTCTCTACACCCATTGGCAAGAGATTGGGGATATCCTCTGGAGGCTGTGGAAGACTGTAATCGAAGGATTTTGATCAAAGCTTGGAGCCTCTTGGAGTGTATTAGAATTGATCTTTTTTAACAAGTATGTCTTTATGATTCATAGATTATGACTTTTCTATTGTGTTCTAGTATTACTGTATGGATTAGGATGGGTTTGGTTGAAACCCTAATCACAATAATTTCTAACACGAGGATCAAGTAAATCTCCCTTTAGTTCAAGGCAGATATAAAATTAGCTTGACCAATATAAGGATTTCTCCACCCATGCATTCAAGGCGGAGGCCAATTACACCTCCTTTGTTTTCTAGTATTATGCATACAAAGAAAGTGGACACTGACTATACTTAACGCTTGATTTGTTTCATTTAACTTGTTTTATTTAATTGATTGTGCTTGTAATTGCAATAGGTGGCAATAGCAACATCATTAGCAGCTTTAGCTCCAGCTCCAGCTCTACTCATTATTTTTTTTTAAATGTAAAGAGAATTTTAGAAAATTTTTAAAATTTTTGAATGGTATTTATAATTTTATAATATTTCAAAATAGTTTATTATAATTTACTTAATTTTTTTTATAAATTTCTCAATTTGATTCAAAAGTGGAAATATAAATTTTATTATTATGATTTACTTATTTTTATTTTATAAATTTCTTAATTTGACTCAAAAGTGAAAGAAAGACACAAGGGGAAAGCTTGAAGTGTGTAGAGTAGTTTTGGGGAAGAAAAGAGTGAAAGAGACCAAATGGGATCTAAAGTGTAATTTTCACTGAAAGTTCACTAGCACTTTATAAAGGGTGCTGGCTCCTTGTAAAGTGTATTGTGTAATATAAATTTATTAATCCGCCTTTTATGTGAAATTCTGATCTTAATATGAGTAGCCAGTATATTTGTTATACATTTATAGTGAGACGTTGCACCATTTTATAACAATATGGGTTACGATCATCTCATGTGTTAGCATCCAAATTTTCCCCTTAAAAAATAATAATAATAAATCAAAGATAAGAAAAATTATCCAAAAAATAAAAATAATAATAATTTAAGGGGCACTTCTATTTTTCCTGATTTTATAATTCCCAGATAATTTTCATGGTTCGATTTGCAATATATTTTTTTTGATAATATTATTATTATTATTAAAATAGTAATAATAATATGGGCAAAAGAATGAAACTTTTTACCCATAATAAGTAAAAATTATGAGTAATAATAGTTTTTTTTGATAAATTTAAATAGTAATAATAACGACTTGAATGAAACATGGCCTAAACAAAAGAAGCTACGTTCTTAGGAAGACAAAAACTTGGTAGAAGTTCTTGTGAAATTTAAAGACTAAATTATGATTTGCTGAAATCATATTTTTAAGTTTTAATTTTTTAATTTTTAGTTTTTAATTTTAAACTCTATTTTTTATTGAATTTAAATAAATAAATTTTGAAAAATAAAAACAAAACTAGGAAAAAAAGGTGAAGATAAAAAAAAATTATCCAAAATATCTTTTAGGGGTTTAAATTTATATCTATGATAATAAGCAAAATTTTGAGTATAAAATGAAATATTTTTATATATTTTTTTAAATATCAAGAGAATTTTCCAACAATCTAAGATACTTTGGGGTGGTTCCTCGGTTGTATAAGCCTAAAAAAGGCTTAAATTTCCAACATGAATCGGAACATGAACCAGAGGTGACGATTGCATAGGCCTAGGGCTAGATTTTTCCTTAGTTCCAACATGAACTGAAACATGAACCAAAGGTAATGGTTGAACCAGCCTAAGGCTAGATCTCTCTTTATTTCCAACACGAACCAAACACATGAATTGAAGGTAACAGTTGAACCAACTTAAGAATATTTACTCAGGTACCATCAGGTATTTTCTCAGAAATTAGCGTATGTCCTTGCCTTAATCAAATCATTAGCTGAAACAAGTTCCCTATGATATTGACAAAATTCTTCAATCAGATTGTCTTAATCTCTTTAGAGTTTGGCATTTGTTCTGGGTCTCCATTTGTGACCATTGTTGACCTTCAGTAATTTGACAAGATGATTGAATAGGCCTTGGGATGGGACCCTAGTCATACTTTTGATTATAGGATATCTTACCCATTGATTGATAGGAGTCCTAGTCAGTTTTCTAGAAAGGGAGTATCTCACTCAAAGGTTGGCAAAGGTTGTAGGTTCAGGTCGACTCCCTTGGAGAGTATTGAAAAAAGATCAAACGTACACGTATTAGGAACATGGAGTAATGGGGACAGAAAGAGGTCACATACACAAACAGGCCGACTCGACCATACAAATGTTAGCTCCCTTATGAAACCCATTGAATAAATATTATCTGGGTCACTTTAGTTGCTTTGACTAACCCCATAGTAGGTTTTGGGCCTCATGACCTAAACGGTTCATTAGACAACAAGATCTGACCACTTAGTTTGTCAAATTAAAATAAATTAAAATGGATATACCCACTTGTAGCTTTCATATGGGATAGTTAGCAAAAGTGGTTCATGATTGAATGAACATATAAATGACAGCTTGATCATGGTACTATGTCATGATAGGGAATTTCTAGTCATTTTTGAAACCTATGTGTTAACGATGATAGACCCGACACATTGTGTTGTTGATAGAGTGTGTACAGTGGCTGTATCACACCCCAATTCTAGACTAACCAAAATGGTGTGATGAACCGGTAGTAAACCAACGGTTCAACCAGGATCTCGAATAGGCTATCCCCACCATGTTAAACCAAAACACATTCCACATTAATCAGAGATAATAAAGTAAATAGCGAAAGTCTTATAGAGAATGAATTGAGGTCTAGTCATGATAAATAATTAATATTTCATTTATCTCCAAGTAACCAAAACATAATTTAGTACATATCACAAATATCCAAATACGAAAGTTAAACCCTAAGCGTATCCACAGTTGAAATGCTCGCTTAACGAATCACAATAGTCCTCCATAGCTTGCTCATCATAGCCGCCACCCATTTATATGTTGGCGTATTGACATAATCTTCCATCGAAATACCCACAACATCAGAAACTAAAAATAATTAGGCGCGCGAGGGTCAGCTCTCCAACTTGAGCTCAGTGAGTAAACAAAACAATGCAACAAACATATGCATGCATTCAATTCATATCTTTGGTCTGGTTCATAAGTTTGCAATGTGCAATAGAAAGGTTTGGTGGCCGCCGCACCTCTATACACAGGGTGTGTAAGCCCACCCAATGGATTAAACACCATTGTCATCCACATCCACCCCACCATGGAATAGGGATAGAGCTAAAGTGCTTAGGACCGCACCGCATCACACTTCCCCTGATGCCCTACTCGCATCAAGTACACTAACCACACACAAACATTCACATGCCTATTCTTAGCATCATCATCATCATCATGTTATAAATAAACGAAATTAAATATGCATGAACATTAATAGCAGGAATATTGGATGACATGTTAAATGCACATTACACGTATACAAGCATAGAATCATTCATGGCATTGGACTCAATAAATAAAAATAGTTTATTATTAGCCAATTAGTTTAGGTCTTGTTCCCTCTCTTTTGATTGCTAGTAGATCCTCGTTCAAGCTTTATAATTACTTTTAAATCACTGGAAATACCTAACAAGTCAATAGATTTTAATTAGAATTAATTTTAATATGTTTAGACTAACAGAAACTGAGGGGTCACAGGTGGGGTAGCACCTCGGGTAGCAGTTTCTGTGACCACAGGGCGTAGGGTAGTAGGGTAGGGTAGTACCTGGGGTAGCAGTTTTTGTGACCCCCAGGGTGTAGGGTCGCAGGTAGGGTAGGACATACGATGGCCTTAAGTGCGACCACACCCTCCCTGGAACTTCCCGAGGGCATGTGGTCGATCATGTGGGCCTCGTGGGGTCAGATATCATTCAACCCTACATGCGACCACACGTGTTATGGTCGACCTTTCACTCTCAATTTCATTCCTTCATGTTTGGATACTTTGGCTTCTCATCATGGTCTTTTCTATGATCATTCTATGGCTCAAAACTACAAGTTTTATACATTATCCATTGTTTACAATGATTTCCTCCATGGATTCTCTTGAAATTTATCCATGGATGGATGATTTGGGTTTCTCCTAATCCTATCTTCTTCATGAACTATTCTAGGCTCTTAATTCATGTAGGGAATTAGGTTCATACCTTAGGTTTGCTGAGATTTAGAGTTTTCTCAGAATTTCCCCTTCCTTAGTCTTCTTCTTCAATTCTCCTTCTCTTCCTTATCTTCTCTTTCTCTCTCTTTCAATTAGAGTTCTAAAGGAGTGAAAGAGGCTAAGGGACGCCCTATTTATAGAGGAAAACCCTCCATAATAAACCCCAATGAGTTTAGGAAAGAACCCCCTTCGGATTAAGAAGGTTTCCTAAATTCGGTTTCTGGCTGTTTTTGTAGGGTCGCAGAATCCATGACCCTACGTTCCTAAAATGTGCGACCCTACGACCAAAAGTCATGGGTTGGACTCTTTTGAGGTGGGGTCGGCCACACCTGTTTAGGCATGCGACCACACACTCATATTTGGCTAGTTTTGAGTTAAATTTCATACCTGGTCTTGTGGTTTCTTCACGCACATGGTCAACTTGGTTCGACCATGATAGGTAGACTGGTCATGACACAAGAATGTAAGGTTAAACCGGATTCGTGGCATACGGGTCTTACAACTCCACCACCCTTAAAGGAAATTTCATCCTTGAAATTTGAACGTGCGGATCTTACAACTCCTCTATCCTTAAAATAAATTTTGTCCTCAAAATTTGAATTTACTTCGGAGTCAATAGGTGGGAATTCTATTTCCGCATTGCATATTCTTCCTCCCATGTAATCTTCTCCACGTCTGATCTTCTCCAGGTTACCTTCATATAATAATTATCCCAACTTTGGAGATATTATACCTTCCAACCAGTGAACTAGGCTGGTACTACTTCAATAGTTTAATCTTCTATCTAATCCAGTGGATCAATGGTCAATACCTTTGATATGGATCTCCAACGTACTTCTTCAATAGAGACATGCGAAATACGTCATGCACACTGACATGGATAGCAGTAACGCTAATTGATATGCAACTTTTCTACATCTCTCCAAAATTTATAAGGTCCAATACATATATAGGATACAAATTTCCCTTCTTGCTGAACTGCTTCAAACTACGCATAAGTGATATCTTCAAGAACACTTTGTCACTTATGGCGAACTCGAGGTCTTGGTGTCTCTCCTGACAATCCTAAGTTGTCTTTGACCTTTTCTTTGATCTTGTTTGCTACTCGACAGGTTTCTTCATTAGACTCAGGTCTTAAAATTCCTTATTCTCTGACTTCATTCCAAAACAAAGGAATTCGATATTTTTACCGTACCATGCTTCATAGGTGACACCTACATGGTAGCTTGATAGAAATTCAATCTGTGGTAACTTTTCAACTCAAGCTCCTTGAAATCAATTTTACATACTCGGGGCATATCTCCTAGGATCTGTATAGTCCATCCCGAACGTCCGTCAGTTTAAGGTAGAATGCGGTACTAAACTTCAACTTTGTCCCCATTGTTTTCTGTAGATCCTCCCAGAACTTTGAGATAAAGCATGAGCCTCTGACGACACTATGCTCTCAGGCATACTATTCAATCTAGCAATATTATCCACATATAGCTTAGTTAGCCGCTCCAAAACATACCAAGGTCGTATAGCAATGGAATGAGCTATCTTCATAAGGCGATCAATAATCACCCAAACTGCATCAATCGATCTGGGAGTCAATGGCAAATCAGTGACATAGTTCATTGTAATGCAGTTTCACTTTCAGGCTGGCTCCGATAGTGGTTGTAGTAAGCCACGTTGGTCTTTGTCTTTCAGTCGTTACTTGTTGACAATTCAGTCATTGAAATATGCATCTAGCCACAACTACTTCCATTCCCTTCTACCAAAATAACCTCTTCATGTTTTGGTATATTTTGTACTTCTCGGATGTACCCAATACGAAATAGAATGGGCTTTTAGCATTATCTTATATCTTATGATCAGCGTCTTTCACTTTAGGTATGCATAATCATCCTCTGTATCATATGACCTTTTTCGCATCCGAAGTAAGTCAGGGTTAGGTTTTTCTTTCTCTAAATCTCCTTGCACCGTTCTTAGCACCGTTCTTATATAGATCTAACAAAATTACTACCTTTACTTCGTCTATAAAATCAGAGACGACCTTTAATGTTGTGAATGCAAGTGAGGAACTATTGCTCCATAAGTTTATCCATAAGTTCTCACTCAACTGGATCATTACTAGCTTCTATTATATGTTACTATTCTTCCAATCTGAATTTTATTGCTGTGAAACATAAGGTAGTATTTATACTCGGTCCTCCTTTTGGCTTCATTATTCCTTTTTGCTCAAAGCCTCAGCTACTACATTAGCCTTGCTCGGGTGACACTGAATATCACAGTCTTAATCCTTCAAGAGTTCCAACCATCTCCTTAGCTTCCTGTTCAACTCTTTTTGGGTGAAGAGATAAGTAAGACTCTTGTAATCCAATTTAATCTGAAATTCTTCTCTATATAGGTAATGTCTCCACGTCTTGATTGCATGAATCATAGCTGCTAACTCCAAATCATTAGTTGGGTGATACTTTTCATGCTTTTTCAGTTATGAAGCATATGCAATCACTTATCTACCTTGCATCAACCCGCATCCTAGAACCAATCCGAAAGCTTCGATGTATAGGGTAAAAGGTTCCCTTAGTACCCGAATGACCAAGATGAAAGTTGATATCAACCTTGTTTTTAAAGTTTGGAAACATTCTTCACACTTGTTAGTCCAATTAAACTCCTCTGCCTTCCTGGTTAGCTTGGTAAGAGGTTTTACGATCTTAGAGTGGTCCTCCACAATCGTGTATAATAGCCAACTAAACCCTATAAACTTTGATTTTTGCAATGTTCTAGGCCTTTTTCACCACACAATTGCTTCTACTTTAATAGGGTCCACTTTAATCCCTTTTATGATGCTACGTGATCTAAGAAGATCACTTTATTTAATCAGGTCTCATATTTTTTGGACTTGGCATAAAGCTTCTCCCTTTTCAGCTGTTGTGAAGCTGTTCTAAGATCCATTGTATGAGTTGCTTCATTATTGGAATAAACCAAAATATCATCTATGAAAACTATGACCGATGTGTTCCAATATGTCATGAAACAGTCAGTTCATCAGTTCCATAAAAATGTAAGGGCATTGGTTAATCCAATAACATAATCGGGAACTCATAATGCTCAATCCCTATTCTAAAAGCTATCTACGAGATATCATTATTATAATTCTTCAGCTGATGATATCTTGACTGAAGATCAATCTTAAAAAATACCTTTGTTCCTTGCAACTGTTTAAACAAGTCATCGATCTGAGGTTGTGAATATCGATTCTTGATCGTGATCTTGTTTAGTTCTCGATAGTCTATACATAATCTGACACTATCGTCCTTCTTCTTCACAAATTGAATTGGCGCTCCCTTGTGATGCAATACTTAACCTATTAGGACCTTAGTCTAATAACTCTTGATAGCTTTCACTTCTTTCTCATGCATTCTTTTATAGACATGACTCATATCCATCCATTCAGTAATCTTGAAACCTCCTTAATTCATCTGAGGTTCTCTTGGTTATAAAATCTAATCTGAATTTAATCATCTTCCTTCCCATAATACCATTATCACTAAACATCCTTTCAATGGATGTCGAGAAATGTAAGAATCAGAATGTTTATCCAAAAGCAATTCATTTCCTTCTTTTAAATTCAGTATGATGATGAACACTTCCTTATTAAGTGAACTTAGGTTTAAAGGATCAGGACTAAATTTGTGGTAATCCAACCGGCATCAAAAGTTCGTTAAGTTGCACGGTGGTCCAAATAGAGGTTCTATAACTCTTAACCTCAAAGTTATAGGTTCTATCGAGTATATAATGCCATTGGTCAAGGCACTACAAGAGTAAATCTGGAAAAGTTTTGGTACATCAATAATTCAGGTATAAATTGAAAGATGTACGCTCAACATGATTAAACATTTAACTATTCATTCAGTTCATATCTTTGTTCATGTTGTCGATCATGATAGTAGCTTAGATTGGTATAATCAGGACTAATACTAAAGAAACAATATCTATAACTCCAATTAACAAGTTGAATTAAGAAGGTATCCTATCAAGACACGAGAATTTAAAATTAGGTATGTGCATCCTCTATAATCATAAGAGTAAGTCGATAATGTACGTCATCCTATATAACCTATCTAGCTATATGGACACAATAGATTTGATCCTTTCCTGAAAACGTTTGAGGCTTCATCTTCAGAAAATATTTCTCAATCCTTGGTCGGATCATTCTGCCATGATGCAGCTATCCCATACATCGGTGGCTGATAAGGGTAACCACCTTGATACACTGCTTGTTGTGCCCCAAGCTTCTACACTAGGGTGTGCATTATTGGGACTTCCTATATGGTAGGCACTGTGTTATAGCTAACAGGTGCTGGCGGTACAACGTTGATAATTGGTACTGTACATGGCCTGATATGGAGGTATTGGTATAGCATTGGTAACTTGGGTAGTGATTCCCATGGCAACTTGCATAGTCGATATCATCTGTTGTTGCTCATGTATTTTTCTGGCTAAATTTATTACAACCATGGCTAAGGCACTTGGTAGTCCAGGTAGATTGGCTCGAGTGGCCTGGTTGTTCACCTCCTCCGATTTGCTTCAATCTAATTATCATTATTTGGTATCTACATAGATGAGTTCTCATTACTTGTTATCGACCCAGATAGTGGTGGGGTCGGCTTACAACCACTTCTTAATGCTCAGCGGGCGATGGATCAGTGTGTGGCGGATCTCACTTAGAGTCTCCACGCCACCCAGGAGTATAGCTTTATCTTCTTGAAGTTACTCTTATTCTTAGTGTATGGCCATTGCTTTCCTATCTCTGTTAGATTTAGCCCAAGGTCTTTCCCTTTACCTCTACAGGGATTTTGGTATTACTAGCCATTTTTCTTCTTCTTCTGCCATACATCGAGTTTCACATCTTGTGAGTATCAACTCGGTATTCCAATTTTATTGCTTTACAGATGCCTCCTTCTTGTTACTGTACTATATCCCTTGTATATTTAGGCAACTGCCCGACTTATAGATAGTACCCTATATTATTCGTTTATCAGGATAAGTTTTCAATTTTCTCTTTCTGTTTGTGTATATATATAATTCTACCTTTTATATGTACATTATTGTCTTGTTTAAGTTCTGTTTCAACCAAAACAGGTGCTTATGGTGTGTTTGTATTAAAGCTTTTAATTTATCCTAACTCAGTTCATGGACTCTAGTGGAAGTATTCAAGTTTAATGGGCAAGGCCTAAGAGCTCCAATACCAAGTTGTCACACCCCAATTCTAGACTAACCAAAATGGTGTGATGAACCGGCAGTAAACCAACGGTTCAACCAGGATCTCGAATAGGCTATCCCCACCATGTTAAACCAAAACACATTCTACATTAATCAGAGATAATAAAGTAAATAGCGAAAGTTTTACAGATAATGAACTGAGATCTAGTCATGATAAATAATTCATATTCCATTTATCTTCAAGTAACCAAAACATAATTTAATACATATCACAAATATCCAAATATGAAAGTTAAACCCTAAGCGTATCTACAGTTGAAACGCTCGCTTAACAAATCACAATAGTCCTCCATAGCTTGCTCATCATAGCCGCCACCCATTTATATGTTGGCGTGTTGACATAATCTTCCACCGAAATACCTGCAACATCAGAAACTAAAAATAATTGAGCACGTGAGGGTCAACTCTCCAACTTGAACTCAGTGAGTTAACAAAACAATGCAACAAACATATGCATGCATTCAATTCATATTTTTGGTCTGGTTCACAAGTTTGCAATGTGCAATAGAAAGGTTTGGTGGCCGTCGCACCTCTATACACAGGGTGTGTAAGCCCACCTAATGGATCAAACACCATTGTCATCCACATCCACCCCACCATGGAATAGGGATAGAGCTAAAGTGCTTAGGACCGCACCGCATCACACTTCCCCTGATGCCCTATCCGTACCAATACGTAAACCCCTATTGGCGAGGGCTTGTAAACTGGGCTCGCAACTAACCAATCCTAATGTCAAACAGTGTATCCACGGCCTCACCCCAGCATCCCTCAATACGTCCATAGAGATAGAGCTAAGGCCCCCGGCAGAGTCAGAGACTACACGGTCTGAGACCACCTCCCCTGATGTCCTAAGACGTAATAGTTCTGCTAAGGTAATGGTGATATGACGATGTCAGTGGACAAGAATTGAGTAGAGATAGAGCTAAAGTGCTTAGGACCGCACCGCATCATACTTCCCCTGATGCCCTACTCGCATCAAGTACACTAACCACACACAAACATTCACATGCCTATTCCTAGCATCATCATCATCATCATGTTATAATTAAATGAAATTAAATATGCATGAACATTAATAGCAGGAATATAAGATGACATGTTAAATGCACATTACATGCATACAAGCATAGAATCATTCATGGCATTGGACTCAATAAATAAAAATAGTTTATTATTAGCCAATTAGTTTAGATTTTGTTCCCTCAACTTTGATTGCTAGTATATCCTCGTTCAAGCTTTATAATTCACTTTTAAATCACTGAAAATACATAACAAGTCGATAGATTTTAATTAGAATTAATTCCAATATGTTTAGACTAACAGAAACTGAGAGGTCGCAGGTGGGGTAGCACCTGGGGTAGCAGTTTCTGTGACCACAGGGCATAGGTCGCAGGGTAGGGTAGCACCTGGGTAGCAGTTTCTGTAACCCCATGGTGTAGGGTAATAGGTAGGGTCGGACATATTGCGACCCTACGTGCGACCACACCCTCCCTGGAACTTCCCGAGGGCATGTGGTCGATCATGTGGGCCTCGTGGGGTCGGATATCATTCGACCCTATGTGCGACCACACGTGTTATGGTCGACCTTTCACTCTCAATTTCATTCCATCATGTTTGGATCCTTTGGCTTATCATCGTGGTCATTCTTATGATCATTCTATGGCTCAAAACTATAATTTTTATACACTATCCATTGTTCACAATGATTTCCTCTATGAATTCTCTTGAAATTTGTCCATGGATGGATGATTTGGGTTTCTCCTAATCCTATCTTCTTCATGAACTATTCTAGGCTCTTAATTCATGTAGGGAATTAGGTTCATACTTTAGATTTGCTGAGATTCAGAGTTTTCTCTGAATTTCATTCTCCTTAGTTTTCTTCTCTTCTCCTTCTCTTCCTTCTCTTCTCTTTCTCTCTCTTTCAATTAGAGTTCTAAAGGAGTGAAAGAGGCTAAGGGACATCCTATTTCTAGAGAAAAACCATCCATAATAAGCCTCATTGAGTTTAGGAAAGATCCCCCTTCGGATAAGGAAGGTTTCCTAAATTTGGTTTCTGGCTGTTTTCGTAGGGTCGCAGAATCCATGACCCTACATTTCTAAAATGTGCGACCGTACGACCAAAAGTCATGGGGTTGGACTCTTTTGAGGTGGGGTTGGCCACACCTGTTTAGGCATTCGACCATGCACTCATATTTGACTGTTTTTGAGTTTAATTTCATACCTGGTCGTGTGGTTTCTTTACGCACTTGGTCCACTTGGCTCGACCATGATAGGTAGACTGGTCATGACACAAGAATGTAAGGTTAGACCGGGTTCTTGGCATGCGGGTCTTATAGGCTGTCCATTATAATGTGGAATAGGTTTATAAATTCCTCCTGCCCCTACAAGTGAAAGTTCAAGATGCCCATTGTGTGTTTTCTAACGTGTTGACAATTGAGAGTAAAAACGGGTAGAACTTCGACGTCACAGGCATGGGTAAAATGATTAAATGGTTTTTTTTACCGAATCAGGATAAACAAAAAAATAACAAACATGTGATTCAAACTGGGTTAGGACTGGCAAGGCTACCTTAACGAGGAGGAGTAGACCTATCCAATCACACCCCAAAATTTTTCTTTACTTTTGGCATACGCGAGGGCTGTAAATAGAATGCTTATCGCCATCCTATTAACCGCCAGGATCACGATGTAGGGCAAACATTACACCATTTCATCCCTAAACATACTAACCACTACATAATCATATAAAATATAAGTACAATAAAAGACTTATATAAATTTAGGGTATTAACACTGATGGATTCTAATGATATTTATACAATAGTAACATGCATTATTCTGTTTTAACAAGACTCAAGACATAAACTAATCCTTCAAATAAAATACTAGAACACATAGTATTGGACAACATGTCTAATCAAAAGTACAAAAACTATATCAACACTCTATCAACTCTAACTTGGCCTCTGAAGACACATGTTTAATAGGTAATCCAGGTTGCTAGCATCCTCCACTTATCACTGAAGACACCCGTAACATGAGAATTTCCCCATGAAATCGAACATAGTAAATCTGCAATAAATTTAGAAAAAAGGTGAATATACAAGGGTGAGCTTGCCAACTTGAGCTCAATGAGCCATGTACAGGGTTTATTAGTTCAGCCTTGTATATACACCTTTTTTCACTAATACCCCTTTTAGACCTCTCAAAATCTTCTCTAATAAGTTCAGCCTATCTTTGTATGGGCCATCCTTCTTTTTTGACTTCTCAACTGCGAGAGCTTTTTGTGTAGTTGGTGATTTCTTGTGCTCGAATTTTTCTACATCATCAGGTGTGGAGCTCAAAGGCAAGTGTGGTGTTTCTACTCTTTCAATCATTAACCCTTGAGCCTGTAGTTGTGTATTCATGCTCTTTATCATGGTGGCCATCATGGTTATGGTTTCTTCCATTTTTTCCATCCTAGCATCTATTCTCTCTTGGGCTTCATTCTGTCCTTCACTCATAGCTTCAACTGGTCTTGTCAAGGTAGGGCAAATAGGTTCAGGTGTAGGCTCTCTAGATGACTTCCCAGTGATGGGATCTCTTACCCACAAGGTAGAAATGGTTGTTGTCTACGTTGACTCCTGAATAGGTACTAGAAAGGCCTGACAAAAGTTAGGACTCTAGAATGGTGGGAGGATAGAAAGGAGTTACATGCACAAATAAGAGCTGACTCGACCATACAAATGTTAGCTCCCTTATGAAACCCATTGAATAAATATTATCTGGGTCAATTTAGTTGCTTTGAATGGTCCAGTGATCAGGCTTGGATCTTTTGACCCAAAATGGGTCATTAGGGTGACAAGGTCCGACCACTTGGTTTATCAAAATCAAAGAAATTGAAACGAATATACTCATCGTAGATTTTCATAATAGATAAGTTAGCAAAAGTGGTTTATAACTGAACAGACCGGTAAACTTTCACTTGATCATTGTATACATGTCTTGATAGAGATTTTCTGATTGTTTTTTAGACTGACATATCAATAATGAAAAGTTCAACACATTGAGCTTCGCAAAAAAGAGGGTGTATACAACATCCAAGCCAAGGGGGGACAGGTGTACATAACCCTCATGCTCCCAACGAGTAAGAGACAAAAAATGCTCAAGTGTGAATCTAAAACATGTTGATAGGTTGAGAATAAAAATGGGCAAAACTTCATCATCATAGATGTAAATGTCGTAATCGAGTTGGACTTTACAGAGTCGGTTTAGGGATGAACCAAAAATAACAAACTTGTGGCTCACTTTAGGTTAGGATCAACAAAGGCTACCTTAACGAGGAAGAGTGGACCTATTATCGTCTACATGGTGAATCACGGGCCCCTCGATTCCTTTTGATATACCATTTTCCAAAATGTCAAACGACCTAGAGTAGTATGATGCCTCCCCGGGAGGACCCGAGAAACAATAGTTAGAGGCTCTCCTCAGTTGAGTCTTTTACAAGGTACGTGTCAAGGCTGTGCTTTGCACTTAGCGGGTGATCACATATGCATGAGGACCCGGGTAGGCTAATAGCACAATGTGTGGTTGAACCCATACCCCTCAAAACAATATGTACAAACATAAATAATAGTAGTCCTAGATCTAGCATCCAATGTCAGTCAATCAATGTAAGGAAAGTGAATCTAGAGTCTAAACGTGGAATCTCAATGGAGTCTCCACTGTAAGAACAATGGTTGAGAGATTTTCAAAGCCCTCGGGTTTCCCTAAGAAAACAAGGATCATTGACTTTTTCCTTTGATCTTGTCTACCCATCCTGATGGATTGTAAAGATTTGGAGTTGCCACCAAGATTAAGGTCTAGGACTTCAAATGTAGTCTTATTTTAAGATAAGACTTCTATTGACTCGTGACCCAACATATCAGCTTTGGCCTATTAGAGAATAGGTAAGAGTTCAAGGTATAATTTGGCAAGGTATTAGGCACCCAAAGCTGTCTGATCTAAAAATCGGCCTCCTATATGATTCTAATTTTCTTAGACTCTATGTTCTGACTGTTCATGGTCAATAGATGACTAGGGCTCATAGAGGATCTTATGCCAAGTTACTAAGTTCTTTTAACCTAGGTTCAGCCAAGCATGTTTTGAAATAAATAAACAATAATATACAAGGAACTGGACCAAAGATGGTTTGGTAATGGATTGAATCAAAGACGTCCATTTCAAACTACCTACGTATTCTATTCTAGAAATCAAGTCCAAAACGGTAGTTTGAAACAAATTGTTATTAAAGCTTATGGATGTGATTTATGCTTAGTTGAGATTTATGCTTGATAGACGAATGAGATTGAAACTGGATAATCCATATGGACTAAGAGTTCCGTACTTAGATATTCCTCCACATTGCCTACGTATTTCAGAGCTCTTAGAAATCAGGTACAACGTAGTTCATTATTCGGAGGATTATGGATAGCTTCATAGGATTGATTGCATATGGATATGGATGTGTGCTCGTAAGCACTGCTTTAGAGGGAGGAATCCCTCAGGACAAGGGTGTAAGATAGTTTCGCAAGACTGAGGTATGGAGCTGCGCACTCGCAAGCACTACCTCTGGTTTCGCAAGGGTAGGAAGGAATAATCTCGTAAGACT
This sequence comes from Protea cynaroides, assembly GCA_028583415.1. Lineage (NCBI taxonomy): Eukaryota > Viridiplantae > Streptophyta > Magnoliopsida > Proteales > Proteaceae > Protea > Protea cynaroides. Next base: position 99,049,185 of record CM053266.1, read on the forward strand.
AGGGTGGGTACTCGCAGACATGACTTCAAGATAGAGCATCACAAGACCAGGATGGAATAGTCTCGCAAGACTAGGGTGCGTACTAGCAGACACAACTTCAAGATAGACCGTCGCTAGGCTAGGGTGGAACAGTCTCACAAGATTAGGGTGCATACTTACAAGCACGACTTCAAGATAGAGCCTTGCAAGGCTAGGATAGAATAGTCTCGCAAGACTAGGGTGTGGGTCCATATTTGGGATTATTTCCAAACTACCTACGTATCCTAGGGTTTTACCCTAAGAATCATGATCCATGTAGTTTGTAGGATGGATGTCTCAGATTTTCCACATCCACTTTGAAGAGGACCAAAAATAAAGAATAACGATGCTTGAATCACCTGATTTGGATGTTAGATAATCAAAATATGAAGAACTAAATTTTAAACGGTCTAATTTTTGATAATTCAGCTTGCAACTCTACATGGGATCTTTCGGTGGCCTCTGACCCAGATTATCCATAGTCACTTTGAAGAGGACCGATAATGGAGCACACTGGCGCTTGAATCGCCTGATTTGGACATCAGATGATCAAGATATGAAGAATTAAAGCTTAAATGGGCATATAAGCTTGCAACTCTGCATGGGATCTTTCGATGGCCTTTGTCCTAGATTTTTCACGTCCACTTTGAAGAGGATGGACAATGGAGTACACTGGCGCTTAAATAGCCTGTTTGGACATCAGATGATTAAGATATGGCCGAATGAAGTCCAATCGATCCAATTTATGATAATTCACCCCATAAATCTTTAATTTATGATAATTTGTAGAAAAACCCTGGATTTTTAATGCACTTTTTAATCCGACTAAAATCGCGATATCTTCTTCATTTGACATCATAATTGAGTGATTCTGGTCTTATTTTGAAGATAATTCCATGACCTATACATTCTTGTAGGTTACAACCTATGACCTTACTATAGGGTCCATTGAAATTAGCCTCGAAGTCACCACTTAAAGTCCAAACCTTGAATTAGGACCCATAAGCTTTCCGTTTGTGTTGACCAAGACTCCTACTCACTAGAAGGCACTTTGGCTAGGCTTAGAACACCATAAAGAGCACACTTGGATTGATTGACTATCTGTTTGAGAGAGTTTCACTCACCTCCCCTATAATTTTTCAAATTTCCATTCACCTCCCTTCTCTTGTTGTCTATACACCAGTAAAGCTCTATTTGGTTGGGGATGAAAAAAATGGGGTGCTTACACACACTAATACATGACAAGAATAAATTGAGAGTTTAAATAGTACCTATTGTCATCAATTTGGCATCAAATTGGGTCCATCAAAGGTGGAAAACCCTAGTATAAGAGAAAAGCCGAGTTAGGCTGGGTTTTCTGGGTGCAGATTTTACTACTCTTCCCACATTAAAGGAATTTTGTCCTCAAGAGAAAAGCCGAGTTAGGCCAGGTTTTCTGGGTGTGGATTTTACAACCCTCCCCACATTAAAGGAATTTTGTCCTTAAAATTCACATACCTAATTAATACGTGATTTACCCAATTATGCACCATTAGGCTTCCACCTAGAAGCATGGTCTTACTTTCTCCCTACCTTACAAAAAAAATTTCACTGTCGAAATTCTACATGGTGCTAAATAATTTGGAATACATAAGATAGTATCGCTTCTTTTATTCATCCTTCTTGACCTCAGGACATATTATTCCTCAATAAATCACTTTGCCTATATTTGTATCTGGATACCAGAAAATCTCTTTATGGCCCTAATCTCTTATCATTATTTACCAATAATTTTCCTCTCGCACGTTCATATGCTTTTTCCTTGCTCTGTTTGCCTTAATTCCTTTTTTACCTCAATATGCACTCATACATCCCTTTTGAGACTATTAGGCTTTCAAAGACTATTGCCAATAATCTCATAGTACACTCGTTAGCTTATATCTCTTTTATCATTGCTTCTCTATCCTAATATCCCTTCTTATATATCTCAATAATCCGCTTTTGATTGTTTACATACTGTATATCCAACATGTCCTACCTACAAGCATTAGGGTGTATGCTTATCTTTTTTATTAATTCAATCATACTATCTTGATCTTCTCACTCAACCAAATTATTCAAATTGGGAATAGCTCAATAGCACGTGTACTGATCTGAGTACTATCAACCTCATAACTCTTAATTTCATTTGTATCCACAGTTGGGTATGCTTTTGGGAATCTCTTGCCTTGCCATGATTCATATTAATATAGCCATCCTTAACCATATTTGAGACTATCTACTATTTACTAACTACTCTTGGTAAGTCATGCTTCTTGCTCATGCAATCTTTTATAGACCATGACTCATATCTGTCTATCCAAAAATCTCAAAAAGCAAATACTCTATTATTTCACATAAGGTTCCTTAGCTATAGAAGTTGATCTGAATCAATCATCTTTCTTCAAATAATTCCTTCATTAAATAATCAATTTATCAGCAGATGTTGGGAAATGAAAGAATTATAACATATACCCCAAAAGCTATTCCTTCCTTTGTTTCGAATATTATGAAGAACTTTCATCTTATATAGTAAACCTAAATTTGAATGATCAGAGTAAATCTGAGGTAACAAAACCAACAACTAATGATCGTTAGGTTGCAAGGTGGTCTGAATACATAGAGTTGAAGGCTCTGAAGGTCTTGGACCTATGGCTCATATGTTCTTACGAGTTCATGGTGCCATTGGTCAAGACACAATGGAAATAAATCTAAAGAATTATGTGCATCAACAAACTCTTGTATAAAGTCGAAAAGATGCACATTTAGAATGATTGAGTTTTCAGGCTGTTCTATCATCTACTATATCGATACTTATTGTCGGTCGTTATGATAGCTTTGATTAGTATGATCGAGACTAAATCTATGGGAGGAAAATCTATAAATCAAACTGACAGGTTGAATTTAAGAGGTATCCTGTTAAGGCGTGATAATCTAAACTCTGGTATGCGCATCATATATAATCAGAAGGGTAAGTTGAACAATGTACAATATGCTATATACACTTGTCTAGATATTTGGCCATTGTTCTCTTATCGTTGTTAGAGTTGGCCTGTGATCTTCTCCTCCCATGCATTTAATTATATATTCTTAGTCTCCTCCAGGGTTTCGACATTATTAGCAACTTTTCCTTCTTTACTGGTCATACATTGAGTTGAAGATCTTGTGAGTACTAACTTAGAATTTTAAACTCCTATTTTGTAGATGTGCCTTTCATGCTGCTGTACTAAATCTGTTTTTGTCAATCCCTTGGATTTCCTCCAATTTACTTTCACGCCATTGTAATCCTTATCACTTCACTAATACTTACTAACTTTTTACCACGTAATCCAGAAATCCCATTGCTCTGACTAATACATAATGATGGCTATACTTCAATGTTGAGATCTGTAGTACATCTCAAAACTATTGGACTAATTCTTAATTTGTACTAGTAGTAAGGGCATTGCCATATAATACGAAGTCAATATCTTTCCATACCATTAAAGAATATCTCGCGGATAACCAATGGCCAGCTTTTGTTATCTAGATCATTTTCTTCTTACTGTCATAGTATCATGAATATTAACTTAACGTCATCGAGTTTAGATACTATATCCTTTGTAATCCAATGAATAATTTAAGGAAACCCCTACCTTAAATTTTCATTGTTGACCTTCTGTAAGGCTCTAGAAACACTGTTGGGTTGGTGTTTGGCTCTTGAACATCTATTTGAAGCTTAAATGAAAGCAACTGTGACTCTCTGGTTGCACTTTAAGTCACAATTTGTGATCAGACCTAGCTTTTCTGCTCTTTTTACCAAGACTAGGGTTTCAAGTTTTAGATTCCTCTTTTTTTGTTTATGTAGAAGAAAGTTATCCCCAAGTCAATTTCTTTAAGTATTCCATTATACTTCTACATATGTTTTTATCACTTAATTAACCTCCTTTATATTTCTACATTTTCGATTCCTTAGCTTTACTTGGTGTACCTAAATGAGACCATCTGAGGGCCTTGACTCATACCTTACTCTATCCGCTATGAACGGATGTAGCCCACACTTACACTCATGTAGTCATCCAAGATAACTCCTTACTCAAGTAGATCAGCCCCATGCTCTTATAAGGTCGGTCTACATTCCAACCAAAACCCATGGTAAGCCAATCTGATCTATGGTTCACAAGCATCATAACCCTTTATTCTAGCAGTTTATGTTGTGAAAAAAACCCAATTTCAACACATGTACTAACTCCAAGGATATTTTTGAATGATTTATATTTTAAATTTTAAATATCCAAAAAATGAAGGTTCTAGTCTTATGAGTAGAATTGACATGGTTCTGGTTCGAGATGAATCCAAGCTTTATTTTAAAAGTTATGATCTTTTTATTGGATATGTATAGAATAGTCTTTTCATGTGCTTTGGAGGATATGGACATTCTTGTTAAAACCTCTCTATACATTCTTTACTACATATGGATTGACTAAGAGAGTCCTTCTGGAGTCTTCTTCCTTGCACCTTGAAGAGTTCATCTCTTAAATCCTAGAAGAGTTTTGGTTCACCGTTGTAGAATTTGAGCTTTCCTATCTCTATTTGCATCCTAGAAGGGTTGCAATTCCATTGAGCTACGAACACATCTTATAAGAGTTGTGAGTCATCATTGGAGTTTACATCTTAAAAGAAAAGTGAGTTACTTTTCCTTAATTCCATAAAATCTACTTTCTTGCTTTTAGATCTTTAGAAATATTTCAGAATCTATTCATACCCTTCACATCAAGTTTAACCCATTTAGGCATACCTTCTACTAAGAATCTAGGAAATCATTCTTCACAAGAATTTAGTCTCGTGACATATCTTTCATTTGCCATTGAAATCATATCATTCTAATCTGTATTGAAGAAGTTATGATCATTTCCCTAAAGTCGTGCAAATCTATCAACTTTATACAACTCTTGCTATGTTGTACTTTATTTAATTTCACTTGATCTGTTATCCTAGGTTGGTCTACATTACCCACCTTGCCTAGATTCACAACCAATACTTGGTTGGTGATTAACTAAGGTTACTACCCTATAGGTTTAACCCACTATGTTCTAAGGCATCCTAGACACAACTGTAATGCTAGGAAACCTATCCTACTTTATTTCCAATATTTAACTCTCAACAAAACCTTGGCCACCATTAGATTTTCATAAAGGTCTTGTACTTAGTTTAAGTCTTTACAAAAGTTTAGTCTTTATGAGTTATGTATGGTTATTTATTTATTTATTTTGAATGGCTCAAGCAAGAGCCATTGCTGTGAATATCTCAAAAATATTACTTAATGAAAATAGTTTTCTTAAATATATTATGGTCTTTGTTTTTGTTTTTTCTAGTTTGGTTTTTGCAACTATCAAAAGAGTTTCTTGTTACTATTATGTTTGTTCTTATAATGTTTTTAATTAAACCCTAACCATTAGTTTACCCAACTAGTGGCGTTACATGCTATGGATGTAGTGTAAAGTATGACAGAGCATCATGCTCTGATACCAAGTTGTCACACCTCAATTTTTTTTATACTTTTATCACATGCCAAGGCTGTGAATAGAATTCTTATCGCCATCCTATTAACCGCTAGGATCATGACATAGGATACACATTACACAATTTTATCCCATAAACACACTAACCACCACATAACAGAATAAAATATAAATACAACAGAAAACTTATATAAAGATTGGGTATTAACATTAATGGATTCTAATGATATTTATATAATAGTAACATGTGTTATTCTTTTTCAATGAGACTCAACACATAAACTAATACCTAAAATAAAATATTGGAATACATAGTATTGGACAACCTGTCTGATCAGAAGTACTAAAATATATCAGCACTCTATCAATTCTAACTTGGCCTCTAAAGACACACGTTTAGCAAGTAATCCAAGATGCTAGAGTCATCCACTTATTACTGAAGACACCCGTAACATGATAAATGCTCCATGAAATCAAACATAGCAAACCTGCAACAAAATATAAAAAAAAAGGTGTATACACAAGGGTAAGCTTGCCGACTTGAGCTCAATGAGGAATAGAACATGCAAACAAATAATACTGCATGAGATAGTATTCAATTCAATCTGGTAATGTTTGTCATGTGCTAAGGTAAGGCCTAGCCATAATTCCCCAAAGTTGACTATAAACTCCATGCATGGGAGTGTTTGGACACTTACTAGCCTACTTCAATAGCCCTAGCAAAGTGATGCGACGTCCCAAACATGGGTTTGGTACAGGTTGGCCCTAATTAAAGATGCTCCAACGAACTCCTCTTGGTCACCTCCCTCGTCCCCAACCGTACACCAGTACCTAACCCCCTGTTGGCCAAGGTCAGAAACATGGGTTCTATATAACTAACTAGTCCTAAAATGGCTGCACCCCAGCATATGGACCAACATGGCTGTCCCATTCCAGTGGTCCAGATCCCATTAGGATACAAGCAAGCAAACAATAATGTTTGTTCAGATTATTAACAAGCATGGTTAGGTATAATGTATGCTAAAATGCTATGGTAAGGCCTGGCCACACTTCCCCGAAGCTGACCATAACCTCCAAGCATAGGAGTATTTGGACACTTACCAGCCTACTCTAATAGCCCTAGTAAAGCCACATGAAATCCTAATCAGAATGATAATCGGGCAACAAGTCCAGCCAGTGATGCTCCAATGAACAGTGCTAACCCTTCCCCCTTATCACTCCATCCTACCAGTACCTGACCCCCTACTGGCCAGGGTTGCATACAGGGGTAGTACCACTAACCAATCCTACATGTCATCCAATGTACTCCCTCGGTACCTTAATGGAATCTCAGACCGTCCTTTCACCTCCACCTAAACGCTGTCATTTTGCTAGGATCTGAAGTAGACCATGGTAGGTTTTCCTCGATGGGTTGGATCCTACTGTCCTTGACCATTTTTCTACTTCCCATACAAGCATCAATCATTTCATAATCACAAGATAGCATCAATCATCACACAATCACAAGGTAGCATCAATCATCACACAATCACAAGGTAGCATCAATCATCACACAATCACAAGATTCATATATAGATGCAATGAATGGAAAGTACATATATTGGATGGCATATTATTCATGCAACAACACAAATATACAGGGTTCATTAGAAACACTCCATAAATTAAATTAAAAGTATCCCTCACTTGAGTTCTTGTCATCCTTACTATTCGTAACACGTGAGTCGATCTTGTCCTCATAGTGACACCTAGCATGAGTGTTGAGAGTTATTAGTTAATTATAGTTGAAATAGAATGATGTATAGCTCTCTGGGATAATCTGGTCATGGCTTTGGATGCACAGGATGGCGTCCAATGTTGCTTTAGGATGGAATCCGAAGCTTCTATGATTGGCCGGTCGTAGCATCGGTCGCACAGTCTTGCCACCGGTGATGCCTCTGGACCCTCCTTGAAGGGTTGGTCAAGGTAAATAAGTCTATCCAGACTTACAAGGGACCATTTTGGAAGTATCCAGTTGCATAGCCGGAGGCAAAAGGTTGTCTTTGGTGTCGCCTCCGGACAGCTCCCAGATCTCATTAGAATCTAACCTTTGCCTCTTCCAAAAGCCATAAGTACATGATCTCGGATCCAAATCGTCTCATGTTTCGGTTCTATGAAACTAGACTTAAAATATAATATATTTTCCAAATTTCATGTCATTCCAACAAGTGTAACCCTATGCACTAGGTCCTCCAATTTTGACCTATAGAATCGGATTCAGTCTGTGTGCAACAACTTGCAGAGATCATATCTTCCTCATCCGAAGTCCAAATACCCTCATTATTTTTCCAGTATCAACTAGACTCATAGGAGAACAACATATCCAAATTTTAGATAAAAATTTCATGTTTAGGTTTGTCAAACCTTTATTTAAAAATCAGATTCCAACACTAGCCAATTTTCCCTTCATTTTGGAAGTTTTCGGTCGCACAGGGTTGCATCCGGTACTGCGACTGGTGGCTGGACTGGTTGGAGTCTGAGCCCTATCCAGAGGCATATATTTTTCCTTTGGGCTCCATCTGGACATGCTTCTAGATCCCTTCTGTTGAAGTCCGTCGACAGTCCCTTTTATTGGAGTTTCTCCATTAATTTGCTCTATTATTCCTTGGCCTAGTAGGGTCGGTTAAGGGCATACCTCCTAGGTCTAGGTATCAAAATATTGAGTTTAATCCAATATGGATTCAAGGTTTATCTTAAATCAACCATTGAGAACATACCTTATCGGTATCAGAAAGACGATACTCTGTTCTACCATTAATGGAGAACAGAGCTTCATCAAGGAATGAAGTTAGATCTAATAATAGACTAGTATTACACTCTAGATTAAGAAGCTATAGTAAGTTTTAAGGAGTTTTATTGATAGTTGTTCGAGTAGAGATTGGTAGCATAAATGGATGCCAGTAGTTCACGTAGTTCCTTTCCAAAAAGTTTTTCCTTCTTTCTCAACTTTCCCTCCCTCTTTGAGAATGTGTCAGAATTTTTCTGATGAATATGTACACAATGGGGAGGTTAAATAGATAATGAGTTATATTGATTGAGATCTCCCTCTTAAAGTAAACTCTTAGTTAGTGTAAGGGACTCTAGGGAGATGCCAAGTGGTAAGTAAATGAGTTGGAAGAGGATTTCTTCCCTTTAGCAGCTTTAAGGTGGTTAGGGTAGGGTTGGGTCCCACTGGATCCATCCATGAATCTAAGGAATGTCCTATACAACTTTCAAAATAGATTCAAATCATTAAATCTCGTAGATAGGCCAATTTGGCTTATCCGATCGATGGTCCCGGTTGGGACCCCATCGGGTTTATCGATTGGCAGTTAGGATTGGCCCTCTTTTTAAGTTGCACACTATGAGCACAATGGTTGAGGGATTTTCAAAATTCCCTTGGGTTTCCCTAAGAAAAACATGGATCATTGGCTTTTGCCTTTGATCTTGTCCACCGATGTTGAGGGATTGTAAAGATTTGGAGTCACCACCTAGATTAAGGTCTAGGACCTCAAATGTAGTCTTATCTTAAGATAAAACTTCTATTGACTTGTGATCCAACATATCAGCTCTGGCCTATTAGAAAATGGGTAAGCGTTCAAGGTATAGTTTGGGAAGGTGTTAGGCACCCAAAGCTGTCCGATCTAAAAATTGGCCTTTTATATGATTCTACTTTCCTTAAACTCTATGTTCTGACTATTCATGGTTAATGGATGACTAGGGCTCATGGGGGATCCTATGCCAAGTTGCTAAGTTCTTCTAACCTAGGTTCATCCAAGTATATTTTGAAATAAATAAACAACAATATACATGGAATCATATTGAAGATGTTTTGGTGATCGACAAAATCTGAGACATCCATCTCAAACTGCCTACGTATTCCATCCTAGAAATAAAGTCCAATAACATAGTTCAAAATAGATTATTATTAAAGCTTATGGATGTGATTTATGCTTGAGCTTTATTAGATTCAATGTTCAAGTTGAGATTTATGTTTGATAGATGAATGAGATTGAATCTGTATAATCCATGTGGACTAATCAGATCCGTACTTAGAGATTCCTCCAAATTGCCTATAAATTCCAAAGGTCCTAAAAATTAGGTACAACGTAGTTCATTGTTGGGTGGGTTATGGATAGCTCTACAGGATTGAGTGAGTATGAATATGGGTGTGTGCTCGCAAGCACGGATATAGATGGAGGAATCCATAGAACAAGGGTATAAGATAGTCTCGCAAGACTAAAGTGTGTACTCACAAGCACGACTTTGGAATGGAGGATTGCAAGGCAAGGAAGTGCACTCTCGCAAGCATGACCTCATGATAGAGCCTCGTAAGGCTAGGAAAGAATAATCTTGCAAGACAAGGGTGCATACTAGTTGGCACGACTTCAAAATAGAGCCTTGCAAAGCCAGGATGGAATAGCCTCGCAAGACTAGGGTGCGTACTTGCAAGCACAACTTCAAGATAGAGCCTCGCAAGGCTAGGGTGGAATAATCTCAAAAGACTAGGGTGCGTACTTACAAGCACAACATCAAGATAGAGCCTTGCAAAGCTAGGATGGAATAGTCTTGCAAGACTAGGGCGTGGGTCCATATTTGGGATTATTTCCAAACTATCTATGTATCCTAGGGTTTTACCCTAAGAATCAGGATCCATTTAGTTCGTAGGATGGATGTTCGTTGGGTGACCCATGTGGGTTGGAATATGATAATCCCATAGGACCGAGAGATGATCCTAAATGATCTATGGTTGGATTCACATCACACCTATCTAGGATCACTATAGTCTAAGGAAGATGAGCTGAGGGGTAGGGATCGTCCTAGAGCTACCCTTAACCTGAAACCCTAATTTAGGAATGTTGGGCTAGGCTTTATGTTTCTTAATGAAGACTTTATCTCTTTCCACTTTTTCCCTTCCCGTGATTGCGGGTGCCTACATGCGCGTACCTACACTTAAGTTATCTTTAATCAGTGTACATGCATGACAGTTTGACTAGGGAGTAGTCGAAAGCAAGTTCTTACCAGATAGACATTATCCAAACATGGTATATAGGAATAGATCAACATGGTAGTATGCACAAAGATAACATGTAAGCAATTTAAACATGGTAGTGTACACATACAACCAATATCAATGGTTTAGATTATTCATTAAAAATAGCCATGATCAATGGCTCAGATCTCTCATCAAGGGATAACCATAATTAATGGCTCATATTTTATATCAAAAATAGCCATGATCAATGGCATTGATCTCTCATCCATAAATAGCCATGATTAATGGTTCAGATTCATCTAAATCACACATGATGAAGATCCAATGATTTAGATTTAGTTGAAACACTTATTATGAAGATCCAACGGTTCATATTCATCTAAAACACACATGATGAAGATCCAACGGTTTAGATTCATCTAAAACACACATGATGAAGATCCAACAGTTCACATTCATCTAAAACACACATGATGAAGATTCAATGGTTTAGATTCATCTAAAACACTCATGATGATCAAAAATAAAAATTAACATCCAATGGCTCATATTTAATCATCTAAAAATCTAAGATCAATGGCCAGATTTTAATTTCATTAAAAATCATAATCAATGGGCCAGATTTCTTCTCATCAAAATTCATAATCAATGGGCCAGATTTTAATCACATTAAAATCCATTCAAAATCAATGGTTTACACTAGATCAAATTAAAATATCATTCAATATCAATGGTTCACATTGGATCAAATTAAAATTTCATTCACTATTAATGGCTCACATTGATCAAATTAAAATACCATTCAATACTAACAGGTCACATTCAAAGGAATAACAAATGAAATTCATGGCATGGAATATCATATTCCATTTGTCAAAAATAGATTACATCCAAGCATAACTTGAAGAAACACAGATCAGATTAACAACATAAAAGATATATTCAGAGAGTGGGGAATACCTACTCGTAAGTGGGTACTTCTTCTTTCTTCTCTTCCCCTCTATCTCTTTTCTCCTTGTCTCCAAAACCCACCGACCTACTCTCCCTCTGCCTTTCTTACTTTGATTTCTTAATCTCTTCTCTTAAAATTTTCTATCCTCTCTAATCCCCTTCTTTCAGTTCCAAAGTCCCCCACCCTTTTGACCATCCTCTCTCCCCTTTTATCTCTCAGTTCCCCTATTAGGAGAGCAGCATGGTTAGCCGATAGGGTGTTGGCAGCATGGCTGGGTTACTGGTAGCATTGCTGTTGAATGGAGGTGGTTCTCTCTCTTTTGGGCAGGTGTAAGGGGAGTCAAATGAGGGTTAGTTTAGGTGTACACGGGAGTTGTAGGCATGGGTAGGTGTATGGGTTGGTCGACGGTAAGGTAGTTGATGGCAGGCATTCATGGGTAGGGTGGATGGAAGTAGATAGGGTAAGGTGGTGGTGGCGAGCATTCATGGGTATAGTAGGGCATAGGGGGTGATGGGTTGTGGTGTTTAATGGGAGAGGTAGAGGTGGCTTAAGAGGGGGTAGGTGTCGATCATGGGAGCATGGGTTTGGGTTTAATAGATTGTGGGTGGTGAGTTGTTGAATGGAGGGGAGAAGGTGGAGGGGGTGGCCTTGGAATTGGGCTCAAGAGGTATAGTGTGGGCTGCATGAGAGATTGGGGCTACGGCTGGGTTAATGGTGAGGGGCAAGGTGGTGGTTTTCTCTATACAAGAGTATAGGTGTCATCGGTCTAGCAAGTCAGGTCCTAGGCTTTGGGTATGGGTGTGCTCTATGGTGACAGATGGGTGCAATGTAAGGTGTTATCGGTTTGGGCAAGGTGGTTAATGGGGTGAGGAATGTAGGGTGTATTGGGCCATGGTGTGGGGAGTTAAATGAGGTGGTATGGGAGGAGGTATGGCATGAGCTGGGCAGGTATAGGCTGGGTTAAAGTAGCCTAGGTGGTGGGCAGGTTGGGGCAGCAATGGTAGTGGGCTGGTTGGGTGGTTGGCTAAGGGTATGGCTGGGTGGGTGTACGGAGGTTGGTTTTGGATGGTGTAGCATGGGAGAAAGTAGAGGTGGGGTATGGCATTGCAAGGGGATGGTTTGGATTGTGTTTGAGGTGGCAGCATCATGGGTGGTGATGCTTTCTCTCAAACCATTCTCTCTCTCTCTCTCTCTCTCTCTCTCTCTCTCTCTCTTTTACTCACTTATCCCCCCACCCGATTCCTTTTCTCTCTATGTATAAAATATATAATAATATAATATAACTAATATATATATATATATATGGGAAAATTTCATGTACTACCCAAATACTTTGAAAAACATCACGTACAGCACAAAATTCCCAAACGTTTCCCCATTAACTGATGGGAGAGAGTTGAAATTTTGTCTAGACATTTTACCCTTCTTTCCCTCATCGTTCTCCTTTCTTCTTGGCTGCAACATCGAATCTCTTGAGAAAGGGAAGAACGATGAGGGAGACCAGGAAAGAGTTTTTTCTTTGGTTTAGAAAGAGGAGAGTTGGATGAGAGAGGAAAAAGGGGTTGGCTTTGACAATGAGAAAGAGGGGGAAAGAGAGGGTGATTTCAGTGTTGCTGGGTTTTCAAAAGATAGAGTTGGTAGAGGCTCTTATTGTCAGGAAGATCGTTCAAGGGTTTTGGTATTTTCATTTTTTTTTGAAAAAAAAGTTGCAGAGAACTAGGAGTTTGTTTTTCTTTTGTTTTTTTATTTAAAAAAATTAGTAAGGAAGAAGAAGAAGCAAGGAAGGAGGAGAACAAGGAAGAAGAAGGGAGAGATGGGCTCATTTTTACAAGTAAATCAGAAAATCGTAGAGAAGTTTTTGATTTGGTTGAAAAATCGGAGAGGAGAGGATTTGCAGAGAACATTCACTTTTCGGGTGATGGCAGCATATGCTCGCTACCTTCGGATTTGTAAACCAGATTTTCAGCCTACTTTCAATCAACACTTTGTTTTCATTCAATCGTCCTTCTTTAATCTCCTGCAAAAGGTTAATGCTTTCAATACCATCATTGAGTTCCTATGTCGACTAAATGCCAAGTTTATCTTCTTCCATCTCCCCATGTTCTACCCACAATCCCATTTCACTAATTAATTAATTTCAGTTCTATTCATTCTTCAGTTTAATTACCACCAAATTAAAAAAGTCTGGGTAGCGGAGGAAGCAGAGCCACCTTTGCTCTTCTCTGTCCCAATTGGAAAGATTCAAAGAAGACGATGAAGAAGAGGCAGAAATTTAAGATCCCCTGAGGAGAAGATATGTTGAGTTTCTGTGGAGTTGAAATCGAGAAAATTGAGCTTTGCTGGGCATTAAAGTCTAGGTAGCAGAGGAAGTGGAGATCTTGGTGGAGATTGAAGATGGAGTGGAAGAGCAGACGCCATTAGAGAAATAGCAAGAGAGAGGGAGGAGAGAGAGGGTTAAAAATCACTAAAGGGTAAAATTGACTTTTCCCCTTACAGTAAGGGTATTACTGTCATTCCAAAATTTATTTTGAGCTAACATCAACATTTAACGGCTCTGTCTTAACCACATTGGTCTTTTTGATAACCGTTTTAGAATTTTGGCTGGTAGGTGATGCTATTAGAAAACTTAGGTGGTAGGTGATGTTTTTCAAAGTATTTGGGTAGTACGTAAAATTTTCCCTATATATATATATATATATATATATATATATATATATATATATATATATATATATATATATATATTAGTTATAAATATTATATGTCATATAAATCCATATACATAGCATCTACAAAAAAGTACATGCACATGGGCTGAGCTTGTTTTGTCTGGACCGGTCTGGACTAGGTCAGGCAAGGCTGGTCGAGATTGACTAGGTTGGACTGACTTGGGTTGAGGCTGGCTTTTCTCTTTCTTTCTTCCATTTATGAGGCGCTTTGGCTTGCAACTCTGCATGGAATTCTTCGATGACCTCTGTCCTAGATTTTCCTTGTTTACTTTGAAGATGACCAAAAATGAAGAGTAACGACGCTTGAATCACATGATTTGGACATTAGATGACCAAAATATAAAGAACTGAAGTTTAAATGGTCTAATTTATGATAATTCAGCTTGCAACTCTACATGGGATTTTTCAATGGCCTCTACCCTAAATTTTCCATGTTCACTTTGAAGAGGATGGACAATGGAGCACACTGGCACTGGAATCGCCTGTCTTGGACGTCAGATGATTAAGATATGAAGAACTAAAGTTTAAATGGGCATATCGGCTTGCAACTCTACATAGGATCTTTCAATGACCTTTGTCCTAGATTTTCCATGTCCACTTTGAAGAGGATAGACAATGGAGCACCTTGGTGCTTCGATTGCCTGATTTAGACGTCAGATGATCAAGATATGGCCGAATGAAGACTGATCAATCCAATTTACTATAATTCGCTCAATAAATCCTTAATTTATGATAATTTGTAGAAAAACCCTGGATTTTTAATGCACTTTTTAGTCTGATTAAAATCGTGATTCTTCTTTGTTTAACATCAGAATTGAGAGATTCTCATCTCATTTTGAAGATAATTCCATGACCTATTCATTCTTGTAGGTTACAGCCCATGACCTTGCTATGGGGCCCCTCAAAATCAGCCTCAAAGTCACCACTTAAAGTCTAAACCTTGAATTGGGACCCAAAACCCTTTCGAATGTGTTCACCAAGACTCCTGCACACTAGGAGGCACTTTGGCTCGACTCAAAACACCATAAAGAGCACACAGGGATTGATCGACTATTAGTTTGAGAGAGTTTCACTCACCTCCCCTATACTTTTCCAAATTTCCATTCACTTCCCTTCTCTTGCTGTCTATACACCAGTAAAGCTCTATTTCGCTAGGGATGGAAAAAATGGGGTGCTTACAAATACCCCTCTTTAGCCGAGATTGTTTTAATTGAGGATAAAGACAAGGGAACCATATTTTTGCCCCTCATATCGGAGAAAGAGAGAGATGAAACCTTCTTGAATACATGAGCCATCTGAATCCCAATACTAGATAGCCGCTTTCGACAAACTTGGGCAAATGCCTTACTATCACCATCTGGAGAATAATGTCCAAGTGGATTTTCCTTAGGAAAGATTTATCTTCAGCGAATTCTATACACTAACTCCTCTCCCTTGATGCCTTATCCATTTGGGCCTTTCTGTTTGATGAGTAGAAGTTTTAAAACACTAACTGGAATGACCTGTAGAAAATCTCGATTCACAACAGAATTGGTAGGGGATTCATTGGAACTTTCTTACATTATAGACACATTGAAAACCTTAGTGAGTTATGCATGAAATTCGTGCATATGTATGACCTTGTTTGTGCTTAAGTTTCTAAATCCAAAGTCAGATGAGAGAAGATGAAGGCCAAATTTGGCTGATATGAAGCTATCTAGACGAGATTCCCATTAGGCAGATCTTTTGGTTGTTTATGTAGAATGGTCGGTTCCTCCGAAGAGATACCATTTCATGGGCTTAAAAAGGAAGGGCTCTTTGGAACTTTTGGATGCCGTTGAATGTACTGAAAAGACATATACGAGTTTCATCCAGATTATCATTATCATTATCATTATTTTCATTTTTTAAATTGACATGCTCATGACGATAGAAGTTAAGGATGTGAAAGATGGGCTTGATATGCGACTCTTGGGAAATCTGTTAGATAGATGAGCGGATGAAAGAGTTTAGCCAGAAAGTAGGAAGTTCTTTCCTTTATTACAATGAGATGATATAACCATTCCTGAGTGGCAGGATGTAGCAGCCTCATTAGAGAATCCAGCCCTATCCTGTCGTAAAGTCCATTCAAATCGGTTGAGTTTCATTGTCGGCATCTAAGAGTGAAATAACCCTCTACATGTGCTATGTTTTTTTAACTTTTTTAATTTTTAATTTTTAAGGAAGGGTGCAGAGGCTAGACATGATATCGCTTCACTTGATTGAGGTTAGTCAGGTATTGTAGCACATCGCCATCTAGATCTGTCGGTCGAACTGCCTTTCCTAGTAAGTTTTCCTTCACTATGAATGGTTTGTACCACTTTGGATGGAATTTACCTCTGAGATCATGAATAAGCACTCTTTGCTCCCTCAGTACAAGATCTCCTAATGCCACATGAAGAACGTGGACCTTCTTGTTAGAAGTGGTAACCATTCTCTGTTAATACTTCTTCATATTATCAACTGCTTCCATTCTTCTTTCATCAATGGGGTTCAATTCTTCATAACAGGATTGGAGCCATTCAGCTTTAGGAATTTTAGCCTCCATCAAGATTCTCAGGGATGGTACTTCCACTTCCACTAGGAGTATAGCTTCTATGCCATATACCAAAGAGTAAGGAGTTGCTCTAGTAGAAGTCCTTATAAAAATTCAATAAGCACATAGTGCATACAGTAGCTTGTCTGCCCAGTCAGCATGTGTCTCTGAAGGATGACCTTGACATTCTTATTAGTAGCCTCTACTACTCCATTTGTCTGTGGACAATAAGGGGAAGAACAGTGCCTCTGGATGCTAAACTTTTCATACAACTCTTGTAGTTTTTCTCTGAAATGTTGACCCTAGTATGAGATTATAGCATAAAGCATCCCATGCTGATAGATGATATGGTCTTAAGGGAACTTGGCTACATTGTTGGCTGTGAGCTTGGCATATGACTGAGCCTCTACCCACTTGGTAAAATAGTCGATGGCTATTAAGATGAACTCATGCCCATTCAATGCCTTTGGGTGAATCTTTCCATCACATCTATACCCCAGGTTAAGAATGGTTAATGTGAACTGAGAGTGTTCAACTCTATAGGCGGTACATGTATCAAAGTGGCGAAGATCTGGTATTTATGACACTTATTCACAAACTTTGTGTAATCCGTTTCTATTGTGTTCCAATAATAACCCATTCTTATAATTTTCTTTCGTGAGTATCCTAGCATTCATATGATGTCCACAAACTCCTTGATGTATTAGCTTGATGAGGGTTTGTGCTTGCTCTTCATCAACACAAACCAGTTGTACCCCATCATAGAATCTCTTATAACATATATCTTTATAGAGGATGAACTGTGAAGCATATCGTCTCAATATTTTCCTTTCTCTTGTTATTGCTCCTGTAGGGTACTAGCCTTCTCTAATGAAGTCTACTATAGGTGTAAACCAAGGTCTATTGTCAACTGTTAGTGCATCAATTTCTACATAAGCCGGCTGTCTCCTTCTTTTTATTACCAAGAGCCTTATGCGTTCGATGGGATCACCACGGATCATTGAAGCCAACGTGGCCAATGTATCAATGTATTTGTTTGGGTCCCTTGGGGAATAGTCAAACTCTATCTTTGTAAAGCTTTGAGCCAAATTGATTGCATGCTGTTGATAAGGTATCAATTTTCATCCTTGGTTTTCTGATCCCTTCTATCATTGTAGATGATGATGGATGAGTCTTTATAAACCTTCAACTTCTTAATGCCTATTGTGAGTGCTGCTCTAAATCCTTTAATGCAAGCTCCATACTCTACAGTATTGTTTGTACACTAGAACTCTAATCAGAGTGAGAATGGCATGAAATCATCTTCTGGATCTATAAGTAATACCTGAGCTCCACATCTTTTATGGTTGGTTATGTTATTGACTAGGATATCTATATTTAACAATGGAAAATCATCCTTGGGACTAGCCTCATTCAGATTCCTGTAATCAACACACACTCTCAACCATCTATCCTTTTTAGGCATGATAACTACATTAGTTACCATTCTGGGTATTTTGAAACTTCCAATAATCTAGCATCGAACTGCTTCATGATATCTTCCTTGACCTTCAAAGTCGACTTAGGTCTCAGCCTTCTTAACTTTTACTTATGTGGCTTTACATTGGGGATTAAGGGTATCTTTTGCTGTAGCACTTTTGGGTCTATGCTTGGTATATCTTCATAAGACCATGTGAATACCTCTTGGAATTCCTTCAATAATTTTGTTAATTGTGTTATTTCCTCTTTTGTCAAGGTCATACCAATTTTGATCTCTCATGGTTGCTCTTCCGTTTCGAGATTGATCATCTTGAAGTCTTTGTCGTAGGTTTGGCTTTCTTCTCTTCCGAGGCTTTGATGGATTGTAAAATTTTTGTAGGTGGTTCATCATTCTCATCATTATCAAAGTTAGAGTTAGAAGAAGAGGGATTGGAAGAAGTACACATAGTATAATTAGAAAAAAATTCTTTATTAATGCTTAAAAACAGAAGTACAGAAGAGGAGGTTCCAAATGGAACATACTTAACACTATCAAAAGACTCAAACCTATCTAAGGACTCATGGACTTTGAGCCCAGACATGGCCATATCATACTGATTACATTACAACCCTTTTGGGAAGACAAAGTTATCTAAACAACTTTAGTTTGGGATCATTCCACTGATGGGGAGGATAAGTGATTGTGTATCGAGATCTCCATCTTGGTCTTCCCCAGTGAGCATCAAAACTTGGTCCTTCTCGAATAGATTGTTGATGTCGATTGCCTCTATCTCTGACTTCTGCTCCTCACTTAGCCTTTGACTCTTTATCTCCTCTAGCTTCACCCAGTCAAGGGTGTAGTCAAAGAATATCTCAAAACTGGGTACTTATTTTTGGAGGTTTCTATCTAGCTACGGTTCAGGAAATCTATAGAATGCAATGTCCTTTCCTTCTTTGATGAAGTATCCATTGAGTATTTTCAAGTATGGAGTGATTTGCTTATCCTCATTTATGCTGCCAAACTATGCTTGATAAACCAGTTCATCTGTCCTCTATGGTTGCCATCTTTCGTAACTCCTGCTTGTTGCCTTTATTGAAACCCTATTGATACTCTTATATTTTCACCTCTTGAGCTTCCAAAATGTGTCATTTACTCTTCTCTGTTTTCCTTTATCAGCCTCAGATCTCACTTAGTTGGAACATACCCCAGTCAAAATCTGAGGGATTTATCTCATTGGTTGCCAGTATGCTGTTGATTTGAAATCTTTTGAGACTGATGTCTTGTATTGGATTTCCTTCTATCCCCTTGTCTTCCTGTACTGATGCCAACACATTTACCATTGTAGAGTCTGCATGCACTGTCACAGTAGTACCTTTCTTTGAATTTCCATCTCCCTATTCTATGAAATTAACTACACGATGAGGGAGGGGAATTTTTACTATTGATGCCTTCTTTGATTAGAGCTTAAATTTCCCATACTCTAATAGATCCTGTATGGCGTGCTTTAGGGTGGTGCAATACCTGGTATCGTGCCTAATTTGATTATGGTACTTACAGAACTCGTTTGCACACCCAAATTGGGGTAATGGATTTGGGATGGGTTGTGTTTCCATAATTTTAAGCTTTCTACCTTTGACCAGCTTGTCAAGGAGGGATGTTCTGGTCATTCCTAACTCCATGAACTATTTCTTAGATCCCAACCTTTACAGGGTAAGGGAGAGAGATGTAGCCTCTATGATCAATGGTGCAGAGCTTGCATTAGCCACTTGATTTGGTGCTAATGGCAGATTAGATCCTAAACCTCTGGGCGGGTATGACTTTCGATTAAAACTTACTTCTGACCTTTTTGCCTTTGTTGGGAGGATGTCTCCATGATTGATAGCATCTTCAACTTATTGCCCCGCGACAATGAGTCCCTCAAAGGGCTTGTCCAAAGATGTAAGTTTTGTAAGTTTGTTCAACCCTCTCATCATCATTTGAACTTGGTCCCTTTCAGACAGTTGGTCCCAAAGTTTTACAGCTACAGTTCTGAACCTAGTCAGGTACTCTGTAAAACTCTCACTTGCTTTTACATCATTGTCTCTAGTTTCCTCTTATAGGTCTTAATCTCTGTATCGTAAGAATAGAAATTTATGAATGCTCAGGTGATGTCTAACCAAGAGTGTATTTGTAATGGATTCAAGTTCATCAACCATGTATGGACCCCACCTATCAGTGAGATTTGGAATGCCTGTGCTAACTGTTCATTAGTGAATCCTTGGCCTTGTTTCAGTAGGTCGGTGAACAACCTTAAGTAAGATTTAGGGTTGCCTATCCCATCAAACTTCTTTGTGGTCCATTTGAATTTAGGAGTTAGGAGGTAACTTAACTTTAGGGAAGAAACACAAACCTTCAGCATCTATTATCTGGCTCTCTACCCCTTTTAGACCTCTCAAAATTTTCTCTACTTAGTTCAGCCTATCTCGGTATGGGCCATCCTCCTCTTTTGACTTCTCAACTATGAGAGCTTTTTGTGCAGTTAAGGATTTCATGTGCTTGACTTTTGCTACATCATCAGGTGTGGAGCTCAAAGACAAGTGTGGTGTTTCCTTTCTTTCAATCATTAACCCTTGGGCCTATAGTTGTGTATTCATGCTCTTCATCATGGTGGCCGTCATGGTTATGGTTGCTTCCATTTTTGCCATCCTAGCATTTGATGTCTCTTGGGCTTAATTATGTCCTTCACTCATAGCTTAAATTGGTTTTGTCAAGGTAGGGCAAATAGGTTCAGGTGTAGGCTCTCTAGATAACCTCCCAGTGATGGGATCTCTTACCCACAAGGTAAAAATGGTTGTTGTCCATGTTGACTCCTGAATAGGTACCAGAAAGGCCTAATAAGTGTTAAGACTCTGGAATGGTGGGAGGATAGAAAGGAGTTACATGCACAAACAAGAGCTGACTCGACCATACAAATGTTAGCTCCCTTATGAAACCCATTGAATAAATATTATCTAGGTCAATTTAGTTGCTTTGAATGGTCCCGTAATTAGGCTTGGGCCTTTAGACCCAAAACGGGTCATTAGGATTCCGACAACTTGGTTTATCAAAATCAAAGAAATTGAAACGGATGTAAGCACCCCATTTTTGCCACCCTTAGCATAAGTGAACCAATATGGCAGGTTTCCGACCTTTAACCCAAAGATTTGTGATTCTCTATTGAACCCCACAGTAGGATCATGGGCTATTATCTACTTAGATGAATAGGTTGTGAAATTATCTTCGAAATGAGACCAGAATCATCAAATTTTGACTTCAAATAAGGAAGATATCTCAGTTTGAAAGTGTAAGGGCATTTATGTAATTATCGTACGATGCATGCATTATCATTCAAACTTCAAGACATCATATCTTGGTCATCTGATATCGGAATCAGATGATGCAAAGGCCAATATTTCTTATTTTTAGTCCTCTTCAAAGTGGACGTGAAAAATCTCGGGTAGAAGTCACCAGTGGGCCCCATGCAAACTTTCATTCAAAATTATCGTTAGAACTTCAAAGCTTTATATCTTTTTCATTCTACGTCGGATTCAGATGATTTTAAGGCCATTATTCTTCATTTATGATGTTCTACAAAGTGGACGTAAAAAATTTTGGGTAGAAGTCTCTGAAGGGTCCCATGCAAAATTACACATGGAAATGGTCATTTAACCTTTGAAAATTCATTATGTTCCATTTTTAGTACTCTACAAAGTGGACATAAAGAATTTTCGATAGAAGTCTCTAAAGGATCCCATGCAGAATGGTAAGCCAAATTATCGATAATTGACCTGCTTAAACTTCAGAAATTCATAAGTTGACCATTTTATTTCCAGATGTGATGATTCATGTTCTAATATTTTTCATTTTTAGTGTACTAACAAGTGAACATAGAAAATTTAGAATAAAGGCTATCGAAAAATTCCATGCAGAATGACAGCGGAAATGGCCCATGAAATGATAGAGAGCGAAAACCCAGTTAATTCAAGTCATTCTCAGTCCAACCCAGCTCAGTTTAAGTCAGTCCAGCCCAGTCAACTTAAGTCAGACCAGTCTAGACTGAACCGGTTCATCCATGTGCATAGTGCCATATATATATGTAATTATATAGAATATATTATATATAATATATATATTAATATGTATGTTATTACATATTATTATGTATACTTTATGATATATTATTGTATAAATGTACATTATATGCGTCAAGAGAGATTGACCAAGAAAGGAAAGAAAGAAAAGAGAGAAGATGTGAGATTGAGAGGGAATCCAAAAGAATAAGAGTGAGATTGAGAAGAAGTGAAGAAAAGGAAAAAAAATAAAAAAAAAGAAGGACGAGAGATTGAGAGGCAATTCGAGAAGAATGAGGAAAAAAAGAAAAAGGAATGAAATCCGAGAAGATAGAGGGCGGAAGGAAGTGGGGAAGAGAATAAAAAAAGAAAAAAAAGAAAAAAAGAATGAAATCTGAGAAGATGGAGGGCAGAAGGAATTGGGGAGGAGAATAAAAAAAGCAAAAAAAGAAAAAAAAGGAATGAAATCCGAGAGAGAGAGGAGGAAGACAAGTGGAGAGAGGAGCGGTGAGAATAAAAAAAGGAAAAAAAAGAAAAAGCGAAAGGAAATCCGAGAAGATGGAGGCCGAGAGAGAAATGAATGAAATCCGAGAGAGCGAGGAGGACTGAAGGAAGAAGAAGAAGCTGGAAAAGAGGTGTAAGACCCATATCAACTAACCGGTCTTACCACCTTGTACTAGGTCTACCTATCATGGTCGAGCCAAGTGGACCAAGTGCGTGAGGAAACCACAGGACCAGGTATGAAGTCTAACCCAAAAATAGTAAATGTGAGGGTAGGGTCACATGCCTAAACAGGTATGGTCGACCCCACCTCAACAGAAGTCCAACCCATGACTTTTAGTCATAGGGTCGGATGATTAAGAAGGTGTAGGGTCGACGGATCCTGCGACCCTACGTCCGACCCTACGATGACAGACAGAAACCAGAAATTAGGAAACTTTCCTAATTCCAAGGGGATCTTTCCTAAACTCAATGGGACTTATTATGGAGATTTTCCTTTATAAATAGGATGTCCCTTAGCCTCTTTCACTCCTTTACAACCCTAATTGAAAGTGGGAGAAAGAGAAAGAGAAGGAAGGGAAGAAGAGAAGGAAACTTGAAGAAGAAGACTAAGGAAGAGAAGAAAACTTCAGAGAAACCTCTGAATAAAGGTATGAACCTAATTCCTTACCTAAATAAAAGATCCTAGAATATTTATGAAGAACGTAGGATTAGGAGGAACCCAAATCATCCATCCATGGACAAGTTCCAAGAGTTTCCATGGAGGAAATTGTTATGGACAATGAATAGTGTAAAACTTAGAGTTTTGAGCCATAGAACAATCTTAGAATGGACCATGAAAGTATGCCAAAGGATCAAAACATGAAAGAATGGACTTTAGAATGAAAGGTCGACTCAGAATACGTGTGGTCGCACATAGGGTCGAATAATAACCGACCCTACGAGACCACAGGATTGACCACATGCCCTCGGGAAGTCCTAGGGAGGGTGTGGTCGCACGTAGGGTCGAATGGTATCCGACCCCACGTCCGACCCTAGACCCTAGGGTTGCAGAAACTGCTACCCTAGGTGCTACCCTACCTGCGACCATACGATTCCTGTTAGTCTAATTTTTTTTAAAATTAATTCTAATTAAAATCTATCGACTTGTTAGGCCTTTCTAGTGATTTAAAAGTGATTCATAAAGCTTGAACGAGGATCTACACTCAATCAAAGGTGAGGGAACAAGACCTAAACTAATTGGTTAATAATAAACTATTTTCGTTTATTGAGTCCAATACTATGAATGATTCTATGCTTATATGATTGTAATGTGCATATCAAATGTCATCCACTATTCCTGTTATTACTATTCATGTATATTTAATTTCGTTTATAATAACATGATGATGATGACGATGCTAGGAATAGGCATGTGAATGTATGTGTGTGGTTAGTGTACTTGATGCAAGTGGAGCATCAGGGGGAGGACGTGACACTGTGGTTCATCCTGGTCACCAGACTCTAGCTCTATCTCTAGTCAAGTCTTGTACACTAGCATCGTCGTATCACCATTACCTTAGCAGAATTATTATGTCGTAGGGCATCCGGGGAGGTGGTCTCGGACCATGTAGTCTCTGACTCTATCGGGGGGCCTTAGCTCTATCTCTATGGACGTATTGAGGGATGTTGGGGTGAGGCCTTGGATACACTGTTTGACATTAGGATTGGTTAGTTGCGGGCCCAATTAGCAAGCCCTCGCCAACAGGGGCTTACGTGTTGGTATGGGTAGAGCATCAGGGGAAGTGTGATGCGGTGCGGTCCTAAGCACTTTAGCTCTATCTCTATTCCATGGTGGGTGCATGTGGGGGCAGCAATGGTGTTTGATCCATTGGGCAGTTCCACAGATTCGTGTATAGAGGTGCGGAGGCCACCTATCCTTTCTATTGCACATTGCAAACTTATGAACCAGACCAAAGATATGAATTGAATGCATGCATATGTTTGTTGCATTGTTTTGTTTGCTCACTGAGCCATGATGTGTGCTCACCCTTTCGACGTCGAATGTTTTTAGTTGATGATGCAGGTATGACTGTAGAAGATTATATAAATGCTTCTATGTACGGACATGCTGCGGCGATCGACGCTGAAGTTATGATGGAGTCGCATGAATCGTCATGCGAATGCAATTCATGCATTTTTTATTAGATTTGTTTAGATTATATAGAAAATATAATTGATTATTTGTTTTACTTATGTCTTAGTCAATGAAAGATAATTGGATATTTTATTTATGTTATCACTCTTAGAATTCTTAGTTCATTTTATATATAAGACTTCCGCTATTGTTTATCTATTCTGATTATGGTTGTGGATGTGTATGGTTTAAGAAAATAGACATAGCTTATTCGAGATCCTGGTTGAACCGTTGGTTTATTGGCGGTTCATCACACCATTCTGAATAGTGCAGAATTGGGGTGTGACAACTTGGTATCAGAGCTCTCAGGCCCTGTCTATTAAACCAGAATACTTCCACAAAAGTTCTTGAACTGAGTTAGGATGAAAATTTTAAAACTGTAATAATAAGACACTATAAGCACCTGTATTGTAAGAGACAAAATTAAGAAAGAGAATAATGCACTATTAAAAGGAGAAACAAGTTTTATATACATCAAATAAAAAGCACGTTTATACATATCCAAATCAGAGTATAGTCCACAACCCGGACAGTTACTCTGTAGTACAAAGAAAAACAAAATGAAAATATACATCATGGAGCTGGAGGTGCTGGAGGAGGAGGTGCCTCGCTATCTCTGTTGTAGTCCTCAGCATACACTCTAGTCAACCAGGCCACCTGAGTCTGGGTCACCTGGAGACTAGCTACCAGCTCGGCCATCCGCTGATTCGACGTGCGCTGGGCCTCTCTAATCTCATAAAGTAGCCCCATCACATCATCAGAGGGTGGGCGTGAAGGACTAGCAGTGTGTGACGGAGCCCGAGATGGACCAGCTCCAGTAGAATGTAGAGGTGATGGAGGAGGCATGGAGTGTACATCCATGTACATATGATCCTCATCCTCAGCCTCACCCCCAGGGACCCCTACTCCTGCTGCTGCTGCTACCGCTGTGGTATCTGCTACCTCTACTCGAGTACGAGGATGCACCAGAGCGTTCCTCTCATCATCACTAGCCTGAGCATCGCATATACCCATCTTACAGATGGCCTCCTAGTCAAGATCCGATGAGAAGGTCTTCTCCTGAATCCTCTCATCTACTAAGTCAACGTGTAAACAGGTGAGCAATGTGGTGATCAAACGTCCGTAGGGTAGGTTGCCCAACTGACCAGGCAGAGTAGCACAGATCATCGTCCAGATAATGATATAAGGAAGGTAGACATGCTTCTTGGTGCAAATACAGTAGAGGACATACTGAGTCAACTGGGAGATCCTCTCATAATGTCCACTCTGGGGTATCTGGTTGTGCTGGATAATCTTGCAGTACACCTGAGGTTCTGGACGTAGGTTGATCGCTTTCAACCCCCAGCGATCATCTCTGATGAGCTGACTATCAATCTCAGCACGCATCTCCAAGGATAGGAACTGGGGCTCCTTGGGAGCATAGTACACCAAGGGGCCGTCATTTGATATGGCCAAAAGATCAGCCAACTGTTGGCAATTAAATGAGACCTCTACCCCTTTGACATAGCTCGTGATCTTGAGCTCCCTACCTCTCTCTGTGTCATTGCGATCCCCCACTACCTGGAGATTGCAATAGAATTGTCTCACCAGATCAGGATGGGTACAAGCCTCATAAGTGATCACAGGGAGCCATCCCATGTCACCAAAAGCACCCTCCATGTTGAACAAGGCTCGACTAGCCAAGTTCACACAGCGACCCTGTAAGACCCGCACGCCACGAACCCGGCCTAACCTTACATTTCGTATCGGGACCCGTTTACATATCATGGTCGAGCCATGTGGACCAAGTGTGTGAAGAAACCCAAGACCCAATATGAAAATTTACCCAAAAACAGTCAAAATGAGGGTAGGGTCGCAGGTTTTAACAGACAGGTCCGACCCTCCCATCGACCCTCACCATCAACCCTCAACCAGGGTCGATGAGGGTCTATGAGTTGTCCGACCCTCTCATCGACCCTCACCATCGACCCTCTGTACTCGGGAAAAAAAGCACGAACCGAAAATTAGGAAACCTTCCTAATTTCGATTGGAACCTTTCCTAAACTCAATGGGACTTATTTTGGGAGGTTTTACTCTATAAATAGGACGTCCCTAAGCCTCTTTCACTCCTTTTACAACCCTAATTGGATTGAGAGAAAGAGAAGAGAAGGAAGAGAAGAAGAGAAGGAAAACTTGAAGAAAAGGCTAAGGAAGAAGAGAAAATTCAGAGGAAACTCTGAATCTCAGCAAAACTAAGGTATGAATACATTCCCCATGATTTATGTAAGACTTTAGAATGGTTTATGAAGAGGATATGACTTAGAAGAAACCCAAGTCATCCATCCATGGTTAGGTTTTCATGGAAAACCATGGAGGAATTCATTGAAACCATGTAGGTGAATAAAGTATAGTTCTAAACCATAGAACATGTATAGAATGAATGGTGGAAGCAAGCCATAGGACCCCAAACATGAAGAATGAATTAAAAATTGAAAATTGGACCAGAGTGCACTGAGGGTCGCACACAGGGTTGATAGACCCATCGACCCTATGCAATCTAACCATCGACCCTTAGCAATCGGGAAGTTTAGACAGAGGGTAGGGTCGATAGACCCATCGACCCTATGCATTCTGAGCATCGACCCTCTGATCGACCCTCAGTTAACAGCATGGTTTTTAAATTGGAAATTAATTTTAATTAAATTCTATCGACTTTGTTAGGTTTGCTAGCAATATAATAACAATATAAAGGTGATTCTAAATCTTGGAAGAGGATATAATAACAAGCAAAGGTGAGGGAACAAGACCTAAACTAATTGGTTAATAATAAATTGTTTTTACTTCTTGAGTCCGATGCCATGAATGATTTTATGCGTGTATGATTGTAATGTGCATTCAGCATGTCATCTAATATTTTTATTATTGTTCATGCATATTTATTTTATTGTTTATAACATGATGATGATGATGATGATAGGAATAGGCATGTGAATGTTTGTGTTTGGCTAGTGTATATGGTGCGGGAAGGGATGGTATCAACCGGTACAACCATGACCGTTCTTCATGGGGTGTATATTGTGCCATGGTCTATTCAAGTCATGTCCACTAAGCAAGTGTTAGTGTGCTTGATGCGAGGGGAGCATCAGGGGGAGGACGTGGCATTGTGGTTCAGCCTGGTCACCAGACTCTAGCTCTATCTCTACTCAAGTCTTGTCCACTAACATCGTCGTATCGCCATTATCGGAGCTAATATGTCGTAGGGTATCAGGAGGGGACGTGACATTGTGGTTCAGCCTGGTCACCAGACCCTAGCTCTATCTCTATGGATGTATTGAGGGATGCTGGGGTGAGGCCTTGGATACATTGTTTGACATTAGGGTTGGTTAGTTGCGAGTCCAGTTTGCAAGCCCTCGCCAACAGGGGCTTACGTGTTGGTATGGGCAACCGGTACAGCCATGCCATTTTCATGGGATGTATATTGTCCATGGTGGGTGCATGTGGGGCGACAGTGCCGTTTTCATTGGGCGTTTCCACACACTCGTGTATAGAGGTGCGGCGGCCACCTATCCTTTCTATAGCACATTGCAAACTTTAAACCAGACCAAAGATATGAATTGATTGCATGCATATGTATTGTTGCATTGTTTTGTTTGCTCACTGAGCCATGATGTGTACTCACCCTTTCGAATTCGAATACTTTTAGTTGATGATGCAGGTACCACCGTTGAAGATTACATGAACGCTCCTGTGTACGGGCATGTGGCGACAATGGAAGCTGAAGACATAGTGGATACGCCTGACTCCTCTTGCGAGTGCAACTCATGCGTATTCGATTAGATTTTGTTTTATTTATTTGGATTTAGTAAAGACATGTATTCGATATTTTATTTATGTCTCGGTTGAAACAACATAATTGGATATTTTATTTAAGAGTATCACAGTTAGAATTTCTCAGTTCATTATCAGTAAGACTTTCGTTATTTATTTTATTACCTCTGATTAATGTGGAATGTGTTTTGGTTTATCATATGTGGGATAGCCTATTTTGAGATCCTGGTTGAACCGTTGGTTATTTAGCGGTTCATCACACCATTCTGAAATGTACGGAATTGGGGTGTGACAACTTGGTATCAGAGCATCTCGTAGGCCTTACCCATTAAACCTGAATACTTCCACTGGATTCCATGAACTGAGTTAGGATAAATTAAAAGCTTTAATACAAACAAGCCATAAGCACCTGTGTTGGTTGAGACAGAACTTAAACAAGACGATAATGTACATATAAAAGGTGGAACCATATATATACACTCACATAGAAAGAAAAGAAAAAAAATTATCCTAATAAACAAACAATTTAGGGTATTAACTATAAGTTGGGTAGTTATCCAAGTATACAAGGATATAGTACAGTAGCAAGAAGGGAGCATCTATAAAGCAGAAAATTAGAACACCGAGTTGGTATTCACAAGATGTGAAACTCGATGTAAGACAGAGGAAGAAGGAAAATGGCTAGTAATGCCAAAACCCCTATAGAGATAAAGGAAAAGTTCTCGGGCTAAATCCAAACAGAGATAAGAGGATAATGGCCATGTAAGTGGATATGTTTATATAGGATGCGGTGCATTATTGATTTACTCTTATGATTATAGAGGATGCACATACCAGATTTTAATTCTCGTACCTTGACAGGATACCTTCTTGATTTAACCTGTCAATTGAAGTCATAGATATTGTTTCTTTAGTCGTAGTCTTGATTATACCAATCTTAGCCACTCTCATGATCGACCAAATGAACAGAGATGTGAATTGAACGAATAGTTAAATGTTTAATCATGTTGAGCGTACATCTACTGATTTATACCTGATTTATTGATGTACGAAAATTTTCTCCAAATTTATACCTGATATACTGATGTATGAAATCTTCTCCAAATTTACCCCTGTAGTGCCTTGACCAATGGCATTATATATTTGATAGAACCTCTAACCATGAGGTTAAGAACTATAAAACCTCTATGCTTTTGGACCACCGTGCAACGTAATGATCTTTGGATGCCGGTTGGATTACCACAGATTTACTCCCGATCCTTTAAACTTAAGTTCACTAGAAAAGCAAGTGTTTGTCATTATGCTAAGTCGATGAAAGGAAGTGAATCAGTTTTGGATGAATATTTTGATTCATACACTCCCTGACCTTTGATGATAAAAATGTTTAGTGATAATGGAATTATTGAAAGAAAGATGATTGGATTCAGATTAAATGCTATAGCCAATGGAACTCAGATGAAGTGATGGAGAATTTGTTTTGAGATTGCTAAATGGATGGATATGAATCATGTCTGTAAAAGAGTGCATGAGAAAATGTGGGAACTATTAAGAGTAGCTAGTAAAGAAATAGATAGCACTCAAGTAGAGTTGAGGATGGTTATATCGGTATGAATTTTGACAAGGTAGAAGATTCCTAAAGGTAAATCTAAAGGAAGAACAACAAGGATAAAAGAAATATAAGCTAATGAACTTTTCAAGATATGAGATTGTTAGCAATAGTCTTTGAAAAATTAGGAGATGAAGGAACTACACAAGCTCTTAAGACCTTATACCAGATTTTGCTAGTTCAAACCCTTTGGACTAGATGTTGTATGGGATGAGTGTTACGAACAATGTCCAAATCTTATGGATGAACAGAATTTGGATGCAACCTGAGTCGACTTGAGATGGTAGACTTTGACGTCATCTTGGAAATAGACTGGTTGTCTCAACACTCTACAAAGTTGTTATGTGCATAGAAGAGGTTATCATTCAAGAATAAAGATGGCATATAATTTGATTTTATTGGAAGCATATTGCCTAGTAAGCAGAAGCTGATCTTCTCTATGCTAAAGGCGAAGAGATGCTTTGAAGAGAAATGAGTTGGATATATGGTATCTGTGGTATACGTTACCAAAGAAGCACCATAGATGAAAAATATTGATGTGATGCATAAATTCCCTGATGTGTTTCTAGGAGACTTACCGGGTTATCACATGATCGTGCGACCGAGTTCGTCATCAACTTGTTACCAAGGACGATACTCGTGTCAAAGGCACATGTAGAGTAGCTTCTATGGAGTTAAAGGGATTGAGACGCAACTACAACAATTATTAGACAAGGGTTCTAATTGGCTATGTATTGCATCATGGGAAGTGCCAATGCAATTCATGAAGAAGAAGAATGGTAGCGTTGTTTGCGTATAGACTACCGGGAACTAAACAAGCTCACAGTCAAGAATCGATATCTACTACCTTAGATCGATGACTTGTTTAAATAGTTGCAAGGAGCAAAGGTATTTTCTTCAGTCAAGATATCATCAGCTGAAGAATTTTGGACAAAAATATCTCGAAGATAGCTTTTAGAATCGGGATTGGGCATTATGAGTTCTCGATTATGATGTTTGGATTAACCAATGCCCTTACATCTTTTATGGAACGGATGAACTGGTTGTTTCATGACATGTTGGACACGTCGGTCATAGTTTTCATAGATGATATTTTGGTTTATTCCAAGAATGAAGCAACTCATACAACGGATTTTAAAACAGCTTCACAACAGCTGAGAAGGAAAAAACTTTATGCCAATTCCAAGGAATATGAGACCCGATTAAACAAAGTGATCTTATTAGATCACGTAGCGTCATAAAAAGGAATAAAGTGGACCCTATTAAGATAGAAGTAAACATATGGTGAGAAAAACCTAAAGAATATTGCGAAGATCAGAAGTTTCTTGGGTTTAGCTGGTTATTACAGACGATTTTTGGAGAACCACTCTAAGATCGCAATACCTCTTACCAAGCTAACCAGGAAAGGAGATGAGTTTAATTGACTAACAAGGGTGAAGAATATTTCCAGATTCTAAAGTAAGATTGATATCAGCTCCCATCTTGATCGTTCCGGCACCAGGGAAACCTTTTACCCTATCCATCGGAGCTTTCGGATTGGATCTAGGATGCGGGTTGATGTAAGGTAAATAAGCGATTTCATATGCTTTAAGAAAACTGAAAGAGCATGAGAAGAGTTACCCAAGTCATGATTGGAGTAAACAGTTGGGATTCATGCAATCAAGACTTAGAGACATTATTTAAACGGAGAGGAATTCTAGATTAGATCGGATTACAAGTGTTTTATTTATCTCTTCATTAGAAAGAGTTGAACATGAGGATAAGAAGATGGCTGAAATTGCTCAAGGATTAAGACTGGGATATCTAGTATCATCCAAGGAAGGCTAGTGAAGTAACTAAGACCTTAAGCAAAAAGGGAATTATGAAGTCCAAGGAAGGACCCAGTATAAATGCTGCCTTATGTTCCGCAGCAACAGATTCAGATTTGGAAGAAGAGTAACTTATAATAGAAGCTAGTGATGATCCAATTGAGCGGGAATTTATGGATGAACTTATGGAGCAATAATTCGGTTACGTTGGGGCATTAAAGATCATCTCTAAATTGATGGATTAAGTAAAAGTAGCAATTTTGTTAGATCTGTATATAAGAACGGTATAAGCAGATTTAGAAAGAGGAAAACCAAACCCTGACTTTTGTTTTGGGAATGGAACTGCAGTATCGTGAACTATGTCAATGATTTGCCACTGACTCCCAAATCGGTTGACATGGTTGGGTGATTGTTGATCGCCTTATGAAGATAGCTCATTCCATTGCTATACGACCTCGGTATGCTTTGGAGCGGCTAACTAAGCTATATATGGATAGTATTGTCAGATTGAATGGTATGCATGAGAGCTTAGTGTCGGCCAGAAGCTCATGCTTTATCTTGAAGTTTTGGAAGGATCTACAAAAATAATGGGGATAAAGTTGAAGTTTAGTACCGCACTTTATCTCAAACTGACGGACAGTCAGAGCGGACTATACAGATACTAAGAGATATGCCCCGAGCTTGTGAATTGATCTCAAGGAACTTGAGTTGAGAAGTTACCGTGAATTGAAGTTGCTATTAAGCTACCATGTTAACGTCACCTATCAAGCATGGTACGGTAGAAATGTCAAATTCCTTTATTTTGGAATAAAGTTGGTGAATGAAGAATTTTAAGACCTAAGTCTAATGAAGAAAACTATCGAGTGACAGACAAGATCAAAGAAAAGGGGCAGGATAGCTCAGGATTGTCAGAATAGACACCAAGACCTTGAGTTCGCCATAAGTGACAAAGTGTTTTTGAAGATATCACTTATGCATAGTTTGAAATGAATAGACAAGAAGGGAAAGTCATATTTTATATATGTGTTGGATCTTATAAACTTTGGAGAGACGTGGAAAAGTTACATATCCATTAGCATTACCGCTATCCATGTCTAGTGTGCATGATGTATTTCGTGTGTCTCTATTGAAGAAGTACATTGGAGACCCATATCAAAGGTATTGACCATGGAATCATTGGATTAGATAGAATGTTTAACTATTGAAGTGGTACCAGCCTAGTTCACTAGTGGAAAGGTACAATATTTCCAAAGCCAGGATAATTATTATATGAAGGTAACCTGGCAAAGACAAGACGTGGAGAAGATTGCATAGGAGGAAGTAGATGCAATGCGAAAATAGAATTCCACCTATTGACTACGAAGTAAATTCAAAATTTTGAGGACAAAATATATTTTAAGGATGGGGGAGTGGTAAGATTCATACGTTCAAATTTTGAGGACAAAATTCATTTAAGGATGGGGGAGTTGTAAGATCTGTACTTTCAAATTTTGAGGACGAAATTTCTTTTAAGGGTGGTGGAGTTGTAAGACCCGCACGCCACGAACCCGGCCTAACCTTACATTTCGTGTCGAGACCCGTTTACATATCATGGTCGAGCCATGTGGACCAATGTGTGAAGAAACCCAAGACCCAATATGAAAATTTACCCAAAAACAGTCAAAATGAGGGTAGGGTCGCAAGTTTTAATAGACAGGTCCGACCCTCCCATCGACCCTCACCATCGACCCTCAACCAGGTTCGATGAGGGTCTATGAGTTGTCCGACCCTCTCATCGACCCTCACCATCGACCCTCTATACTCGGGAAAAACAGCACGAATCGAAAATTAGGAAACCTTCCTAATTTCGATTGGAACCTTTCCTAAACTCAA
Source organism: Protea cynaroides (assembly GCA_028583415.1). NCBI lineage: Eukaryota > Viridiplantae > Streptophyta > Magnoliopsida > Proteales > Proteaceae > Protea > Protea cynaroides. The sequence continues at coordinate 99,083,288 of CM053266.1, forward strand.
TGGGACTTTTTATGGGAGGTTTTACTCTATAAATAGGACGTCCCTAAGCCTCTTTCACTCCTTTTACAACCCTAATTGGATTGAGAGAAAGAGAAGAGAAGGAAGAGAAGAAGAGAAGGAAAACTTGAAGAAAAGGCTAAGGAAGAAGAGGAAATTCAGAGGAAACTCTGAATCTCAGCAAAACTAAGGTATGAATACATTCCCCATGATTTATGTAAGACTTTAGAATGGTTTATGAAGAGGATATGACTTAGAAGAAACCCAAGTCATCCATCCATGGTTAGGTTTTCATGGAAAACCATGGAGAAACTCATTGAAACCATCTAGGTGAATAAAGTATAGTTCTAAACCACAGAACATGTATAGAATGAATGGTGGAAGCAAGCCATAGGACCCCAAACTTGAAGAATGAATTAAAAATTGGAAATTGGACCAGAGTGCACCGAGGGTCGCACACAGGGTCGATAGACCCATCGACCCTATGCATTCTGACCATCGACCCTCAGCATTCGGGAAGTTCCGACAGAGGGTAGGGTCGATAGACCCATCGACCCTATGCATTCTGAGCATCGACCCTCTGATCGACCCTCAGTTAACAGCATGGTTTTTAAATTGGAAATTAATTCTAATTAAATTCTATCGACTTTGTTAGGTTTGCTAGCAATATAATAACAATATAAAGGTGATTCTAAAGCTTGGAAGAGGATCTAATAACAAGCAAAGGTGAGGGAACAAGACCTAAACTAATTGGTTAATAATAAATTGTTTTTACTTCTTGAGTCAGATGCCATGAATGATTTTATGCGTGTATGATTGTAATGTGCATTCAGCATGTCATCTAATATTTTTATTATTGTTCATGCATATTTATTTTACTGTTTATAACATGATGATGATGATGATGATAGGAATAGGCATGTGAATGTTTGTGTTTGGCTAGTATATATGGTGCGGGTAGGGATGGTATCAACCGGTACAGCCATGACCATTCTTCATGGGGTGTATATTGTGCCATGGTCTATTCAAGTCATGTCCACTAAGCAAGTGTTAGTGTGCTTGATGCAAGGGGAGCATCAGGGGGAGGACGTGGCATTGTGGTTTAGCCTGGTCACCAGACTCTAGCTCTATCTCTACTCAAGTCTTGTCCACTAACATCGTCGTATCGCCATTACCTTAGCGGAGCTAATATGTCGTAGGGTATCAGGGGGGACGTGGCATTGTGGTTCAGCCTGGTCACCAAACCCTAGCTCTATCTCTATGGATGTATTGAGGGATGCTGGGGTGAGGCCTTGGATACATTGTTTGACATTAGGGTTGGTTAGTTGCGAGCCCATTTTGCAAGCCCTCGCCAACAGGGGCTTACGTGTTGGTATGGGCAACCGGTACAGCCATGTCGTTTTCATGGCATGTATATTGTCCATGGTGGGTGCATGTGGGGTGACAGTGCCATTTTCATTGGGCGTTTCCACACACTCGTGTATAGAGGTGTGGCGGCCACCTATCCTTTCTATAGCACATTGTAAACTTTAAACTAGACCAAAGATATGAATTGATTGCATGCATATGTATTGTTGCATTGTTTTGTTTGCTCACTGAGCCGTGATGTGTGCTCACCCTTTCGAATTCGAATACTTTTAGTTGATGATGCAGGTACCACCGTTGAAGATTACATGAGCGCTCCTCTGTACGGGCATGTGGCGATAATGGAAGCTGAAGACATAGTGGATACGCATGACTCCTCTTGCGAGTGTAACTCATGCGTATTCGATTAGATTTTGTTTTATTTATTTGGATTTAGTAAAGACATGTATTCGATATTTTATTTATGTCTCGGTTGAAACAACATAATTGGATATTTTATTTATGAGTATCAAAGTTAGAATTTCTCAGTTCATTATCTGTAAGACTTCCACTATTTATTTTATTACCTCTGATTAATGTGGAATGTGTTTTGGTTTATCATATGTGGGATAGCCTATTTTGATATCCTGGTTGAACCGTTGGTTATTTAGCGGTTCATCACACCATTCTAAAATGTGCGGAATTGGGGTGTGACAGACCCCCCTCTACTTTCTTATGCTCATAGTGAGCATACTGAGCTTCAGCCTCGTTAGCGCAGAAACGAACTGGGTCATGAGCCCTAGGAACCTTGGTACGAGCCATACTATCTGTCAAGACACAGAAGAACAAACAAGATATTAGTAATGGTGAAAAACTCAAAATTTTGGCATTATAACGGCATGATTTGGCCAAAAGCCTCACTTTTCACCCAAACAACTGGGCAGGAGGACTTACATAGGTTCCAAACCATCCTGCAAGGCTTATACAGTTGGAAATTTAATCTAGAAAGATCAAATTTGAAGAAATTTCAATAAATTCAAAAAATCTCAAAAATTAGGTCAAAAATGGAAAAATTTTAAGTTTCTCGATAACCAACCGATGAAACTCAAATATTTTTGAGGGCTTTCGTCCATTGGGTTACCAATAGTAAAAGCCCCCAATAAAAATTAAAATTTTACAATTAGAAAAATTTTAATTTGAAGAAAATGATGTAATGGGCAAAAAACCTAGTTTGGAGAGTTTAAAAATGTGAAACAGTAGAGAGCATACCTAAAGAGAAGGAGCGAAAGTCGTGAACGGAAGGAAAGATCACCAAACACTAGGGGTCGATACTGTAGCAACCCAGGGAAACGAGTCGAGTTGGAAGAAAAGAGAAGGAATGGGAAATGAATCCAAAATCGGGTTTAAGAACCTAATCTTGGATCGTAGGGTCACAAAATTCGACCAAAATGTGCGACCCTACGTCAGACCCTACCATTGAACCCAAGGCTCTCAGTGATTTAACAGAGAACCATGGGTCGGACCTAGGGTCGAACAATTACCGACCCTACCATCGACCCTAGGCTCTCGGTAATCTGACAGAGAACCATGGGTCGAACCTAGGGTCGGACCTAGGGTCAGACATATACCGACCCTACAATCGACCCTAGGCTCTCGGTAAGCTGACAGGGTTTATTAGGGTCGCATACCTTAGGGTCGCATAAGGACCGACCCTACCATCGACCCTACGATGGAAAATACAGTATTTTATCAGAATGATCTGAAAAATTGGAAATTTATATTGATTAGTTGGAATTTTACTTGAGAACAACTTATATTGATTGCCTCACATGTGCTATGATTGTTTTCAGACATTACCACCACCAGAACAGGAAATGGCTGGGCGAAGGGTGACCAGACGAGGCCGTAACCCAATTCCACCACCACCACCTGTGGAGGAAGATAGCCATGTAAATCATGAAACACAGGAGAATTTGAATATGGCACCGCCAGTGGCTAGTGGCCAGGAAAATCCTACAAACTTGCCAGCTCTACCTATAGATCTGGCTACAACAGTAATGAACTTGGCACAACAGCTGCAGCAAACAACAGGTGCAAGCCAATATGCATGCTGCTATAGGCATGGCTTTTCCAGCTGCACATACGACACCTATGCCAGTAGGACAAGCTAGCACAATACCAGGGGGAAGCAACACGGTTCCCCATGCACCTCAAACACCAGTCATGCCGGCTCAAGTACAGAATCCTAGGGTAGCTCAAGGCAGTTACCAGTACCAACTACCTATGTATGGGGCCTATGTTCCATATCAGCTGGACCACTCCCGACTGATCGAGCATTTTCTGAAGATGAAGCCCAAGGAATATAATGGTAAGCCAGCAGATCCTTTGTGGCTAGCACACTGGATTAATGAAATGGAAAGAAATTTTATGATGATGACAGTGAATGAGGAGGAGAAAGTGCTGTGTGCAACCTTCATGCTGAAAGGTGATGCACACCACTGGTGGAAGTCCACACGGACTTATCTGTTAACAAAGCATACCCAATTGACCTAGGTTATATATAAAGAGGCATTCTTTGAGAAGTATTTCCCCAGAAGTTTTAGAGATTCTATGGAGAGAGAGTTCCTGAGTTTATATCAGGGGCAAATGACCGTGGATGCATACCAACGGCGTTATGAGGGGCTATTTTTCTTTGCACCCGCCAGCATACAGGAAGAAAACACAAAGACCCGAAGGTTCATCATGGGACTCAGGGGAAGCATCAGTGAGCATGTTCTGGGATTAGAAAAGAAGGTTTACAATGAAGCAGTACAGATTGCTCGAGTAATAGAGTCGAGCCAAAAGGAGAGCTACTTTGCTCAAAACAGGGGTATTAAAAGGCCAAACGGAAATTCATATAACGGAGGGAATACAAGGACATTTAAACCCTTCCGTACTCAAGGCTTCAATGCTGCAGCCAAGACTACTCCAGCAGCTCAACCGCAACAAAAGCAAAACAATAAAGGAGTAAATTGCTTTAACTGCAACTAAGTAGGACATTATTCAAGGGAGTGTCCTAAACCCAGAAAGCAGCTACAGCAAAGAAAGGTTTATGCTGTTACATCTGAAGAGGCTGTTGCATCGCCTGATGTGGTCACAGCTATGACCTGAACCTTTCATTTTGTGTTATATTTTGTGAGCATGTAGACTAAATTAAACAAATCACAATTATCGTACCTATTAATGGCATACCCACTAGAGTACTCTTTGATTCTAGGGATACTCATTCTTTTATATCTGTGTCATTTGGAAAGAAGCTGAATCTACCCCTCAAATCTTTAGACTACAAACTGCTTGTACGATCACCGATGGGATTAGAAGTTGAATTAGAAAAAGGTTATGGACCATGTCTAGTTCTTATTGACGAGAAGACTTTGGATGCAACCTTGATTCAATGAGATGGCAGACTTTGACGTCATCTTGGGAATGGACTGGTTAGCTCGGCATTCTGCAAACCTATTATGTGCAGAAAAGAAGCTGACATCTAAAGACATGGAAGGAGTAGAGTTTAGTTTTGTAGGAACCAAACTTCCCCGTAAATGAAAACTCATCCTTTCTGCATTAAAGGCTAGGAAATTCCTCGAGAAAGGAGGAGTTGGGTATCTAGTATCAGTGGTCGACCTCACGAAGGAAGCACCAAAAATGGAGAATATTGATGTTGTGCGTGACTTTCAAGATGTATTTCCTGAAGAACTACTAGGACTACCACCCGATCGAGCGATAGAGTTCGTTATAGATCTGATACCCGGAGCCGCACCAGTATCTAAAGCACCCTATCGAATGGATCCTACTGAACTAAAGGAATGGAAGGTACAATTAAAAGAATTATTGGACAAGGGTTACATCAGACCCAGCATATCACCATGGGGAGCACCAATGTTATTTGTAAAGAAGAAGGACGGTAGCGTTCGACTGTGTATAGACTACTGGGAATTGAATAAGCTGACAATCAAGAATCGGTATCCATTGCCTCAGATCGATGATTTGTTCGATCAGTTGCAAGGTGCCAAGGTGTTCTCCAAGATCAATCTTCGGTCAGGATACCATCAGTTGAAGATTAAGGACGGTGATATTCCGAAGACAGCATTTAGAACAAGATATGGACATTATGAATTTTTAGTCATGTCTTTTGGATTGACTAACGCACCCGTAACTTTTATGGAACTCATGAATTGGGTATTCCATGATATGTTAGATACATTGGTTATTGTGTTTATTGATGATATATTGGTCTACTCCAAGGATAAGGATACTCATGTCATGAATTTAAGAGCCGCTCTGCAGCGATTAAGGAAAGAGAAACTTTACGCCAAATTTACAAAGTGTGAGTTTTGGTTAAATGAGGTCGCTTTCTTAGGCCATGTTGTATCCACTGAAGGAATTAAAGTGGATCCCAGCAAGATTGAAGCCATTGTGAAGTGGGAAGCACCAAAGAGCATTGGAGAAATTAGAAGTTTCCTAGGTTTAGCTGGGTATTATCGACGATTCGTGGAATACTATTCCAGATTGCCGTACCTCTCACCAGTTTGACTAAGAAAGAAGAAAAGTTTGTTTGGACTGATAAATGTGAGAAAAGTTTCCAAACATTGAAGGCTAGATTGATATCTGCTTCGATCTTAACTATTCTTATTCCAGGACAACCATTTACCTTATACACCGATGCGTCTGGATTGGGTTTAGGATGTGTACTTATACAAGGAGAACAAGTAGTTGCGTATGCTTCAAGACAACTCAAAACACATGAGAAGAATTATCCTACTCATGACTTGGAGTTAGCGATAGTAGTACATGCTGTCAAGATATGGAGACATTATTTGTATGAAGAGAAATTTCATATTAAATCAGATTATAAGAGTCTCACTTATCTTTTTAATCAGAAGGAGTTGAACATGAGACAAAGAAGATGACTGGAATTATTAAAGGATTATGATTGCAATATCCAGTATCATCCAGGAAAGGCTAATGTAGTTGCTGATGTGCTAAGCAGAAAAGCAATGATAAAATCTCAAGGAGAGGTTAACACGACTGCAGCAATGTGTGCTACAGGGAAAGTATTCAATTATGGTAATGAGCAATTTGTGATAGATGCACCGGGTGGATCAACCAACCAAGGATTTATTCATCGATTTTCAAATATGTTCGCAACGTTGAAGATTGTACCTGATATAATTGATGAAGTGAAAGCAGCTATTAAATCAGACCCTTATCTGAGAACGGTACAGGAAGACATCGAAAAAGGTAGGACGACTCCTGAGTTCACCTTAGACGTTGAAAAGGTACTAAAGTACAAAGGAAGAGTATGTGTTCCTAAAACTGAAAACTTGGACATTAGACACAGACTAATGAAGGAAGCTCACACCACCGCTTATTCGGTACATCCTGGAAGTACAAAGATGTATCATGATTTGAAGAAATTATATTGGTGGAGAGGAATGAAAGCAAATGTAGCTAAATTCGTGTCTCAATGCCTAAATTGTTAGAGGGTGAAGGTTGAACGACAAAGACCTGCAGGACTGTTGCAGCCACTGCCAGAACCAGCATGGAAATGGGACTACATCACTATGGACTTCGTCACCGGACTACCATTGACTCCTCGAGTAGTTGATGCAGTCTGGGTGATTGTGGATCGTCTGACTAAGACAACTCGCTTTATAGCTATACGACCACAGTATACCCTGGAGAGGTTAGCCAAGCTATATGTGGAAAATATTGTCAGATTAGATGGTGTACCAGAAAACATTGTGTCCGATAGAGACCCACGCTTTACTTCAAAGTTTTGGAAAGGATTGCAAAAGGCTATGGGTACAACGTTGAAGTTCAGTACTACATTCCATCCTCAAACAGACGGACAGTCAGAGCGTACCATTTAGATTTTAGAAGACATGCTTCGAGCTTGTGTTATTGATTTTAAAGGCTCATGGGACGAGAAACTACCTTGATCGAGTTCACCTATAACAACAGCTATCAGGCTACTATACAGATGTCACCCTATGAAACACTGTATGGAAGGAAGTGTCGAACCCCTCTGTTTTGGAATGAAGTTGGAGAACGTAGCATCGTTGGACCAGAATTTGTTGAAGAGACTTGTTGGGTAGTCGACATTATCAAGGGAAGAGTTAGAACAGCTCAGAATAGTCAGAAACAGTATACAGATACTCGACGCAGAGACATTGAATTTGTCGTAGGTGATAAGGTATTCTTGAAGGTATCACGTATGCGGGGTTTAAAACGATTTGGACAGAAAGGGAAGCTAAGTCCGAGAAATGTTGGGCCAAATCAGATTTTAGCCAAACGTGGAAAAGTGGCTTATCAGTTAGCACTACCACCATCTATGTCAAGTGTGCATGATGTATTTCATATCTCATTATTAAAGAAGTACGTCAGAGATCCAACAGACGTTTTGACAGCGGATCCACAGATCTAACTAATGATTTGACATTCGAAGTAGCACCAATGAAAATCACTAGTCGAAAGGTTCAACGACTACACAACCGTGACATCTACTATGTAAGGTTACCTGGAGAAGCCGAGATATAGAAGAGATCACATGGGAAGAAGAGAATGCTATGCGAAAGCAATATCCCCACCTTTTCGACTCAGAAGTAATGTACAAGTTTCGAGGATGAAATTTTTAATAAGAGGGGGGGAGTTGTTAGACCCGTATCGAACTAACCGGTCTTACCACCTTGTACCAGGTCTACCTATCATGGTCGAGCCAAGTGGACCAAGTGCGTGAGGAAACCACAGGACCAAGTATGAAGTTTAACCCAAAAACAACAAATGTGAGGGTAGGGTTGCATGCTTAAACAGGTAGGGTCGACCCCACCTCAACAGAAGTCCAACCCATGACTTTTTAGTCATAGGGTTGGATGACTAAGAAGGTGTAGGGTCGACGGATCCTGCGACCCTACGTCCGACCCTACGATGACAGACAGAAACCAAAAATTAGGAAACTTTCCTAATTCCAAAGGGATCTTTTCTAAACTCATTGGGACTTATTATGGAGGGTTTTCCTCTATAAATAGGATGTCCCTTAGCCTCTTTCACTCATTTACAACCCTAATTTGAAGTGGGAGAAAGAGAAAGAGAAGGAAGAGAAGAAGAGAAGGAAACTTAAAGAAGAAGACTAAGGAAGAGAAGGAAACTTCAGAGAAACCTCTAAATAAAGTTATGAACCTAATTCCTTACTTGAATAAGAGATCCTAGAATAGTTATGAAGAACATAGGATTAGGAAGAACCCAAATCATCCATCCATGGACAAGTTCCAAGAGTTTCCATGGAGGAAATTTTTATGGACAATGAATAGTATAAAACTTGAAATTTTGAGCCATAGAACAATCTTAGAATGGACCATGAAAGTATGCCAAAGGATCAAAACATGAAAGAATGGACTTTAGAATGAAAGGTCGACTCAGAATACGTGTGGTCGCACGTAGGGTCGAATGATAACTGACCCTACGAGACCACAGGATCGACCACATGCCCTCGGGAAGTCCCAGGGAGGGTGTGGTCGCACGTAGGGTCGAATGGTATCCGACCCCACGTCCGACCCTACACCCTAGGGTCGCAGAAACTGCTACCCTAGGTGCTACCCTACCTGCGACCCTACGATTCTAGTTAGTCTAATTTTCTTAAAATTAATTCTAATTAAAATCTATCGACTTGTTAGGCCTTTCTAGTGATTTAAAAGTGATTCATAAAGCTTGAACGAGGATCTACACTCAATCAAAGGGGAGGGAACAAGACCTATACTAATTGGTTAATAATAAAATATTTTCGTTTATTGAGTCCAATACTATGAATGATTCTATGCTTATATGATTGTAATGTGCATATCACATGTCATCCACTATTCCTGTTATTACTGTTAATGCATATTTAATTTCATTTATTATAACATGATGATGATGATGACGCTAGGAATAGGCATGTGAATGTATATGTGTGGTTAGTGTACTTGATGCAAGTGGAGCATCAGGGGGAGGACGTGACACTGTGGTTCATCCTGGTCACCAGACTCTAGCTCTATGTCTACTCAAGTTTTGTCCACTAGCATCGTCCTATCGCCATTACCTCTGCAGAACTATTACGACGTAGGGCATCAGAGGAGGTGGTCTCGGACCGTGTAGTCTCTGACTCTGCCAGGGGGCCTTAGCTCTATCTCTATGGACGTATTGAGGGATGCTGGGGTGAGGCCTTGGATATACTGTTTGACATTAGGATGGGTTAGTGCGAGCCTAGTTTATAAGCCCTCGACAACAGGAGCTTACGTGTTGGTATGGGTAGAGCATCAGGGGAAGTGTGATGCAGTGCAGTCCTAAGCACTTTAGCTCTATCTCTATTCCATGGTGGGTGCTTGTGGGGGCGGCAATGGTGTTTGATCCATTGGGCAGTTCTACACGTTCTTGTATAGAGGTGCGGCGGCCACCTATCCTTTCTATTGCACATTGCAAACTTATGAACCAGACCAAAGATATGAATTGAATGCTTGCATATGTTTGTTGCATTGTTTTGTTTGCTCACTGAGCCGTGATGTGTGCTCACCCTTTCGACGTCGAATGTTTTTAGTTGATAATGCAGGTATGACTGTAGAAGATTATATAAATGCTCCTATGTATGGACATGCTGCGGCGATCGACGCTGAAGTTATGATGGAGTTGCATGAATCGTCATGCGAATGCAACTCATGCATTTTTTATTAGATTTGTTTAGATTATACATAAAATGTAATTGATTATTTTTTTTACTAATGTCTTAGTCAATGAAAGATAATTGAATATTTTATTTATGTTATCACTCTTAGAATTCTCAGTTCATTTTATATATAAGACTTCCGCTATTGTTTATCTACTTTGATTATGGTTGTGGATGTGTATGGTTTAAGCAAATGGACACAGCCTATTCGAGATCCAGGTTGAACCGTTGGTTTATGGGCTGTTTATCACTCCATTCTCAATAGTGCGGAATTGGGGTGTGACAAGAGGAGTAAAAAAGGGGAAGAAGAGGCTGGAAAAGAGAGGTAAAAAAGGGGAAGAAGAGAAGAGAAAGGAAAGAACGGGGGGGAGATAAGAAATCGAGAGGGGATTGAGAGATTAGAGAGAGAGAGAGAGATTCCGAAAGAAGAGGACCGACAGAAGAAGAAAAAGCCGGAAAAGAAAAGTAAAAGCTAAAGAAGAAAAGAGAAAGAGAAGAACAGAGGGAGAGAGATATTGTAGGTAAGCACTACCAACCTCACCCCCGCCTTGCTGTAAATCCTCCACATGCGACACCTTGCACTGATCTGCACATCTCATTAAACCAGGCCACCTGCAACCTGATTTTCAAACCTTGCTACCCCCCCATTAGACACCTATAATCTCCATCTCCCTTACATCTGCCCATCCATCCTCTGCTGAGCCTCTGGAACCGAAAACCACCCAGCCACCATCTGGCTATACATCAAATCCAACCATCTATCACAACCGACCTGCTGCTGCTGTTCATTCCCCTTGGTGCGCCATTCCCATGACCTGCATATCACCCCAGCTTCCATCTGTCCTAATCCCATACTAGCCAACACCGAAGCATCACCGTAGCCACCATCAAACCACTATCCACCTATCTAAACACCCACCTTACCCATGCATGCACTCCAACCTGTCCCCAATTCTTTTACAATAACTCCCAGCCAAGCCATTTTTCTACCTTGCTGTAACTGCAATCCACATGGCCTACACTCACAAACTCCCTCCATCCACTAACTACTGCCCAGCCACACCTCATCAAGCCCATGCCCACATGTCACTACCATCTTCACACCACATTTTAAATTCCAATTTAAGCACCCAACACCCGTAACCATATCACACCCTCAAGATCCCACATGCATGAATGCTATTCACCTATATCATAGACCATGCAAATCGCCACTTAGCCCCAATCAGTTCTGCCTATCACCTTGCTGCCACCATTACCACCAAATTAATACCACAACACCCGCTATTACGGCCATCACGGACCTCCATGCACCATTACCCATCGTTTCCATATCACTCAGCAAACCCTATATTTCCACCTATCCAAACATGATCAATTCTTCCTCATACCCATTCTGCTTCATTTGATCATATTATTTGCATGTTAATGTGATTTAAGTTGATATAAACCATTGATTTTCAAGATTTAATCATATGATGAATGTTAATATGCGATTTGAACCATTGGATGACATGAAAACTGATTTAAATGAATCTGAACGGTTGGATTACCATCTTGAGTGATTTGAACCGTTGGATTATATTTGGGAATGTTTTAAATGAGGATTATCATCAAGAGTGATTTATACGATTAAATTTTTCATCATGAGTGTTTTTAGATGCTCACTGACATGTTTGGATGCTTATTGCCCTGTTTGGATGCTCATTGCCATATTTGGATTCTCATTACCATTTTTAAATACTCACTGCCATATTAGGTCTTGCAATGCTTCGAAGATAGCATACTAGATCTTGCCATATAGGCTCTTGCCTTATTTGCAATACATACCATATTTGAGAGATTTCTAACAATCTTACTATATGTGAATTTCTTACCATAAATATCATACATGCCAAGCTTAAAATATTTCTTTTTGGTAATAATTTAATTTATGCTGCACCCTAGTTGAACTACCATATCTGTACACCTAGCAAACATATTAGGTGGGGGGACGTGCACTTAGGCACCCACATTCTTGGGAAGGGCATAATGGAAATAATAAAAATTTTAATAAAGAAAGAGAATGCTTTGCCAAACCTTCCAAAATTAGAATTCAGGATGAAAAGGGTAACTCAGGACGATTTCCACCTCTCAGTAAACCCTAAACCTAGAATAGGTTCTCAATCCTAAACCTAGAATAGGTTCTAAACCCTAAACCTAAAACAGGTTCTCACATTCTAACCTAGAACAGGTTATCAAACCGAACTATGCGGATTCTGATTCCTAGGGCAAACCCTAGGATACGTAGGCTATTTAGAAGAAACTCAAATTCAGATCCACACCTTAGTCCACTCAGACTATCCATAGATCCACTAGGATATCCACCCATCATTTCGAACTATGCAGATTCTGATTCCAAGGTCAAACCCTAGGATACGTAGACTATTTGGGAGAATCCCAAATTCGGATCCAAACCTCAGTCCACTTAGATTATTCATAGATCCACTAGGATATTTACCCACATTTTGACCCAGATAGGGTTATCCACATTCCAACTCATAATGGGTTAACCATATTTTGACCCAAATAGGGTTATTCTTAGATCCACTAGGACTATCTATCAGTCCACATTGATTATCCAGATCATAACCCATAGGATTTCTCATCCAATCAAGCATAAAATTCAACTTGAACAAAGAACTTAATCATGCACAAGCATAAATCACAGCCATAAACTTTAATCACACCTGAACGATGATGGTGAACCTGATTTTTAGAATAATTCCGTGATACGTAGGCAATCTGATGGATTCAGATTCGGTTCAATGATATCAAACCACTTGGTTTGGTTTGATTTAACAGATAGAGTCTAGCATAGGAAAGGTATTGGAGACCGATTTTGATCGGGCGGTCTGGGTGCCTAACCCCTTCCCCCATAATAGTAATCTGACGCTTACCCAATCTCTGATGGACCAGAAATCCAATCTAAGGGTCATGAGTCAATCGAAGTCTTACCTTGGGGTGAGATTTTACATTTTCCAAGGTTCTAGTGTAAGACCTGTATCAAACTAACCGGTCTTACTACCTCATACCAGGTTTACCTATCATGGTCGAGCCAAGTGGACCAAGTGCGTGAAGAAAATCACAAGACCATGTATGAGTCTAACCCAAAAACAGTAAATATGAGGGTAGGGTCGCATGCCAAAATAGGTAGGGTCGACCCCACCTCAACAGAAGTCCAACCCATGACTTTTTAGTCATAGGGTCGCATGACTAAGAAGGTGTAGGGTCGACGGATCCTACGACCCTACGTCCGACCCTACGATTACAGACAGAATTCATAAATTAGGAAACTTTCCAATTCCAAGGGGTTCTTTCCTAAACCCGATGGGACTTGTTTTGGAGGGTTTTTCTCTCTAAATAGGACATTCCTTAGCCACTTTCACTCCTTTTAGAACCCTAATTGAAAGTGAGAGAAAGAGAAAGAGAAGGAAAAGAAGAAGAGAAGAAAAATTAAAGAAAAGACTAAGGAAGAGGAGGAAGTTCAGAGAAACCTCTGAATCTCAGCCAACCTCAGGTATGAACCTAATTCCCTTCATAAAGTAAGAGCCTAGAATAGATTAGGAATAAGTTAGGATTAAAAGAAACCCAAATCATCCATCCATGGACAAGTTCCAAAGGAATCCATGGAAGTAATCATCCTAGGCAATGGAAAGTGTGTAAAATTCATAGTTATGAGCCATAGAACAATCTTAGAATGGACCTACAAGACCACAGGATCGATCACACGCCCTCGGGAAGTCCCAGGGAGGGTGTGGTTTCACGTAGGGTCGATTGGTATCCGACCCCACGTCCGACACTACACCCTAGGGTCGCAGAAAACTGCTACCCTAGGTACGACCTTACACTGCGACCCTACAATTTCAGCTAGTCTAAATTTGTTGAAATTAATTTTAATTAAAATATATTGACTTGTTAGGCCTTTCTATTGATTTAAAGGTGATTCATAAAGCTTGAATGAGGATCTACACTCAATCAAAGGTGAGGGAACAAGACCTAAACTAATTGGCTAATAATAAACTATTTTCGTTTATTGAGTTCAATACCATGTATGATTCTATGATTGTATGATTGTAATGTGCATATCACATGTCATCCACTATTCCTGTTATTACTGTTCATGCATATTTAATTTCATTTATTTAGAATATGATGTTGATAATGATGCTAGGAATAGGCATGTGATTGTATGTATGTAGTTAGTGTACTTGATGCGAGTGGGGCATCAGGGGGAGGACGTGACACTATGGTTCATCTTGGTCACCAGACTTTAGCTCTATCTCTATCAAGTCTTGTCTACAATCATCGTTGTAACGCCATTACCTTAGCAGAACTATTACGCCGTAGGGCATCAGGGGAGGTGGTCTCGGACCGTGTAGTCTTTGACTCTACCAGGGGACCTTATCTCTATCTCTATGGACGTATTAAGGGATGCTAGGGTGAGTCCTTGGATACACTGTTTGACATTAGTATTGGTTAGTTGCAAGCCCAGTTTGCAAGTCCTCGCCAATAGGGGCTTACGTATTGGTATGGGTAAAGCATCATGGGAAGTGTGATGCGCTGGGATCCTAAGCACTTTCGCTCTATCTCTATTCCATGGTGGGTGCTTATGGGGGCGGCAATGGTGTTTGATCCGTTGGGCGGTTCCACACATTGGTGTATAGAGGTGCGGCAGCCACCTATCCTTTCTATAGCACATTGTAAACTTATGAACCAAACCAAAGATATGAATTAAATGCATGCATATGTTTGTTGCATTGTTTTGTTTGCTCACTGAGCCGTAATGTGTGCTCACCCTTTTGACGTCGAATGTTTTTAGTTGATGATGCAGGTACGACTGTAGAAGATTATATCAATGCTCCTATGTACGGACATACTGTTGCAATGGACGCTGAAGTTATGATGGAGTCGCATGATTCATCATGAGAATGCAACTCATGCATCTTCGATTAGATTCATTCTTTTAGATTTTATTTAGAAATGTAATTGAATATTTTAAATTATTTTATGTCTTAGTCAATAGAGAATAATTGGATAATTTATTATTTTATAATTGTTAGACTCTCAGTTCATTAGTATAAAGACTTCCGCTATTGTGTATATACTCTGATTATTGTTGTGGATGTGTATGGTTTAAGCAAACGGACACAGCCTATTCGAGATCCTGGTTAAATCATTGGTTAATTAGCGGTTCATCACACCATTCTGAATAGTGCGAAATTGGGATGGACACCTAGACCTTAATCTAGGTGGTGACTTCTAAGATTTCCATCTTTGTCCTCACAGTGGCGACTTCACTGGGGATATAAATGTCAAACTCCTAAATGAAAACTTTCCTTGTGTGAATTGGATGCTAACTTTTAGGATACTATATTTATGCTTGTATAATATTTCTTTAGGGGGAATGGGTTCTGTCACACATTCGTGCGAGTAGCCGAACCGGGTCCCATGCAGATGGGGCAGCCCGTTAGGCGAAACACACAACCTTGGCCTGTATTTTGTGAGACCACGACCTGCGAGCAGCCTCTAACGAGCATTTCTTGGGTCCGCCCGAGAATGCATTATGCTACTCTACGTCACTTGGATCCTTGCAACATAATATATAAAGGGATTGGGGGCCCATTATTCATCGTGCATTCGGTGATAGGTTACCCCGTCCTTGTCAAGGTGGCCTTTTCTGTCTTAACCTAGATTGTAGCCCCATGTTTGTTATTTTTGGTTCATCCCTGAATCGACCCAGTAAAATCTGCTTAACCATGACATCCATTCTCGAGACGTCGAAGTTCTGCCCATTTTTGTCCTCGATTGGTCAACATGTTAGAATCTACACGATGAGCATCTTGAACTCTTACCCATTGGGAGTATGAGGTATGTATACACCTGTTGTACATCATAGTAGACGGTCACTATACACCCTCCATTAAGTAAGCTCAATGTGTCGAATATCTCATTGTTAACACGTCGATTTCAAAAAACGAGCAAAAAATCCCTATCAAGACAGAGATACCATGGTCAAGAAGAAATTTACTAGTTTGTTCCTCCATGAACCAATTTTGCTAACCATCCATAATAAGAACAATGGATTAATATATCCATTTCAATTTCATTGAATTCGGTAACCCAAGTGGCCAGACCTTGGTACCATTGATTATCCATTTTTGGATCACAAGGTCCCAAGACTGAACACATGGCTTTATCAAATTCATCTAAATTGACTCGGATAATATTTACCCAATTGCCCTTATTAGGGAGCTAACTTTGTTTGGTTAACTCATCTTTGATTGTGCATATGACTTCTTTCATTCCTCTAGATGTCTAGAATCTCGATATTCCTCCATTGGGTTTCAATGCCTTTGGGAAAGAGAATCAAACTGCAACCATATCCACCCTTTTAGGGTGAGAGGCCCCTACAACTAGGGAATTGTCTTGATCTCCCACCTTGAGATCCATCCATGTTATCTTGCTAAATGAATCAATGGAAGTCATGAATCCAGATCTTCATTGAACATCAAATTTTGTAAGAAATAAGGCAAATTCAATCATTGTTATCAATGTACCTTAGAATTAAGGAATGATTCTATCCCTAGGCAAATCCAATCATAGTTCTCGACTCATCTCTGAATTAAGAAAAGCAGCCCTTAGGCAAATCCAATCATAGTTCTCGATTCATCTCTGAATTAAGGAGAGATTCAGCCCCTAGGAAAATCCAATCATAGTTCTCGATTCATTTCTAAATTAAGGAAAGATCCAGCCCCTAGGCAAATCCAATTATTGTTCCCTATTCACCTTTGAATTAAGGAAAGATTCAGTCCCTAGGCAAATCCAATTAATGTTCCCTATTTACCTTTGAATTAAGGAAAGATTAAGCCCCTAGGCAAATCCAATCATTGTTCCCTATTCACCTTTGAATTAAAGAAAGATTCAGCCCCTAGGCAGGTCCAATCATCATTTTGGTTCATCCAGAATTAAGGAAAGATTCAGCCCCTAGGCAGGTCCAATCATCATTTCGGTTCATTCAGCCCCTAGGAAGATTCAATCACATCCAGTTCATCTCAGAATCAAAGAAATATTCAGCCCCAGATTCAACCACCATTTCTGGTTCATCTCAGAATTGAAGAAAGGTTTAACCCATAGGCAGGTTCAATCATCACCTCCCAGATCATGTTAGAGTGGAGGAGACATTTACCCCCTAGGCTTTTCACCCTCCTGTTTAAGTTCTGATTCATGTCAGAACTGCGAAAAGTTTCATTCATCTGAATTCAATTAGTCACTAGGCTTATCCAACCATAAGCTTTGGTTAGGGTTCTGATTCATGTTGGAACTAGGCAAAGTTCCATTCATCTGAATTCAATTAGCCACTAGGCCTGTCTAACCATCAACTTTGGTTTAGGATCTGATTTATGTTGGAATTAAGAAGAGTCCCATTCATCTGAATTCATTTAGCCACTAGGCTTATCCAACAATCAACTGTGGTTCAAGTTCTGATTCATGTTGGAACTAAAAAGAGTTTCATTCATTTGAATTTAATTAGCCCCTAGGCTTGTCCAGTCATCAACTTTAGTTCAGCTTTTGATTCATGTTGGCAATAAGAAAAGTTTCATTCATATGAACTCAATTTGAGCATGAGTTAGCCTCTAGGCTTGTTCCACCATTACCTCTAGTCCATGTTCCATTTCATGAAGGAATCAAAGAGAATTTCAATCATTTCAACTCAATCAATCCATCATCTCAAGCAATTAGAGTCCAATCCATGATTGTCATCCTTGGCCTTTATCAATCGGAGCCCAACTCAAGCAATCCTTGCCTCTAGCAATTAGAGCCCAGTCCATGACTGTCAATCTTGATCTCTATCAATCAGAGATCAATTCAAAGTCAATCTTGATCTCTATCAATCAGAGACCAATTCAAAATCAATCTTGATCTCTATCAATGAGAGACCAATTCAAAGTCAATCTTGATCTTTATCAATCAGAGACCAATTCAAAGTCAATCTTGATCTCTATCAATCAGAGACCAATTCAAAGTCAATCTTGTCTCTATCAATCAGAGATCGATTCAAAATCAATCTCTGGCTCTATCAATTAGAGCCCGATCCATGTCTATCATAGCCTAGTGCTACAAGTTAGGATAGCTCATCAGGAATGGTGAATGAGAAGCATTCCTCATTGCCTGTCAATAAAGATCAATTCTAGATTCTAGAGTCATCAGGAGACTATGAAACTTCAGCTCTGATAGTGCTATCCCATCACAGGCATTTCTACCTCATTGGCCAAGGAAATGCTAGAATCCAAAGAGTTGCCCTCATATTTCTCATTATTGAAAGAGAAGGAATGAAATTTTTTTCGAGCAGTAGGTTAAACCAAAGAAGAGATCCAATGTACCCTAGGCTAGGATAGGAACCAGAATCACGGCTAGGGAATGATCCAATGATGAAACCCTTAACCCCTGAACTGGGGCATGAACCAGATTGTCCTTGGACCCAAATTGAGTGCGGTCCAATGAGGAAAGCCAATAAACCCTGAACTGGGGCATGAACCAGATTGACCTTGGGCCTGAATTGGGTATGGTTCAATGAGGAAAGCCAATGACCCCATAAACTAGGGCATGAACCAGATTGAACTTGGACCCAAATTGAGTGCGGTCCAATGAGGAAAGCCATTGAGCCCTAAGTTGGGTATGAACCAGATTGACCTTGGGCCTGAATTGGGTATGGTTCATTGAGGAAAGCCATTGAGCCCTATGCTGGTCATGAACTAGATTTACCTTGGACCCAAATTGAGTGTAGTCTAATGAGGAAAGCCATTATGCCCTAAACTGGGGCATGGACCAAATTGATCTTAGACCCAAATTGAGAGTCGTCTAATTAAGAAATCTATTGAACCCCCCAAGCCGAGGCATAAACTAGTCTAATCTTAGATTTAAAATGGTGTAGTGTAATGACGATACCCCTTGATCCCCAAGCTTGGGCACAAGCCAGAATGATTTTGAACTCAACTAGAAGCAGTCCATTGATGAATCCATTGAACCCCAAACTGGGGCATGAACCAGAATAACCTTGAGCTCGAAAAGCAATAGTCCGGTTATGAATGGATCCCAAACTGAAAAGAAAAAGGTAAGAATTATATGGAACCCTAAAAGGTAGGTATCTTGCACCTATTGGTAGAGGGGCATGATGAGTCCTGCTGTTAGAGGTTTGAAGGAAAATTTATTCCCACAATGACTGAAGGTGGTCGTCGAAGGCATTATGCCCAACTGGAGTCACTTGGACGAACTAGTTGTCTCAACTTTCTATTATCGATATTCGATAGGTCATCCATGTCTGGGTCCAAGATTGATATGATTGTTGACAAGTCCAGTCCAATCTGTCCTGTAAGTAAAAGAAAATCTCCCCATTTGGGATTTTAAACTCTGTGCTTTGTCTCTTCCATACATTTCCTCCCAGTTTCATACATCCTCCTATTCTATGTGCACAATCAATTCTGACTCTGAAGATGATTAAAACGATGAGCCGTCTCTTGAACTTCTACGCCACCTGGCCTCTTAAGAAAGAAAGGTCTAACCCGTCTAGGAAAGCTTTAAATGATCAATCGGGAGACACAAGAGTACTCTCAAGAAACATGTATTAGAGAAGCTGCCATTTGTTCTACCTATGAAAAGATTCCAAGGAAAGCATTAGATAGTAACAGATCATATCAGCAGGTCAGCCAGTCAGTACAAATGAGTGGAGAACAGATGTGCCACCAAAAGGATAAAAATTTCAAAGTTCTTACAAAGTACATCATCTGCAAGCAAGAGATACATGATGAATGATCAATCCCAAAATCAAAGAATGAGGTCATTGGAATACCCAAAAAAAAAATTCAAGCCTATGTTTTACCTACATCAATAATGGGAGGCAGTCACAATGATAGAAGGTGATGATTAACTTCCAGAGGACAGCATACAGATTCACCATTCAGTTAAAATCAGATCTAGATGAGCAGTCACAAATGCTCATAAAGTTTACAGAAGATCAGAGTACTAACTGGGGCAAAGATGCTTTATCTGATTGGAAATGTTTGGAAGAAGAAGATTCAAATCCAATATTGAAAGTCATGATTCAACTTGGCGTTCAAACGAAGCACTGCATTATGTAGCCTCCACATCCATCAAAAAAAAAAAAAAAGAGGAAAAAAAAGAAAAGAAAATAGTAAGATGTTGAATGGAATTGGAGCTCGACAGTAAGCCAACTGTCCCTCTCACTTCAAGAGGATGGTAATTCCAATCAAATCCTGATAGCAAGTGCGATCATTCTTTGAGATTCACAGCATGTTGGACCGGACTTTTGATTTTGGCCAATTACATCCCACCTTTACTAGAGACGATCTCATCACTTCTTCATCATCAGAGAAAGATTTCTCATCGGCATTAGACTCTCTCCCCCGTCTATCAATCTGACGGCCTTCCAAGGAGTCGCTATCACCAGCCCTTTTTTTAATTATCAATTTTTATGGCATTGTATCGTGATCATGTCATCATCTTATGTACAAATTCATGAATCTGGCTGGAACTCTCATCTGTCGTTCATTACATCCGACGGCTTCCCAAGGTTCCTATAAGCCCTTCATTTCTTAAGCCAATAAAATGGGATCTTCTCGGTAAGATAAATCCATTCTACATAAACAACCAAACACTCTCCCAATGGTAGACCCATGTGGATAGTTTCACATCAGTCCTCCCAGACCTTCAACATCAATACTTGTCAACAAACTTGAAGGTTTCAAGCCCAGATATGATCGTGACTGATTCGACATCTCGATGTAGCTTGTTGAGACACGTGTTCCATCTGAACATCTCCAAGAAAGGAAAACATAATTTGGCACCATTTTTTATTTTGGTGTGGGACTGCATTTCCCTAAGGTCGCTTTTAGTGATGATAAAAATTGTTGCCCGCCTATCAATGCGTATAGGTGTCAACTTAAACAGTGGGACAAGGCTACAAATTTGTCATGAAAGTCATGCCGTTCGGATTTCCCCTAAGGGTTTTAGACCATTGGATAGGACCATAATTTTGGTAATATCCTCACCATATTAGGACTCTTTATTCAACCCAAGATGAGGTTTGCAAAAAAAAAAAGGGAATAAAAGAAACCTCAGCAAGGAAAAGCAACCCAAGAAACCTCAATGGGCAACCCATAATACCTCAGTAGTGATAGGCGACCTAATGCAACCCTAAAGCATTATCCTCATTGTCCATTCATAGAAAAATCTAGTGGTTCATGTAGACAAGTGTCATACCCAGTTTATCCTCCATAAGGAAAGGAACCCCTCTTGATCTCCAGTGAATCATACTCAGAGGAGTTGAACAAATCATCGTTTGTTTGCCTCTTGGGCTCCATAGCATTGTCTTTCAACAGAATTTTATCTTTAAATCCTTTGGTCATGTTAAGGAGAGAGAAAATTCTCATGGCCTGGTTACGGATGTAGCCAAATTCATCAAATCATCAGTTCCCTCAGTTTTCAAGATTCAAGAAGGATTTATCTAAGAAGTCACTTTCTGCAATCAATCTGTCAATCTTCCCTTGAACTTGGAAGCATGGTCAAATTCTTGATGCAATCCAGATTCAACTAGTTCCAACTCTATTGGATTGCCCCTTTCCTTCTATCTTTCCCTTAGCACACTATAGTAGTGGTCTGTCACAACATGCAGACACTGGGGCATAGATATACCCTATTTAGAGGAATCGAACTTAATCATGAGCATTACATCCAGGATCCATTGTCTAGTCTGAAGTCACTGACTTTCCTAGTCAATAGAAGTAGGTCCATCCAAGTTGGTTGTTGCCAATTACTTAGTTCTCCAAATCCTGTTGATGAAGAAAATCCAATGTGGTCACTCACCTATTAGGATTTGGTTACCAAATTCTCTGAAGGAATACTTCGAATCCTTTGCTCCTCGTGCCTACTTTGGGGCCATGGTTCATTCATCTTTCAAAATTGGCACAACATTGTTGTAAAGCCCTGAGCTTTTCATGAGCCTAGATCAAGGGCCAAACCCATGTCACATTTCATCGCCGCTTGGCTGTTCTACCAATTTGGTCTACCGTAGTGCACAGTCAAAGAACATAGTTGACCAGATGTCCCTC
Source organism: Protea cynaroides (assembly GCA_028583415.1). Taxonomy (NCBI): domain Eukaryota; kingdom Viridiplantae; phylum Streptophyta; class Magnoliopsida; order Proteales; family Proteaceae; genus Protea; species Protea cynaroides. The sequence continues at coordinate 99,105,530 of CM053266.1, forward strand.
GACAGTTTAACACCAAGGTCAATCAATAAAATCACTTTGGTTAGAAACTGTCAAGCTCCCCTCATTCTTGTCCAAAATCCTCTCTAGAGTCTCTTTCAATCCAAAATCCAACAACACCAATGTTGGCTAAAGAAAATCATCACTTTCAAATTACATGGAACCTTTCCAAGGGAGCAACCAAGTCATCACTGCCGTGCTGAAATTGAGTCAAACTTGCAGTACCAGGTCATAAATGGTAAATTTCAAATCGAGGTATCATGCCAGCAAAGTCCATGACACCATTTCCATTGATGCTATGTTTTATGCCTTCACCAACAAAGCAGGGGCAAAAACCTTGGAAAACTGCCAAGGAATTTACCATCATTTCAAATATGTCCTGCACTCTATAGGTTCAAAGTCAAGAGACTTTCAAGATGGGTCAGATTTCAACCCTAAAGGTTCAAAGTCAACAAAGACTTCCTGTGTGGGTCACTTTCGAGCATCCTAAAGGTTCATAGCAACAAAGCTACTTAAGAGGATATTCTAGTTTTCATTCCCGGAGGTTCATAGCCATAGAGCTTCCAAGAAGGATATTCCAATTTTCAATCCTGAAGGTCCAAAGCTGGTAGGAACTTCAAAGATGAGTCATTCAGTATCACCCTATAAGTGACCTTCTAAGTTCTTTCTCATTTCAGAATCAATAGCAAATTCCTCACCCTAAAAGTGACTTTCTGAGTTCTTGCTCATTTCATAATCAAATGCAGAGCCCAAGCTCATCCAAAGTTTAAATCAATCTCAGCCTATTAGTGAATCAAATGCATAGCTCTAGCTCATCCAAAGTTCAAATCAATCTCAGCCTATTAGTGAATCAAATTCAGAGCCCTAGCTCATCCAAAGTTCAAATCAATCTCAGTCTATTAGTGAATCAAATGTAGAGTCCTAGCTCATTCAAAGATCAAGTCAATCTCATCCTATAAGTGAATCAAATGCAGAGCCCTAGCTTATTCAGAAAATCAATCTCAGAATCTCAATCAAAAGAGCCTCAGTTCAATCAAAGAAAAGACATCAAGTCTTCCATCCAGACAAATCAAAGCCGAGCCCAAGCTTGTGCAATCAGCCTTGTATTCACAGCCTAGCTTTATACAAGAAGAGGTTCCAAGCCTACAAACCAGCCTTGTATTCACAGCCCAGCTTCATACAAGAAGAGGTTTATCAGCCTATAAATAGATCAAGCCAGGTTCAAGCCCGCGAGTGCCTTGCATCATGAGTTCCACCTCAGCAAGAAGAGGTTTATCAGCCCACAAATGGATCAAGCCAGGTCCAAGCCCACACATACCTTGCATCATGAGTCTCACCTCAACAAGAAGAGGTTCCTAGCCTACAAATGAGCCTTGTATTCACAGCCTAGCTTCATATAAGAAAAATAATCACCAATCTCCCAAGAAGAGCAAACCTTCTTGCCAGTCGAACTACGTTATGGGCTTGATTTCTAGGACACCCTTAGAATACGTAGGCAGTTTATGACAAATTACCCTAAGTGCAGCTCAATAAGGAATCTCACTCATATCCCAAAAATGTGGTTCTTTTATCTTCAGCCTTCAATTGGTAATAATCTCGGCTAAAGAGGGGCATCTATAAGCACCCCATTTTTGCCACCCTCAGCATAAGTGAACCAATATGGCAGGTTTTCGATCTTTCACCCAAAGATTTGTGATTCTCTACTGAACCCCACAGTAGGGTCATGGGCTATTATCTACTTGGATGAATAGGTTGTGAAATTATCTTCAAAATAAGACCGGAATCATCAAATTTTGACTTCAAACAAGGAAGATATATCAGTTTGAAAGTGCAAGGGTATTTACGTAATTATCGTACAATGCATGCATTATCATTCAAACTTCAAGACATCATATCTTGCTCATCTGATATCGGAATCAGATGATGCAAAAGCCAATATTCCTTATTTTCAGTATTCTTCAAAGTGGATGTGAAAAAATCCTGGGTAAAAGTCACCAGTGGGCCCCATGCAAGTTTTCATGCAAAATTATCGTTAGAACTTCAAAGCTTCATATCTTTTCCGTTCTACGTCAGATTCAGATGATTCCAAGGCCATTATTCTTCATTTATGATGTTCTACAAAGTGGACGTAAAAAATTTCGGGCAGAAGTTTCCGAAGGGTCCCATGTAAAATTACACATGGAAATGATCATTTAACCTTTGGAAATTCATATTTTGATCACCCCATATCCAAATCAGGTGATTTTAGTTTCATTATGTTCCATTTTTAGTACTCTACAAAGTGGACTGGTAGAAGTCTCCGAAGGATCCCATGTAGAATGGTCAGCCAAATTATCGATAATTAGCCTGCTTAAACTTCAGAAATTCATAAGTTGATCATTTTATTTCCAAATGTGATGATTGAAGTTCTAATATTCCTCATTTTTAGTGTTCTACAAAGTGAACGTAGAAAATTTGGAATAAAGGCTATCAAAAATTCTGTACAGAATGACAGTGGAAATGGCCCATGAAATGATAAAGAGAGAAAACCCAGTTAATTTAAGTCATTCTCAGTCCAACCTAGCTCAGTTTAAGTCAGTCCAGCCTAGTCAACTTAAGTCAGACCAGTCTAGACTGAACCGGTTCATCCATGTGCATAGTATCATATATATATATATATATATATATATATATATATATATATATATATATATATATATAATTATATAGAATATATTATATACTATATATATATATATATATATATATATATATATATATATATATATATATTAATATATATGTTATTACATATTATTATGTATACTTTATGATATATTATTGTATAAATGTACGTTATATGCGTCAAGAGTGATCAAGAAAGGAAAGAAAGAAAAGAGAGAGGACGTGAGATTGAGAGGGAATCCAAAAGAATAATAGTGAGATTGAGAAGAATTGAAGAAAAGGAAAAAAAAAAAGGAAGGACGAGAGGTTGAGAGGCAATCCAAGAAGATTGAGGAAAAAAAGAAAAAGGAATGAAATCCGAAAAGATGAAGGGTGGAAGGAAGTGGGGAGGAGAATAAAAAAAGAAAAAAAAATGAAAAAAGGAATGAAATCCGAGAAGATGGAGGGCGGAAGGAAGTGGGATGGAGAATAAAAAAGAAAAAAAGAAAAAAAAAGGAATGAAATCCGAGAGAGAGAAGAGGAAGACAAGTGGAGAGAAGAGAGGTGAGAATAAAAAAAGGAAAAAAAATAAAATGAAAGGAAATCCAAGAAGATGGAGGCCGAGAGAGAAAGGAATGAAATCCGAGAGAGAAAGGAATGAAATCCGAGAGAGAGAGGAGGACTGACGGAAGAAGAAGAAGCTGGAAAAGAGGAGTAAAAAAGGGGAAGAAGAGGCTAGAAAAGTGAGGTAAAAAAGGCGAAGAAGAGAAGAGAAAGGGAAGAACCGGGGGGGAGATTAGAAATTGAGAGGGGATTGAGAAAATAGAGAGAGAGAGAGATTCAGAAAGAAGAGGACTGACAGAAGAAGAAGAAGCTGGAAAAGAAGAGTAAAAGCCGAAGAAGGGAAGAGAAAGAGAAGAACAGAGGGAGAGAGATATTGCAGGTAAGCACTACCAACCTCACCCCCGCCTTGCTGTAAATCCTCCACATGCGACACCTTGCACTGATCTGCACATTTCATTAAACCAGGCCACTTGCAACCTGATTTTCAAACCTTGCTACCCCCCCCATTAGACACCTATAATCTCCATCTCCCTTACATCTGCCCATCCATCCTCTGCTGAGCCCCTGGAACCGAAAACCACCCAGCCACCATCTGGCTATACATCAAATCCAACCATCTATCACAACCGACCTGCTGCTGCTGGTCATTCCCCTTGGTGCGCCATTCCCATGACCTGCATATCACCCCAGCTTCCATCTGTCCTAATCCCATACTAGCCAACACCGAAGCATCACCGTAGCCACCATCAAACCACTATCCACCTATCTAAACACCCACCTTACACATGCATGCACTCCAACCTGTCCCCAATTCTTCTACAATAACTCCCAGCCAAGCCATCTTTCTACCTTGCTCTAACTACAATCCACATGGCCTACACTCACAAACTCCCTCCATCCACTAACTACTGTCCAGCCACAACTCATCAAGCCCATGCCCACATGTCACTACCATCTTCACACCTCATTTTAAATTCCAATTTACGCACCCAACACCCATAGCCATCTCACACCCTCAAGATCCCACATGCATGAATGTTATTCACCTATATCATAGACCATGCAAATCGCCACTTAGCCCCAATCAGTTCTGCCTATCACCTTGCTGCCACCATTACCACCAAATTAATACCACAACACCCGTTATTATAGTCATCACTGACCTCCATGCACCATTACCCATCGTTTCCCTATCACTCAGCAAACCCTATATTTCCACCTATCCAAACCTGATCAATTCTGCCTCATACCCGATCTTCTTCATTTGATCTTATTATTTGCATGTTAATGTGATTTAAGTTGATCTAAACCATTGATTTTCAAGATTTAATCATATGATGCATGTTAATATGCGATCTGAACCATTGGATTACATGAAAATTGATTTAAATGAATCTGAACGATTAGATTACCATCTTGAGTGATTTGAACCATTGGATTATATTTGGGAATGTTTTAAATGAATTTGAACGGTTAGATTACCATCAAGAGTGATTTATACCATTGAATTTTTCATCATGAGTGTTTTTAGATGCTCACTAACATGTTTGGATGTTTATTGCCATGTTTCGATGCTCATTGCCATATTTGGATGCTCATTGCCATGTTTAAATACTCACTGCCATACTAGTTCTTGCCATGCTTAGAAGATAGCATACTAGATCATGCCATATAGGCTCTTGCCTTATTTGCAATACATACCATATTTGAGAGATTTCTAACAATATTACTATATGTGAATTTCTTACCATAAATATCATACATGCCATGCTTAGAATATTTCTTTTTGATAATAATTTAATTTATGGTGCACCCTAGTTGAATTGCCATATCTGTACACCTAGCAAACATATTAGGTGTGGGGATGTGTATTTAGGCACCCACATTCTTGGGAAGGGCATAATGGGAATAATAAAAATCTTAATAAAGAAAGAGAATGCTTTGCCAATCCTTCCAAAATTAGTATTCAAGATGAAAAGGTTAACTCAGGATGATTTTCACCTCTCAGTAAACCCTAAACCTATAATAGGTTCTCAATCCTAAACCTAGAATAGGTTCTAAATCCTAAACCTAGAACAGGTTCTCACATTCTAACCTAGAATAGGTTGTCAACCCGAATTACGCGGATTCTGATTCCTAGGGGAAACCCCAGGATATGTAGGCTATTTGGGAGAAACCCAAATTCGGATCCATACCTTAGTCTACTCGAACTATCCATAGATCCACTAGGATATTCACCCATCATTTAGAACTACGGAGATTCTGATTCCTAGGTCAAACCCTAGGATACGTAGGCTATTTGGGAGAATCCCAAATTCGGACCCAAACCTCAGTCCACTTGGATTATCCATAGTTCACTAGGATATTTACCCACATTTTGACCCAGATAGGGTTATCCACATTCCAACCGAGAATGAGTTATCCATATTTTGACCCAAATAGGGTTATTCTTAGATCCATTAGGACTATCTATCAGTCCATATGGATTATCCAGATCCTAACCCATAGGATTTCTCATCCATTCAAGCATAAACTTCAACTTGAACAAATAATTTAATCATGCACAAGCATAAATCATAGCCATAAACTTTAATCACACCTGAACTACGATGGTGAACCTGATTTTTGAAATAATTCCGTGATACGTAGGTAATCGGATGGATACGGATTCGATTCAATGATATCAAACCACTTGGTTTGATTGGATTTAACAGATAGAGTCTAGCATAGAAAAGGTATAAGAGACCGATTTTGATCGGGCGGTTTGGGTGCCTAACCCCTTTCCATAATCGTAACCTGACGCTTACCCAATCTCTGATGGACTAAAAATTCAATCTAAGGGTCATGAGTCAATCGAAGTCTTACCTTGGGGTGAAATTTTACATTTTCCAAGGTCCTAGACCTTAATCTAGGTGGCGACTTCTAAGATTTCCATCTTTGTCCTCACAACGGATATACTCATTCTTAGATTTTCATAAGAGATGAGTTAGCAAAAGTGGTCTACTTGATCATAGTATACATGTCATGATAGAGATTTTCTAATTGTTTTTGAGACTGACGTATCAATAATGAAAGGTTTAACACATTAAGTTTCACAAAAAAGTGGGTGTATATAAACCATCCACACCAAGGTAGGACAGGTGTACATAACCCTCATGCTCCCAACTAGTGAGAGGTAAAAAATACTCATGTGTGAATGTAAGACCCGTACTCCACTAACCCAGTTTAACAGTGTCGTGCCAAGTCATCCCATCATTGCTGGACCAAGTGGATCTCGTGTGAAGTAGGATCACAAACCAGCTATGAAAATCGACCCAACACTCTAAAAATTATACGTATGGTCAAATACCTGGGTAAGTATGGTCGACTATATGGTAAGAAACAAAGATCACAGACCATTGATACTACGGTCGACGGGTTCTACGACCATAGGCCATCAATCGTAAGACCCCAAATCAGACTTTGAACTTGAAAACTTTCATAATTTTAGGAGGGTCTCCTTCCTATTATTAGAGGACTCTATATGGAGAGTTTTTCCTCTATATAAAGGACGTTCCTTAACTATTTTTCACTCTTTTGGAACATTAGCAAACCCTAGAGGAAGAGAAGGAAGAGAAGGAGAAGGAGAAAAAAACTAAGGAAAAGGTTGAGAGAAGAGTTCTACTGATTCCCTGCAACAAGTAAGGTATGAACCTTGTCTCTGAAACCTTAGAACATCAAGAGTAGGAATTTCTAGTGTAAATGTAATACCAAACCCAATGTAAGGATTCATCTATGGGATTTTCTGAGGAAATCTCAAAGGGGAGACCATAGAGAATGGATTGAAGTAATCAGTTGATTAAACTAAGATAATGGACCTTAGAATGATCATTAGGAAGGACACTACTGAGGAGCCAAGTGGAAGAATTTGGATTGAAAATGGTTTCTGGATCAGACAAGCATATGGTCGTAGCTATGGTCGACCATAGATCGACCACAGGGTGACCATACCATTGACCATAGCAATTCGAGAAGAATTCAGGAAACATACAGTCATAGGATATTGTCACATATAGTGCGACCGTAGGGTATCGATCATACGTAGTAAGGTCGACACAACATGTGACCACAGGACCTATCAGACACCTATTAGTGATCTATTTTGATTTTTGACTACTGTAACACATTACACATGAATCCTAACTTAAATTTATATAATTTTTAGGTCATTAAATTGATTCAAAGAGAGTTACAAGACTTGGAAGGAGATCAAGTTTTGCTAACAGGTGAGGGAACAAGACCTAAAGTAATTGGATAATAATAAACTGTTATTTTACTGAGTCCAATGCCATGATTGATTCTATGCTTGTATGCATGTAATGTGCATCTCACATGTCATCTAATATTACTATTATTACTGCTCATGCATATTTACTGTTTTCTATTCGCTACCATGTTGATTGGTGATGCTAGGAATAGGCATGTGACTGTGTATGTGTCGTTAATGTGTTGGATGAGATTGGAGCGTCAGGGGGAGGATGTGGCATTGTGGTCTTTGACCTGGTCAACAGATTCTACCTCTATCTCTACTCAAGTCTTGCCCATTGACATCATCGTATCACCATTACCTTAGTAGAAATATTATGTCTTAGGGCATTAGGGGAGGTGGTCTTGGACTGTGTGATCTCTGACTCTGTCGGGGGGCCTTAGCTCTATCTCTATGGATATACTGAGAGATGCTGGGTTGAGTCCTTGGATACATTGGATGACACTTAGGATTGGTTAGTTGCTAGTCCAGTTTGCAAGCCCTCACAGTTGCGAGTCCAGTTTGGAAGCCCTCACCAATAGGGGCTTACGTGTTGGTATGGGTAGGGCATCAGGAGAAGTGTTGGTGGTGTTTGATCTGGACACTTTAGCTCTATCTCTATTTCATGGTAGGTGCATGTGGGACGGCAATGGTGTTCGATCCATTGGACGGATTTACATACTCGTGTATAGAGGTGCGGTGGCCGCCAATCCTTTCTATAGCATATTGCAAACTTAAAAACCAGATTGATTCTATGCTTGTATGCATGTCATGTGCATCTCCCATGTCATCTAATATTACTATTATTACTGCTCAAGCATATTTACTTTTATCTATTTGCTACAATGTTGATTGGTGATGCTAGGAATAGGCATGTGACTGTGTGTATGTGGTTAATGTGCTGGATGAGATTGGAGCATCAGGGGGAAGACGTGGCATTGTGGTCTTTGACCTGGTCACCAGACTCTAGCTCTATCTCTACTCAAGTCTTGCCCATTGACATCATCGTATCGCCATTACCTTAGCAGAAATATTATGTCTTAGGGCATTAGGGGAGGTGGTCTCGGACTGTGTGGTCTCTGACTCTGTCGGGGGGCCTTAGCTCTATCTCTATGGATATACTGAGAGATGCTAGGTTGAGGCCTTGGATACACTGGATGACACTTAGGATTGGTTAGTTGTGAGTCCAGTTTGCAAGCCCTCACCAATAGGGGCTTACGTGTTGGTTTGGGCAGGGCATCAGGGGAAGTGTTGGCGGTGTTTGATCTGGACACTTTAGCTCTATCTCTATTAGGTGCATGTAGGATGGCAATGGTGTTTGATCCATTGAGCAGATTTACACAGTCGTGTATAGAGGTGCGGTGGCCGCCAATCCTTTCTATAGCATATTGCAAACTTAAAAACCAGACCAAAGATATGAATTGAATGCATGCATATGTTTGTTGTATTGTTTTGTTTGCTCACTGAGCCTTGATGTGTGCCCATCCTTTTGACGTCGAATATTTTTAGTTGATGATGCAGGTCCTACGGTTGAAGATTATGTGAATGCGCCGACGTTTGGACACGTAACGGCTATGGATGTAGAAGCTGTTGACAATGCGCATGATCCTTTATGCTAGTGCAATCAATGCATTTTTGATTAGTTTAGTAATATTTTGGTTAACAGACATATAATTGACTATTTTATTTTATCTCTTAAGTTACATGGAGATAACTGGATTAACTATTTATTTAGTACTATTAGATACTCAGTTCATTATTTATAAAGACTTTCGCTTATTTGTTTATTATCTCTGATTATTACTGTAGAATGTGTGTGTGGTTGATATGGTGGGTACTACCTAGTGGAGATCCTGGTTGAACCATTGGTTTATTTATGGTTCATCACACTATTCTGGTTAGTCTAGAATTGGGGTGTGACAGTGAATCCGAAACATGTAGACAGGTCGAGAATAAAAATGGGCAAAACTTCATCATCATAGACATAAATGTCATAATCGAGTTGGACTTTACAGAGTCAGTTCAGGGATGAAATAAAAATAACAAACATGTGGCTCAGTTTAGGTTAGGACCGGAAAAGACTACCTTGAAGAGGAAGAGTGGACCTATTATCATCTACATGGTGAATTACGGGCCCCTCAATTCCTTTTGATATACCATTTTGCAAAATATCAAATGACCTAGAGTAGTATGACGCCTCCCCAGACAAACCCGAGAAACAATCGTTAGAGGCTCTCCTCAGTCGAGACTTTTACAAGGTACGTGTCAAGGCTGTGCTTTTTACTTAGTAGGTGATCACATATGCATGAGGACCTGGGTAGGCTAATAGCACAGTGTGTGATTGAACCCATACCCCTCAAAACAATATGTACAAACATAAATAAAAGTAGTCCTAGATCTAGCATCCAATGTTAGTCAATCAATGTAAGGAAAGATCTAGCATCTAAACGTGGAATCCTAATGGAGTTACCACTATGAGGACAATGGTTGAGAGATTTTCAAATGCCCTCGGGTTTCCCTAAGAAAAACATGGATCATTGGCTTTCGCCTTTGATCTTGTCCACCCACACTGATGGATTGTAATGATTTGGAGTCACCACCTAGATTAAGGTCTATGACCTCAAATGTAGTCTTATCTTAAGATGAGACTTCTATTAACTTGTGATCCAACATATCAGCTTTGGCCTATTAGAAAATGGATAAGTGTTCAAGGTACAGTTTGGGAAGGTGTTAGGCACCCAAAGCTGTCCGATCTAAAAATTGGCCTTTTATTTGATTCTACTTTCCTTAAACATTATGTTCTGATTATTCATGGTCAATAGATGACTAGGGCTCATGGAGGATCCTACGCTAAGTTTCTAAATTCTTCTAACCTAGGTTCAACCAAGCATGTTCTGAAATAAATAAACAATAATATATAAGAAACTGGACCAAAGATGGTTTGGCAATGGACTAAATCTAAGACATCCATCTCGAACTACCTACGTATTCCATTCTAGAAATCAAGTCCCAAAAGGTAGTTTGAAACAGATTGTTATTAAAGCTTATGGATGTGATTTATGCTTGAGCTTTATTAGATTCAATGTTCAAGTTGAGATTTATGCTTGATAGACAGATGAGATTGAAACTGGATAGTCCATATGGACTAAGAGTACCGTACTTAGATATTCCTCCAAATTGTCTACGTATTCCAGAGCTCTTAGAAATCAAGTACAACAGAGTTCATTGTTCGAAGGATTATGGAATGCCTCACAGGACTGAGTGCATATGGATATGGATGTGTGCTTGTAAGCACTACTTTAGAGAGAGGAATCCCTCAGGACAAGGGTGTCAGATAGTTTCACAAGACTAAGTTATGGAGGAAGTGCGTGCTCGCAAGCATGACCTCAGGATGGAACTTCGCAAGGGTAGGAAGGAATAATCTTATAAGATAGGGTAAGTACTCGTAGGCATGACTTCAAGATAGAGCATTACAAGACCAGGATGTAATAGTCTAGCAAGACTAGGGTGCGTACTCATAAGCACGACTTTAAGATAGACCCTCGCAAGGCCAGGGTGGAACAGTCTCACAAGACTAGGATGCGTACTTGCAAGCACGACTTCAAGATAGAGGCTTGCAAGGCTATAATGGAATAGTCTCGCAGGACTAAGGTGTGGGTCCATATTTGGGATTATTTCCAAACTACCTATGTATCCTAGGGTTTTACCCTAAGAATCAGGATCCACGTAGTTCGTAGGATGGATGTTCATTGGGTGACCCATGTGGGTCGAAATATGATAATCATGTAGGACCGAGAGGTGATCTTAAATGATCTATGGTTGGAATTACATCACACCTATCTAGGTCACTATACTCTAGGGAAGATGAGCTGAGGGGTAGGGATCGTCCTAGAGCTACCCTTAACTTAAAACCTTAATTTAGGAATGTGTTGGGCTAGGCTTCATGTTTCTTGATTAAGACTTTATCTTCTTTTTTTTTACCATTTGTGAGGCACTTCGGCTTGCAGCTCTTCAAGGAATTCTTCGGTGACCTCTATCTCAGATTTTCCATATCCACTTTGAAGAGGACCAAAAATGAAGAATAACGTGCTTGAATCACCTGATTTGGATGTCGTATGACCAAAATATGAAGAACTAAATTTTAAACGGTCTAATTTGTGATAATTCAGCTTGCAACTCTATATGGGATCTTTCGGTGGCCTCTGAGCCATATTTTCCATAGTCACTTTGAAGAAGACTGACAATGGAGCACACTGGCGCTTGAATCACCTGATTTGGACATCGGATGATTAAGATATGAAGAATTGAAGTTTAAACAGGCATATCAGCTTGCAACCCTGCAAGAGATCTTCCGACGACCTTTGTCCTATTTGGATGTTGGATGATCAAGATATGGCCGAATGAAGTCCGATCGATCCAATTTATGATAATTTTCCCCATAAATCTTTAATTTATGATAATTTATAGAAAAACCCCTGGATTTTTAATACACTTTATCTGACTAAAATCACGATATCTTCTTCATTTGACATCAGAATTGAGTGATTCTGGTCTCATTTTGAAGATAATTCCATGACCAACATATTCTTGTAGGTTACAACCCATGACCTTACTATGGGGCCCTTTGAAATTAGCCTCGAAGTCACCACTTAAAGTTTAAACCTTGAATTCGGACCCACAACCTTTCTGAATGTGTTCACCAAGACTCCTGCACACTGAGAGGCACTTTGGCTCTGCTTAGAACACCATAGAGAGCACACAGAGACTGATTGACTATCTGTTTGAGAGAGTTTCACTCACCACCCCTGTACTTTTCTAAATTTCCATTCACCTCTCGTCTCTTGTTGTCTATACATCAGTAAAGCTTTGTTTGGTTAGGGATGGAAAAAATGGGTCGCTAATAAACACTAACATAGGGCAAGAATAAATTGAGAGTTTAAATAGTACCTATTGTGTTAGTCATCAATTTGGAATCAAATCGGGTCCATCGAAGGTGGAAAACCCTAGCACAAGAAAAGCCAAGTTAGGCCGGGTTTTCTAGGTGCGGGTTTTACAACTCTCCCTACCTTAAAGGAATTTCATCCTCAAAATTGACATACTTAATTAATACGTGATTTACCCAAATATGCACCATTAGGCTTCTACCTAGAAGCAGGGTCTTGCTTTCTCCCCACCTTAAAAAAAATTTCATAGTTGAAATTTTACATGGTGCTGAATAATTTGGAACACATATGACAGTATCACTTCTCTTATTCATTTACCACAGGACATATTATTGCTCAATAAACCACTTTGCCTATATTTGTATCTGGATACCAGAAAATCTCTTTGTGACACTAATCTCTTATCATTAGTTATCAATAATTTCACCTCTCTCACATGTTTATATGCTTTTTCCTTGTTCTGTTTGCCTTAATTCCTTTTTGACTTCAATATGCACTCATACATCCCTTTAGTGACTATTAGGCTTTCAAAAACTATAGCCAATAATCTCATATTACACTTGTTAGCTTATATTTCTCTTATCATTGCTGCTCTATCATGATATCCCTTATATATCTCAACAATCTTCTTTTGATTGTTTACATACTGCATATCCAACATGTCTATTTATAAGCATTAGGGTGTATGCTTATCTTTTTTATTAATTCAATCAAACTCTCTTGATCTTTACTCAACCATATTATTCTAATTGGGAATATCTCAATAGCACTTGTATTGATCCGGGTACTATCAACCCCATAACTCTTAATTTAATCTTGTATCTACACTTGGGTATGCTTTTGGGAATCTCTTGCCTTATCAAGATTCATACTGATATAGCCATCCTTAACCATATTCGAGACTATTTACTATTTACTAACTACTCTTGGTAAGTCATGCTTCTTGCTCATGTAATCTTTTATAGACCATGACTCATATCTGTCTATCTAAAAATCTCAAAAAGCAGATACTCTATTTGTCACACCCCAAATCTAGTCTAACCAGTGGTGTGATGAACCGTCAAGAAAACCAACTGTTTAACTAGGATCTCGTATTGGCCATGCCCATTCGATTAAACCGGATACATTCCATAAGCATAATCAGAGTAAATAAACAATAGCGGAAGTCTTTAATACTAATGAACTGAGTATCTAACAATAATAGCATAATTAATTATCTAATTATCTCCAAAGTAATTCAAGACATAAAATAAAATGAAGTAATCAATTACATGTTTTGATAACCAAATAACTAAACTAATCGAAAATACATGAATTGCACTCGCACGACGGATCATGCACCTCTTCCATAGCTTCCACGTCTATCGCCGCTACGTGTCCATATGTTGGAGTGTTCATGTAATCTTCAACGGTAAGACCTGCATCAACAATTAAAAATATTCGACGTCGAAAGGGTGAGCACACATCACGGCTCAGTGAGCAAACAAAATAATGCAATAAATATATGCATGCATTCAATTCATATCTTTGGCCTGGTTTTTAAGTTTGCAATATGCTATAGAATGGATTGGCGGCCACCGCCCCTCTATACATGAGTGTGTAAATCCGCCCAATGGATCAAACACCATTGATGTCCCACATGCACCCACCATGGAATAGAGATAGAGCTAAAGTGTTTGGATCAAACACCGTCAATACTTCCCCTGATGCCCTACCCATACCAACACGTAAGCCCCTATTGGTGAGGGCTTGCAAACTGGGCTCGCAACTAAAAAATCCTAAATGTCATCCAGTGTATCCAAGGCCTCCCCCCAACATTTCTCAATACGTTCATAGAGATAGAGCTAAGGCCCCCTGACAAAGTCAGAAACCACACGGTCCGAGACCACCTCCCCTGATGCCCTATGATGTAATAGTTCTACTAAGGTAATGGCGGTACGACGATATCAGTGGGCAAGACTTGAGTAGAGATAGAGCTAGAGTCTGGTGCCCAGGTCAAAGACCACAATGCCACGTCCTCCCCTGATGCTCCACTAGCATCAAGTACACTAGCCACCCACATACAACCACATGCCTATTCCTAGCATCATCATCATCATCATATTATAAATAGATAGAAATAAATATGTATGAGTAGTAATAATAGGAATATTAGATGACATGTGAGATGCACATTACAAGCATACAAGCATAAAATCAATTATGGCACTGGACTCAATAAAAGTAAATAGTTTATTATTAGCCAATTAGTTTAGGTTATGTTCCCTTACCTGTTAGAAATGTTCAATCTTCTCCAAGCTTCTTAACTCACTCTTGAACCTCTTGGAAACCTAAGAAATTTGTAAGTTCTAAGTTAGGGTTCGAGCTCATTAATTTACAGTAGTCAATGGTCCCTACTAGCATCAAATAGACCTCCAGAAGCTGAGTGGTTGCAGGTATGACTACACCTGTGGTCTCATTTTCTGCGACCACAGGGTATGGGTTTGATAAGTGTGGTCGCATATCATGCAACCATACACATGTGACCACACCCTCCCTGGAAACTTCCCAAGGTGTATGGTCAGACATATGTGCCTCATGTGGTCTATCAAACTGCGACCACACTAGTTTTTGATCGACTTTTACCCTCAGCCACATCCTTTCATAACTTGATTCCATAGCTAACATTATGATCCTTCCTATGATTGTTTTATGGCTTGAAATTCACACTTTTACATAGTCCTTCACCTTAATCCATTCTTCATGGATCTCCTTAGAGTTTCGTTCATGGTTTAGGATTGAGATCTTACTTTGAACCAATATCTCCTCCATAATTTATTATTGTAAGACCCATATCAAACTAACCCGGTCTTACCACCTTGAACCAGGTCTATCCATCATGGTTGAGCCAAATGGACCAAGTGCGTGAAGGAGATCACAATCCCAGGTATTAAACTGACCCAAAAATACTTAAATAAGGGGAGGGTCGCATACCCAGCAAGGGAGGGTCGGACCCCCCAGTATAGAAGTCAGACCCCCAGTTTTATATGGGGGGTCAGACATTTTAAGGACCAGGGGTCGACGGGATCTCCGACCCCCCTATCGACCCCCGGTACTCGGTAAAAATAGAAATTAGGAAACTTTCCTAATTTCAATGGGATTCCTTCCTAATCTCAATGGGACTTATTTTAGGAGTTTCTACCTTATAAATAGGAGGTCCCTAAACCTCTTTCACTCCTTTTAGAACCCTAATTGAATTGAGAGAAGGAGAAGAGAAGGAAGAGAAGAAGAAGAGAAGGAAAGAAGAGAAGAAAGCAAAAGGAGAAGTGTTGCAGAGAAGGGGTAATCTTCTCAGGTATGGATACTAATTCCATGAGTTTCTAAAGACCTTAGAGTAGATAATGAAGAGGGTATGATCTCGGAGAAACCCAAACCATCAACCCATGGTTAGGTTTTCATGGAAAACCATGGGGTAAATCATGAAAGCCATATAGGTGAATGAATCATGGTTCTAGGCCATAGAACATGTGTGGAATGGATTGTAGGAGCAAGCCATAGGACACCAAACACGAAGAATGGGCTGAAGGAAGAAAAATCGATAAAACCCACAGGGGGTCGCATGGGGGGTCGATGGCTAATCGACCTACCAGACCCTGAGCATCGACCCCCAGTGTTTGGGAAGCCCAGAATAGGGGTGGTCGCACCCAGGGTCGATCATAACTCAGACCCTAGCTCCGACCCCCAGTTAACAGCATGGTTTTTAAATTCAGAATTAGTTCTAATTAAATTTTATCGACTTTGTTAGGTCTTCTAGCAATATAATAACAATATAAAAGTGATTTTAAAGTTTGAAAGAGGATCTACTAGCAAGCTAAGGTGAGGAAACAAGACTCTTAACTAATTGGTTAATAATAAACTGTTTTATTTCTTGAGTCCAATGCTATGTTTGATTCTATGCGAACATGCTTGTAATGTGCATTCAACATGTCATCCAATATTTTTATTTATTGTTCATGCATATTTACTTTATTGTTTATAACATGAAAATGATGATGATGATAGGAATAGGAATGTGAATGTATATGTGTGGTTGGTGTACTTGATGCGAGCGAGTATCAGGGGGGGTGTCAAAGGCTGGGCCTCAACACTTTAGCTTTATCTCTAACTCAAGTCTTGTGCATTAGCACCGTCGTATCGCCATTACTTTAGCAGAACTATTACGTCGTAGAGTATCAGGGGAGGTAGTCTCGGTCCTTGTAGTCTCTGACTCTACCGGGGGGCCTTAGCTCTATCTCTATGGACGTTCTGAGGGATGCTGGGGTGAGGCCTTGGATACACTATTTGGCATTAGGATTGGTTAGTTGAGAGCCAGTTTGCAAGCCCTCGCCAACAGGGGCTTACGTGTTGGTATGGCACTGTACAACAATAAACGTTAACCTTTGTTGTACAATGTTCATGAATTAGGTGCTTGTGAGTCGACGATAAACGTTACCTTTCGGCGGCATCACACACTTGTGTATATAAGAGGGGTCAATAAACGTTAACCTTTGACCACCCAAACCTTTCTATTGCATATTGTAAACTTTAAACCAGACCAAAGATATGAATTGATTGCATGCATATGTATTGTTGCATTGTTTTGTTTGCTCACTGAGCCATAATGTGTGCTTACCCCCTCGACGTCGAATATTTTTAGTTGATGATGTAGGTACTACCGTCAAAGATTATGTCAATGCTCCAGTGTATGGGCACATGGGGCAATGGAAGTTGAAGATGAAGTGGATACACATGACTCCTCTTGCGCGTGCAACTCATGTGTATTCGATTAGACGTTATTTTCATTATTTGGATTTAGTAAAGACATGTATTTGATATTTATTTATGTCTTAATTGACAAAGAATAATTTGCTATTTAAATATTAATATCACAGTAGATTCTCAGTTCATTTTACTATAAGACTTCCGCTATTGTGTATTTATTCTGATTATGAATGTGGATGTATGAGGTTTAGATAAAACGGATATCGTCTGTCCGAGATCCTGGTTGAACCGTTGGTTTGCTAGCGGTTCATCACACCATTCTGAAGAGTGTGGAATTGGGGTGTGACAACTTGGTATCAAAACATCTCAGGCCGTGTCCGCTAACCTAGCTTACTTTCACGTCGAATTGTGAACTGAGATAGGATAAAAATAAAAACTATAATATTAACACACTCTAAGCACAAGTGATATTTGAGACCAAATTTAAAAAGAGAATAATGCATCTATTAAAGGGGAACAATAATAAATACAATGAGAGAGAAATAAACGTATATAAATAGCTAAAGCAGAGTACAGTCCACAACCCAGACAGTTACTCTGTAGTACAATGAAAGGAAATAAATACAATCATGAAGCTGGAGGTGAAGGAAGAGGCGGTGCCTCACGATCTCTGTCATAATCCTCAGCGTAGACTCTAGTCAACCGGGGGCTATCTGAGTTTGGGTCTTCTGAAGACTAGCTGTAAGATCAGCTACCCGCTGATCAGTCCCGCGCTGAGCACCCAAAAGCTCCTCCATTCGCATATCTGACCGGCACTGAGCATCTATGAGCTCTCCCATCCCCATGTCTGATATGCACTGGGCGTCTAGTTGCTCATCCACTCTCACACGCTGAGCGTCTAGTAACTCCCCCATCCTCAGATCAGATCTGCGCTGAGCCTCTTTGATCTCATGCAATATCCCCATCATATCAAAAGGTGGGTGTGAAGGACCAGCCGCATGTGAAGGACCAGCCGCGTAAGAAGTACTAGCTCCAGCAGCATGTGTAGGTGAAGGAGGTGGAATGGAGTCCACATCCATGTACAGATGGTCATCATCATCAGCAGGCTCCCTATGAACTCCAGTGACTGCTGCTGCTGCCTCAGCGTCAGCCATCGCTACGCGAGTGCGAGGACGCACCATCGCGTTCCTCTCCTCATCACTGACCTGAGCATCCCGCATGCCCATCTTGCAAATAGCCTCCCAATCTAGAGGCGATGAGAAGGACTTCTCCTGAATCTTCTCATCCACTAAGTCGACCCCCAGGCGGGTAAGCAAGGTAGTGATCATGCGTCCGTAAGGAAGGTTGCCGATGTGACTGGGCAACGTGGCACTGATCATAGTACGCATAATGATGTATGGAAGGCAGACGGGCTGCCTAGTGCATATACAGTATAGGAGACATTGGGTCAGCTGGGAGACCCTCTCGTAATGACCACTCTGCGATATCAGGTTATGCTGAATGATCTTGCAGTATACCCATGGATCAGAACACAGATAGCACGCTCTCATCTGCCAAAGATCAGGTCGGATGAGCTGACTATCGATCTCGGCCCTCATCTGAAGAGAGAAGAACTGGGGCTCTCCAAGGGCACAAAAAACCATGGGGCCAGCATAGGAAATGCCCAGTAGGTCAGCCAGCTATCGATAATCGAATGAGATGTCAACCCCCTTGACGTAACTCGTGATGCACAGCTCATCACCCCTCTCAACATCATTGTAATCCCCCACCACCTGGAGGTTACAATAGAACTGGCGTACCAAATCCGGACGGGTACACGCATCGTAAGTGATGATAGGGAGCCATCCCATATCACCAAATGCTTTCTCCACATTGAACAGGGCTAACTCAGCCAAGTTCACCTTACGACCTCCCTCTACTTTCTTGCGAGCATAGTGGGCATATTGTGCCTCTGCTTCGTTGGAACAGAAATGAAGAGGATCGTGAACTCTGGATACTTTGGTATGAGCCATGGTATCTACAAATAAGAAAGAAAAACAGATAATATGTTAGTAGGGTAGAAAAATCCAAAAATTAGACATTATAACGACGTAAGTTGGCCAAAAGCCTCACTTTTCACCCATACACGTGGGCAGGAGGACTTACGTAGGTTCTAACATATCCTGCAACACTCACACAGTAGGAAATCCTAGCTAATGGAATCCAATTTGAAGAAATTGCGAGAAATCGAGAATTTTGACAAATTAGGGCAAAAAGAGAAAAATTTGAGTTTCTCGATAACCAACCGATGAAACCCAAATATTTTTGAGGGCTTTCGTTCCTTGAGTCACCAATAACAAAAGTCCCCAATAAAAATCGAATTTTTACGGCTGGAAAAAGTTTAATTTGAAGAAAACGAGATATACGGGTAAAAACCTAGAAAAGAGAGCCTAAAAACAGGTCAAGGTACGATACATACCTATAGGGAAGGTGTAGACGTCGAAACAAGGAACCCAAATGACCAATGTAGCAGAGTTGGCACTGCAGCAACTCAGGGAAAAGAGACGAGTCGAAACGGAGGAGGAAGAATGGAAAATGAACTCAGAATCGGACCTTAAAAATCTAATTTTTGGTCCGGGGGTCGGAGAATTCGACCAGGACCATCGACCCCCATATCGACCCACGACTTTCGATAATCTGCCAGAGAACCAGGGGTCGCACCTGGGGGTCGGACACCCATCGACCCCCATATCGACCCCCGGCTCTCGGAAAAAATAAGTGATTTCCCAGGGTCGGACACTGAGGGTTGAACATACCATCGACCCCCACCATCGACCCTGCATAGAAAAGACTGTATTTTTCACAGAATGATCTGAAAATTTTGAAAATAACATCGGTTAGCGTATCATACCTATAAATGACATACCCGCCAGAGTACTCTTCGACTCATGAGCTACTCATTCTTTTATATCTGTGTCATTTGGAAAGAAGCTGAATTTACCCATCAAAACATTAGACTACAAAGTACTTGTATGGTTACCGATGGGGTTAGAAGTGGAATTAGAAAAAGGTTATGGGCCATGTCCAGTTCTCATTGGCGAGAAAACCTTAGATGCAACCTTGATCCAACTTGAGATGGCAGACTTTGACGTCATCTTGGGAATGGACTGGTTAGCTTGGCATTCTGCGAACCTATTATGCGCCAAAAAGAAGCTAACATTTAAAGACAAAGAAGGAGCAGAATTCAGTTTTGTGGGAACCAAACTTCCCCGTAAATGCAAGCTCATACTCTCAGCACTAAATGCTAAGAAGTGCCTTGAGAAGGGAGTAGTCGGATATCTAGTATCAGTGGTCGACCTCACCAAAGAAGCACCACGGATGGAAGATATTGATGTCGTACGGGACTACCCCGACGTATTTCCTGAGGAACTACCAGGATTACCACCCGACCGAGCCACAGAGTTTGTGATAGATCTTATACCTGGAGCCGCACCAGTATCAAAAGCACCTTATCGAATGGCTCCTACTAAACTAAAGGAATTGAAAGTACAACTACAAGAACTACTGGACAAGGGTTATATTTGACCCAATATATCACCATGGGGAGCGCCAGTATTATTCGTAAAGAAGAAGGACGGTAGCGTGCATTTATGTATCTACTATCGGGAGCTGAACAAACTAACAATCAAGAATCGATATCCACTACCTCGGATCGATGACTTGTTCGATCAGTTGCAAGGAGCAAAAGTATTTTCTAAGATCGATCTTCGGTCAGGCTACCATCAGTTGAAGATTAAAGAAGGTGATATTCCTAAGACAGCTTTCAGGACCAGATATGGACATTATGAATTCTTGGTCATGTCTTTTGGATTAACAAATGCACCAGCAACTTTCACGGAACTTATGAACTGGGTTTCCATGATATGTTGGATACGTCGGTTATTGCATTTATTGATGATATCTTGGTATATTCCAAGGACAAGGAAGCCCATATTAAGAATCCAAATGCCACTCTACAGCGTTTAAGGAAAGAGAAGCTATATGCCAAATTTACCAAATGTGAGTTTTGGCTAAGTGAAGTCGCCTTCCTAGGCCATGTAGTATCCGCTGAAGGAATCAAAGTGGATCCCAACAAGATCGAGGCTATTGTAAAGTGGGAAGCACCAAAGAGCATTGCAGAAATTAGAAGTTTTCTGGGTCTCTCTGGTTATTATCGGCGATTTGTGGAAGACTATTCCCGGATTGCCGTACCTCTCACCAGTCTGACTAAGAAAGGTGAAAAGTTTGTGTGGACGGATAAATGCGAGAAGAGCTTCCAAACCTTCAAGACCAGATTGATATCCGCTCCGATTTTGACTATTCCTGTTCCCGGACAGCCATTTACCCTATACACTCATGCGTCAGGACTAGGATTAGGATGTGTGCTTATGCAAGGAGAACAAGTAATTGCTTATGCCTCAAGACAGTTAAAGACACATGAGAAAAATTATCCCACTCATGATTTGGAGTTAGCGGCAGTAGTACATGCTGTCAAGATATGGAGACATTACCTATACGGAGAGAAGTTCAAGATTAAATCGGATCATAAAAGTCTTACTTATTTATTTAATCAAAAGGAGTTGAATATGAGAC
The DNA here is from genome assembly GCA_028583415.1 of Protea cynaroides. Classification (NCBI taxonomy): domain Eukaryota; kingdom Viridiplantae; phylum Streptophyta; class Magnoliopsida; order Proteales; family Proteaceae; genus Protea; species Protea cynaroides. The sequence goes on from CM053266.1 coordinate 99,127,313, forward strand.
AAAGAAGATGGCTGGAACTATTGAAAGACTATGATTGTGATATCTAGTATCATCCGGGGAAAGCTAATGTAGTAGCGGATGCGTTAAGCAGAAAGGCAATGATAAAATCTCAAGGAGAGGTTAGCACAACTGCAGCAATGTGTACTACTGGAACGGTATTCAATCACAGTAATGAGCAGTATGTGATAGATACAATGGATGGATCAGCCAACCAAGGGTTCATTCATCAGTTTTCTAATATGTTCGTTACATTGAAGATTTTACCGGATATAATTGATGAAGTGAAGACAGCTATCAAATCAGACCCTTACTTGAGAATGGTACAAGAAGACATCAAAAAAGGTAGAACTAACCCTGAGTTCACCTTGGATGAAGAGAAGGTATTGAAGTACAAAGGAAGAATATGTGTACCCGAGACAGAAAGTGTGGATATTAGACACCGACTGATGAAAGAAGCCCATACCACCATCTATTCGATACACCCAGGAAGTATAAAAATGTATCATGATCTAAAGAAATTATATTGGTGGAGAGGAATGAAAGCAGATGTAGCTAAGTTCGTGTCTCAATGCCTAAATTGTCAGAAAATAAAGGCTGAACGACAAAGACCCGCAGGACTGTTACAGCCGTTATCGAAACCAGCATGGAAATGGGACTGCATCACTATGGACTTCGTCATAGGGTTACCATTGACTCCTCGAGTAGTTGACGCAGTTTGGGTGATTGTAGACCGCCTGACCAAAACAGCTCGCTTTATACCGATACGACCTCAGTATACACTAGAAAGGTTAGCAAAGCTGTATGTAGATAATATTGTTCGATTACACGGTGTACCAGAGAGCATTGTGTCCGATAGAGATCCACGATTTACTTCTAAGTTTTGGAAAGGATTGCAAAAGGCTATGGGTACAACACTGAAGTTTAGTACTGCATTCCATCCACAGACAGATGGACAGTCAGAGCGTACAATTCAGATTCTAAAAGATATGCTACGAGCATGTGTAATTGATTTTAAAGGATCATGGGATGAAAAGTTACCACTGATCGAGTTCGCTTATAACAACAGCTATCAGGCTACCATACAAATGTCACCCTATGAAGTACTGTATGGCAAAAAGTGTCGAACTCCGTTGTTTTGGAATGAAGTTGGGGAACGTAGTATCGTTGGACCAGAATTTGTTGAGGAGACTTGTCGAGTGGTCAACATTATCAAGGAAAGAGTGAGAACAGCCCAGAATCGTCAGAAGCAATATGCAGATACTCGACGCAGAGATCTTGAGTTCGTCATGGCTGATAAATTATTCTTGAAGGTATCACCTATGCGAGGTCTGAAACGGTTCGGACAAAAAGGGAAACTAAGTCCAAGATATGTCGGACCATATGAGATTTTAGCTAAGCATGGGAAAGTGACTTACCAGTTAGCACTACCACCATCTATGTCAAGTGTGCATGACGTATTTCATATTTCCTTATTGAAGAAGTATGTCAAGGATCCAATGCACGTTCTGACAATAGATCTACCTGATTTGACTGTTGATTTGACCTTTGAAGTAACACCAACTGAAATCACCAGCCGAAAGGTTCAACGACTATGCAATCGAGATATCTATTATGTTAAGGTCACTTGGAGAAGTAGAGAAATGGAAGAAATTACATGGGAAGAAGAGAATGCTATGCGAAAGCAATACCCTCATTTATTTGATTTTGAAGGTATGAACAATTTTGGGGACAAAATTTTTTATAAGTAGGGGGAGTTGTAAGACTCGTATCAAACTAACCCGGTCTTACCACCTTGAACCAGGTCTATCCATCATGGTTGAGCCAAATGGACCAAGTGCGTGAAGGAGATCACGATCCCAGGTATTAAACTGACCCAAAAATACTTAAATAAGGGGAGGGTCGCATACCCAGCAAGGGAGGGTCGGACCCCCCCAGTATAGAAGTCGAACCCCCAGTTTTATATGGGGGGTCGGACATTTTAAGGACCAGGGGTCGACGGGATCTCCGACCCCCCTATCTACCCCCGATACTCGGTAAAAACAGAAATTAAGAAACTTTCCTAATTTCAATGGGATTCCTTCCTAATCTCAATAGGACTTATTTTAGGAGTTTCTACACTATAAATAGGACGTCCCTAAGCCTCTTTCACTCCTTTTAGAACCCTAATTGAATTGAGAGAAAGAGAAGAGAAGGAAGAGAAGAAGAAGAGAAGGAAAGAAGAGAAGAAAGCAAAAGGAGAAGAGTTGTAGAGAAGAAGTAATCTTCTCAGGTATGGATACTAATTCCCTGAGTTTCTAAAGACCTTATAGTAGATAATGAAGAAGGTATGATCTCGGAGAAACCCAAACCATCAACCCATGGTTAGGTTTTCATGAAAAACCATGGGGGAAATCATGAAAGCCATATAGGTGAATGAATCATGGTTCTAGGCCATAGAACATGTGTGGAATGGACTGTAGGAGCAAGCCATAGGACCCCAAACACGAAGAATGGGCTGAAGGAAGAAAAATCGACAAAACCCATAGGGGGTCGCATGGGGGTCGATGGCCAATCGACCCTACCAGATCCTGAGCATCGACCCCCAGTGTTCGGGAAGCCCAGAATAGGGGTGATCGCACCCAGGGTCGATCATAACTCAGACCCTAGCTCCGACCTCCAGTTAACAACATGGTTTTTAAATTCAGAATTAGTTCTAATTAAATTTTATCGACTTTGTTAGGTCTTCTAGCAATATAATAATAATATAAAAGTGATTTTAAAGCTTGAAAGAGGATCTACTAGCAAGCTAAGGTGAGGAAACAAGACTCTTAACTAATTGGTTAATAATAAACTCTTTTATTTCTTGAGTCCAATGCTATGCTTGATTTTATGCGAACATGCTTGTAATGTGCGAACATGCTTGTAATGTGCGTTCAACATGTCATCCGATATTTCTATTTATTGTTCATGCATATTTACTTTATTGTTTATAACATGATAATGATGATGATGATAGGAATATGCATGTGAATGTATGTGTGTGGTTGGTGTACTTGAGGCGAGCGAGTATCAGGGGGGGTGTCATAGGCTAGGCCTCAGCACTTTAGCTCTATCTCTAACTCAAGTCTTGTGCATTAGCATCGTCGTATCGCCATTACTTTAGCAGAACTATTACGTCGTAGATTATCAGGGGAGGTGGTCTCGGTCCTTGTGGTCTCGGTCCTTGTAGTCTCTGACTCTACCGGGGGGCCTTAGCTCTATCTCTATGGACGTTCTGAGGGATACTGGGGTGAGGCCTTGGATATACTGTTTGGCATTAGGATTGGTTAGTTGTGAGCCCAGTTTGCAAGCCCTCGCCAACAGGGGCTTACGTGTTGGTATGGCACTGTACAACAATATACGTTAACCTTTGTTGTACAATGTTCATGAATTGGGTGCTTGTGACTCGACGATAAACGTTACCTTCGGGCGGCGTCACACACTTGTGTATAGAGGAGGGGTTAATAATCGTTAACCTTTGACCACCCAAACCTTTCTATTGCATATTGCAAACTTTAAACCCGACCAAAGATATGAATTGATTGCATGCATATGTATTGTTGCTTTTTTTTGTTTGCTCACTGAGCCATGATGTATGCTCACCCTCTCGACGTCGAATATTTTTAGTTGATGATGCAAGTACTACCGTTGAAAATTATGTCAATGCTCCAGTGTACGGGCACATGGCGGCGATGGAAGTTGAAGATGAAGTGGATACGCATGACTCCTCTTGCGAGTGCAACTCATGTGTATTCGGTTAGATGTTATTTTCATTATTTGGATTTAGTAAAGACATGTATTTGATATTTATTTATGTCTTAGTTGACACAGAATAATTTGTTATTTAAATATTAATATCACAATAGATTCTCAGTTCATTTTACTATAAGACTTCTGCTATTATGTATTTATTCTGATTATGAATGTGGATGTATGAGGGTTAGATAAAACGGATATCGTCTGTCCAAGATCCTGGTTGAACCGTTGGTTTGCTAGCGGTTCATCACACCGTTCTGAAGAGTGCGGAATTGGGGTGTGACAATTATAGGCATTTAATTAATGTAGATAATGATTCCATACCTTAAACTTGCTAGAGAATCAGAGCTTTCTCTACAATTATTTTTCCTAGTCTTTCTCTTTAATTCTCCTTCTCTTCCTACTCCTCTCTTTCTCTCTCTTTCTATTTGGGTTCTAAAAGAGTGAAAGAGACTAAGGGACGTCCTTTATATAGAGAAAAACATCCATATAAAGTCTCACTTTGATTAGGAAAGAACCCCCCCCTCAAATTAGGAAGGTTTCCTAATCATAGAGTCGGTTATACAATTGTGTGGTCACACGTGGAGTCACAAAATCCCTCCACCACATCTCTCAAAACTACGACCACACATCTCAGACTTGAGTGATCTCAATATTCTGAGATGTGGTTGACCACACTAGTTTAGGTATGCAACCACATGTCCCACTTAGATGATTTATGATTTGAATTACATATCTAGCCTTGTGGTTTCTTCACGCACTTGGTCCGCTTGGTCCGACCATGATAGGAAGACCTAATACAAGGTAGTAAGACTGGTTTAGTAAGGTATAGGTCTTATACTATTATTTTACCTAAGGTTCCTTGGCTATAAAAGTTGATCTGAATCAATCATCTTTCTTCAAATGATTCCTTTATTATATAAGCATTTTATCAGTAGATGTTGGAAAATGAAAGAATTATAACATATACCCTAAAAGCAATTCCTTTCTTTGTTTCGAATATGTTAAAGAACTTTCATCTAATCTGGTAACCTAGATTTAAATGATCAAAGTAAATCTGAGGTAACAAAACCAACAACCAATGATCGTTAGGTTGCAAGGTGGTTTGAATACGTAGAGGTGAAGGCTTCGAAGGTCTTGGACCTATGGCTCATATGTTCTTACGAGTTCATGGTGCCATAGGTCAAGACACAACGAAAATAAATCTAGAGAATTATGTGCATTAACAAACTCTTGTATAAAGTCGAAAAGATGCAAATTCAGAATGATTGAGTTTTCAGGCTGTTCTATCATCTACTATCTTGATACTTATTGTTGATCTTTATGATAGCCTAGAATAGTATGATCGAGATTAAATCTAGGGAGCAAAATCTATAAATCAAACTGACAGGTTGAATCTAAGAGGTATCCTATCAAGGAGTGTGATCATCTAAAATCTAGTATGCGCATCATCTATAATCAGAAGGGTAAGTTGAACAATGCACAATATGCTATATATACTCGTCTAGATATTTAGCCACTGTTCTCTTATCATTGTTAGAGTTGGCCTGTGATCTTCTCCTTTTATGCATTTAATGATATATCCTTAATCTCCTCAAGGGTTTCGATATTATTAACAACTTTTCCTTCTTTACTAGTCATACATCGAGTTGAACATCTTGTGAGTACTAACTTGAAATTTTAAATTCCTATTTTGTAAATATACCCTTCATGCTGCTGTACTAAATCTGTTTTTGTCAATCCCTAGGATTTTCTCCAATTCACTTTCATGCCATTGTAATCCTTATCACTTCACTAATACTTACTAACTTTTTACCGCGTAATTCAGGAATCCCATTGCTCTGACTAATACACAATGATGGCTATACTTTAATGTTGAGATCTGTAGTACATCTCAAAACTGTTGCACTAATTCTTAATTTGTACTAGTAGTAAGGGCATTACCATATAATACTAAGGCAATATCTTCCATACCATTAAAGAATATCTCGAGAATAACCAATGGCCAGCTTTTGCTATCTAGATCGTTTTTTTCTTACTGTCATAATATCATGAATATTAACTTAATGTCATCGAGTTTAGATACTATATCCTTTGTAATCCAATGAATAATTTAAGGAAACCCCTACCCTAAATTTTCATTTTTGACCTTCTATAAGGCTCTATAAACATTGTCGGGTTGGTGTTCGCCTCCAGAACATCTATTCGAAGAATAAATGAAAGCAACTGTGATTGTCCAGTTGCACTTTAAGTCACACTTTGTGATTGGACCTAGCTTTTCTACCCTTTTCACCAAGACTCGGGTTTCAAGCTTTAGAGTCCTCTTCTTTTGTTTGTGTAAAAGGAAGTTCTCCCTAAGTCAATTTCCTTAAGTATTCTACTCTACCTCTACATATGTTTTTATCACTTAATAAACCTCCTTTCTATTTTTACATTTTCGATTCCTTAGCTTTACTTGGTGTACCCTAGATGAGACCATGTGAGGGCCTTGACTCATACCTTACACTATTCGTTATGAATTGATGTAGCCCACATCTACACTCATGTATTCATCCAAGATAACTCCCTTCTCAAGCAGATCAGCTCCATGCTTTTATAAGGCCGGTCCACATTCCAACCAAAACCCATGGTAAAGCCAATCTCATCCATGGTTCACAAGCATCATAACCCTTTATTCTGGTACCAATACAACTAAGTCTAGATCAGCCCATGTGGCCATGTTGTGAGAAAGACCCAATTTCAACACATGTACTGACTCCAATGATATTTTTAAATATTTATATTTCAAATTTCAAATATCCAAAACATGAAGGTTTTAGTTTTATGAGTAGAATTGACATGGTTCTGGTTCGAGATTAATCCAAGCTTTATTTAAAGAGTTATGATCTTTTTATTGGAGATGTATAGAATAATCTTTTCATGTGCTTTGGAAGATATGGACATTCTTGTCAAAACCTCTCTATACATTCTTTACTCTTCATATGGATTGACTAAGAGAGTCCTTCTAGAGTCTTCTTCCTTGCACCTTGAAGAGTTCATCTCTTGAATCCTAGAAGAGTTTTGCTTCACCTTTGTAGAATTTGAGCTTTCCTATCTCTATTTGCATCTTAGAAGGGTTGCAACTCCATTGAGCTACGAACACATCTTATAAGAGTTGTGAGTCATTATTGGAGTTTACATCTTAAAAGAACAGTGAGTTACTTTTCCTTAATTCCATAAAATCTACTTTCTTGCTTTTAGATCTTTAAAAAGGAATCTATTCATAGCCTTCACGTCAAGTTTAACCCATTTAGGCATACCTTTTACTAAGAACCTACAAAAACATTCTTCACAAGAAGTTAGTCTCGTGACATATCTTTCATTTGCGATTGAAATCATATCATTCTAATCTGTATTGAAGAAGTTACGATCATTTCCCTAAATTCATGCACATCTGTCAACTTTATACAACTCTTGCTGTGCTGTACTTTGTCTAATTTCACTTGATCCGTTATCTTGAGAACCCTAGGTTGGTCAACATTACCAACCTCGCCTAGGTTCACAACCAATACTTGGTTGGTGATTAACTAAGGTTACTACCTTATAGGTTTAACCCACTATGTTCTGAGGCATCCAAGACACAACTGTAATGCTAGGAAATCTATCATACTTTATTTCCAACATTTAACTCTCAATAAAACCTTGGCCACCATTAGGTTGTCATAAAGATCATGTACTCAGTTTAAGTCTTTACAATAGTTTAGTCTTTAGGAGTTATGTATGGTTATTTATTTATTTATTTTGAATGGCTCAAGATAAAAGCCATTATTTTGAATTTGTAAACTGTCTCAAAAATATTACTTAATGTAAACAGTTTACTTACATATATTATGGTCTTTGATTTTGTTTCTTCAAGTTTGGTTTTTGCAACTATCAAAAGAGTTTCCTATTACTATTATGTTTGTTCTTATAATGTTTTTAATTAAACCCTAGCCATTAGTTTACCCAACTAGTGGCGTTACATGCTATGGGTGTGGTGTAAAGTGTGACAGAGTGTAAGACCCGTGTCAATCTAACCCGGTCTTACCACCTTGAACCAGGTTTACCCATCATGGTTGAGTCAAATGGACCAAGGGCATGAAGGAGATCGAGATCCCAAGTATCAAATCGACCCAAAAATACTTAAAATAGGGGAAGGGTCGCATACCCAGCCAAGTAGGGTCGGACCTCCCAAAACAGAATGTCAGACCCTCAGATTTGAAGGGAGGGTCGGACAGCTTAAGACCCTAGGGTCGACGGGATCATCGACCCTCCCATCGACCCTCGGTTTCGGACGAATATAGAAATTAGGAAATTTCCTAATTTTCGATTGGGGGATTCTTTCCAAATCTCAATGGGACTATTATAGGACATTCCTACTCTATTTAAAGGACGTCCCTAAGCCACTTTCACTCCTTTCACAACCCTAATTGAATTGAGAGAAAGAGAGAAGAAGGAAAAGAGGAAGAAAGGAGACAAGGAGGAAGACTGAGCAAAAAGGAGAAGAAATTCCAGAGAAAAGTAATCTTCTCAGGTATGGATACTAATTCCATGAGTTTCTACAGACCTTAGGTTAGATATGGTTGAGTGTAGGAATTCGGAGAAACCCAAACCATCCATTCATGGTTAGGTTTTCATGGAAAACCATAGGATGATGCACGAAAACTATTTAGATGGATTATACATGGTTCTAGACCATGGAATGATTGTTGAATGAATGTAGGAAGCAAGCTATAGGACCCCAAACACGAAGAATGGATTAAAAAGTGGAAACTGGACCAGAGTGCACCGAGGGTCACACCGAGGGTCGATAGACCATCCGACCCTAGGTGTTTCTGACCATCGACCCTCAGCATTTGGGAAGTTCAGAATGAGGGGAGGGTCGATAGACTCATCGACCCTAGCATCGACCCTCAGTTGATAGAATGGTTTTAAATTCCGAATTAATTCTAATTAAATTCTATCGACTTTGTTAGGTCTTCTAGCAATATAATAACAGTATAAAGGTGATTTTAAAGCTTGGAAAAGTATCTTTTAGCAAGCTAAGGTGAGGAACCTTAACTCCAAACTAAATTGGTTAGTAATAAACTATTTTCATTTTCTTGAGTCCTATGCTATGTTTGATTCTATGCGAATATGTTGTAATGTGCATACAGCATGCCATCCAATATTTCTATTACTTGTTCATGCATATTTACTTTATTGTTTATAACATGATGATGATGATGATGATAGGAATAGGCATGTGCTTGTATGTGTGTGGTTGATGTGCTTGATGCCAGCGAGTATCAGGGGAGGTGTGATGAGAACGTCAATAAACATTAACCTTTGGTGGGTCTCAGCACTTTAGCTCTATCTCTAACTCAAGTCTTGTGCATTGACATCGTCGTATCGCCATTACCTTAGCAGAACTATTATGTCGTAGAGTATCAGGGGAGGTGGTCTCGGTCCTTGTAGTCTCTGACTCTACCGGGGAGCCTTAGCTCTATCTCTATGGGCATTCTGAGGGATGCTGGGGTGAGGCCTTGGATACACTGTTTGGCATTAGGATTGGTTAGTAGCGAGCCCAGTTTGCAAGCCCTCGCTAACAGGGGCTTACTTGTTAATATAGCATTATATAGCAATAAACGTTAACCTTTGTTGTATAATGTTATGGTAGGGTGGATGGGGACGACGATAAACATTAACCTTCGGGCGGGCTTCCACACCCTGTGTATAGAGGCGGTGTCAATAAACGTTAACCTTTGACCACCCAACCTTTCTATTGCGCATTGCAAACTATAAACCAGACCAAAGATATAAATTGAATTTTTGCATGCATATGTATTGTTGCATTGTTTTGGCTACTCACTGAGCCGTGTTGTGTGCTCACCCCTCGACGTCGAATATTTTTAGTTGATGATGCAGGTTACACAGTCGAAGATTATATGAACGCGTCTGTGTACGGGAATATAGCAGCGATGGACGCTGGAGCAGAAGATGATACACACGACTCCTCTTGCGAGTGTAACTCGTGTGTATTCGATTAGATATTTTATAGATTTCTTTATTTGGATTTATTAAAGACTTGTACTGATATTTACTTATGTCTCGGTTGATACAGAATAATTTTCTATTAAATTATTAATATCATCTTAGTTCTCAGTTCATTTATTTATAAGATTTCTGTTATTGTGTATTTACTCTGATTATGATTGTGGATGTGTGTAAAGTTTGGATAACGCGGGGATGGCCTATTAGAGATCCTGGTTGAACCGTTGGTTATTTAGCGGTTCATCACACCATTCTGAACGATATGAATTGGGGTGTGACAACTTGGTATCGAGCTTCTCGGGCTTTGCCCGCCGAACTGACACGCATTCAAGACCATTGTGAACTGAGATAGGATAAATTAAAAGCTTTAATACAAACACACTGTAAGCACAAGTGATGATTGAAAACCGAATTAAAAAGAGAATAATGCATCTATTAAAGGGAAAACCAGTTACATACAAGGAGTGAGAGAAACAAACCGTATATACATCGCTAAAGCAGAGTACAGTCCACAACCCGGACAGTTACTCTATAGTACAAGAAAAGTAAAGTACAAATCAGGAAGCTGGAGGCGAAGGAGGAGGCGGTGCCTCACGATCTCTGTCATAGTTCTCAGCATAGACCCTAGTCAACCAGGCCACCTGGGTCTGGGTCGTCCGGAGACTAGCCGTGAGACCGGCTATCCTCCGATCGGTCGCACGCTGCACCTCTAGGAGCTCTCCCATCCGCACGTCCAATGCGTCTGAGCAGCCAACAGCTCATCCATCCTCAGATCAGATCTGCGCTGAGCATCCCTGATCTCCTACAGCATCTCCATCATGGCTGAAGGTGGAAGTGAAGGATCAGCCGAGTAAAAAGGACCAGCCTCAGGTGCAGGAGCTGCCGTAGAAGATGTACCAACTCCAGCCGCATGTGTGGGTGATGGCGGTGGTATCGCATCGACATCCATATACATGCGATCGTCATCGTCAACCGGATCCCCACGAGCTCTTGCAGCAGCAGCAGCAGCAGCCTCAGCATCAGCCATCTCGACCCAAGTGTGAGGGCGCACCATCGCGTTCCTCTCCTCATCGCTAACCTCAGCATCTCGCAGCCCCATCTTACAGATAGCCTCCCAATCTAGAGGCGACGAGAAGGTCTTCTCCTAGATCTTCTCATCTACCGGATCCACCCCCGGACGGGTCGGTAGCATGTAATCATGCGTCCATAGGGTAGATTTCCCCATCGGACAATGTAGCACTAATCATCGTCCGCATAATGATGTATGGAAGACGAGCAGCCTACCGGGCGGAGCGGGTCGCCATTCAATATGATGCACCCCCTCGGCCGTAGGGCCACTAGGTGATGCGCAACTCCTGACCGTGTTCAACATCATTGTAATTCCCCACCACCTGGAGATTACAATAGAACTGGCGCACCAAGTCTGGACATGTGCACGCGTCGTATGTGATGACAGGGAGCCACATTTCTTAAATTTGGTATACAATCTCTTTTTTTTTTTTTTTCCCTATCACCGACAAGAATGCTAGCCCCCAAGTTCACCATACATTGAACAAGGCTAGTCTCTAGGAGAACCAAGTTCACCATGCGACCCCCTTCCACTTTCTTATGGGCATAGTCAGCATACTGTGCCTCAGCTTCATTTGAACGGAAGTGAAGTGGATCACACAATCTTGGCACTTTGGTACGGGCCATAGTATCTGCAAAATACGAAAGAGAAAAGAAACAAGGAGTTAATAGGATAAAAATCCAAAAAAAATTAAAATAGAGCCCCATTTCTCACCATATAAGTGGGCATGAGAACTTACGTAGGTTAAAACATATCCTACAACCCACATGCAGTAGGAAATTTTAACTGACGATGTCCAATTTGAAAAAATTCAAGAAAAATCGAAAATGTCGACAAATTAGGGCAAAAAGAGAAAATTTTAAGTTTCTCGATAACCAACCGATGAAACTCAAAAAATTTTGAGGGCTTTCGTTCCTCAAGACACCAATAACAAAAGACCCCAATAAAAATCGAATTTTTACGGTTGGAAAAAGTTTAATTTGGAAAATACAAGTTAAATGGGCAAAAACCTAGAAAAGAAAACCTAAAAACAAGTAAAGGTGAGAGGATATACCTGTAAGGATGACGTGGGCATCGAAACCCGGAATTAAACCGACCAAGAACAGTGGAGTAGCACTGTAGCAACTCAGAGAGTGGAGGCGAGTCGAAACGGAGGAGGAATAGTGAGAAATGACCCAAAATCGGATCTTAAAAATTTGATTTTTAGTTCGAGGGTCGAATAATTCGACTGACACCATCGACCCTCGGATCGACCCTCCCATCGACCCTCGGCTCTCGGGAATCTGATAGAAAAAATTGAGGGTCGGATACCCATCGACCCTCGCATCAACCCTCAGCTCTCGGGAAGAACAAGTCATTCCCAGGGTCGGATACCAAGGGTCGGACATACCATCGACCCTCACCATCGACCCTACTTAGAAAAGACAGTATTTATTTCAGAAAGAATTGGAGATTTTGAATTTTATATCGGTTAGCGTGCCTACATGAAGTATAAATGATTTCTCACTGATTTTGATGATTTTCAGGCACCACCCATCTCAGAAGGAAATGTGTCTGGACGTAGAGTTACCCGACAGACCCGAAATACAGTCCCGCCACCACCACCAGTGGAGGAGACTAGTCAAGAGAAGAACCATGCATAGGGTAATCCAGAACCAGCAGGCCCTACAAATTTGCCACCTCCACCACCGGAGCTAGCAACTGTGGTTATGAATCTAGCACAACAGCTGCAGCAAATGCAACACGCACAAGCTCAAATGCAGGTTGCAATGGGAGTTATGTTTCAAGCCACTCAGGCTGCAACCATGCACACTGGGCAAGCTAGTGCAGCCCCAGTGGGTGATCACCCAGCTCAACAGACACCTCAACGACCGGCTGCACTAATTCCAATGCAAGTCCCAGATGCAGCCCAAGGGAACTATCAGTATCCACCCCCTATGTTTGGGGCATACCAAAATCAACTGGATCTCTCCCGGCTAGTGGAGATATTTCTAAAAATGAAACCAAGGGAATTCAACGGCAAGCCGTCTGATCCACTGTGGCCAGCACACTGGATAGACGAGATGGAAAGGAACTTCCTTATGATGACTATTACCAAGGAAGAGAAAGTACTATGCGCCACTTTCATGCTCAAAGGCAACGCACACCATTGGTGGAAGTCTACAAAGACGTATTTATTGACTAAGCACGCCCTATTGACATGGGCTATTTATAAGGAAGCATTCTTCGAGAAGTATTTCCCAAGAAGCTTCAGAGATTCAATGGAGAAGGAATTTCTGAGCCTGTACCAGGGGCAGATGTCCGTAGACTCATACCAACAGCGCTACGAAGAACTGTTTTTCTTCGCACCGGCTAGCATGCAAGAAGAAGATACAAAAACCCGTAGGTTTGTCGCGGGACTAAGAGGAAGCATAAGAGAAAATGTTCTGGGCTTAGAGAAGAAAATCTACAACGAAGCTGTCCAGATTGCTCGAGTGATCGAATCGAGCCAGAAGGAGAGTTATTTCTCCCAGAACAGAGGCATCAAGCGACCAGCCGGAAACTCCTACAACGGAGGCAATAATAGGACGTATAAACCTTTTCGTCCTCAGAATTATGCTACTGCACCAAAGTCTACTTCCGCAGCTCAACCACAGCCAAAGCCAAATTCCGAAGCCCCGAAGTGTTATAACTGTAACCAACCAGGGCATATGGCAAGAGAATGTCCAAAACCCAAGAAGCAGTTACATCAAGGATGGGTATATGCTGTTACATCAGAGGATGCAGCCGCATCGCCCGATGTGGTCACAGGTATGACCGAAACTTTTAAGATTAGAATTTCATTGATTGAGCATGTAGACTAAGTGAAAACGGATCAGAGGTATTGTACCTATCAATGGCGTACCAGCCAGAGTACTCTTTGATTCAGGAGCTACGCATTCATTTATATCTGTATCGTTTGGAAAGAAGACCAATTTACCCATCAAAACATTAGACTACAAGTTACTTGTACGGTCACCGATGGGATTAGAAGTGGAATTAGAGAAAGGTTATGGACCATGTCCAGTTCTCATTGGTGAGAAAACCTTGGATGCAACTTTAATACAACTTGAGATGGCAGACTTCGATGTCATCTTGGGAATGGACTGGTTAGCTCGGCATTCTGCAAATCTGTTATGTGCCGAGAAGAAGCTAACATTCAAAGACAAAGAAGGAGCAGAATTCAGTTTCTCAGGAACCAAACTTCCCAGAAGACGCAAGCTCATACTCTCAGCATTAAAGGCTAAGAAGTGCCTTGAAAAAGGAGCCATCGGATATCTAGTATCAGTGGTCGACCTAACCAAGGACGCGAGATGTATTTCCAGAGGAACTACTCGGATTACCGCCCGACCGTGTCACGGAGTTCGTAATAGACCTGATACCTGGAGCCGCACCGGTATCAAAAGCACCGTATAGAATGGCTTCTACTGAACTGAAGGAATTAAAAGTGCAATTACAAGAACTGCTGGATAAGGGTTATATTAGACCCAGTATATCTCCATGGGGAGCACCGGTGTTGTTCGTAAAGAAGAAGGATGGTAGTGTTCGATTATGTATCGACTATCGAGAGTTGAATAAGTCGACAATCAAGAATCGATATCCACTACCCGAGATCGATGACTTGTTCGATCGGTTACAAGGAGCGAAGGTATTTTCAAAGATCGATCTTCGATCGAGCTATCATCAACCGAAGATTAAAGAAGGTGACATTCCGAAGACAGCTTTCAGGACAATATACGGACATTATGAGTTCTTAGTGATGTCCTTCGGATTAACTAATGCACCGGCAACATTAATGGAACTTATGAACCGAGTTTTCCATGATATGTTGGATACGTCGGTTATAGTATTTATTGATGACATATTGGTATACTCCAAAGACAAGGAAACCCATGTCAAGAACCTAAACGCATCCCTAAAGTGTTTAAGGAAAGAGAAGTTATACGCCAAATTTTCGAAGTGTGAGTTTTGGCTAAGTGAAGTCGCATTTCTAGGCCATGTAGTATCCGCAGAAGGAATCAAAGTGGACCCCAGTAAGATCGAGGCTATTGTGAAGTGGGAAGCACCAAAGAGTGTTTCAGAAATTAGAAGTTTTCTGGGTCTAGCTGGTTATTATCGGAGATTCGTAGAAGACTATTCTCGGATTGCCGTACCTCTCACCAGCCTGACCAAGAAAGGAGAAAAATTTGTATGGACGGATAAGCGTGAAAAGAGTTTTCAAACACTAAAGACCAGATTGATATCCACCCCAATTTTGACCATTCCCGTTCTAGGACAGACATTTACCTTATACACTGATGCATCAGGATTGGGACTAGGATGTGTGCTTATGCAAGGAGAGAAAGTAGTTGCGTATGCCTCGAGACAGTTGAAGGCACATGAGAAAAATTACCTCACTCATGATTTGGAGTTAGCGGCAGTAGTACATGCTGTCAAGATATGGAGACACTACCTATACGGAGAGAAATTTCAGATTAAGTCGGACCATAAAAGTCTTACTTATCTATTTAATCAGAAGGAGTTGAATATGAGACAAAGAAGATGGCTGGAACTATTGAAAGACTATGATTGTGATATCCAGTATCATTCGAGAAAAGCGAACGTGGTAGCGGATGCATTGAGCAGAAAAGCAATGATAAAATCTCAAAGAGAAGTTAGCACGACTGCAGCACTGTATACCAATGGAATGGTGTTTAATCACGGCAACGAACAATATGTGATAGATACAACGGATGAATCAACTAGCCAAGGGTTTATTCATCGATTTTTAAATATAGTTCACGGCATTGAAGATTATACCAGATATAGTGGACGAAGTGAAGACAGCTATCAAAGCAGATCCTTATCTGAGAACGGTACAAGAAGATATTGAGAAAGGTAAGACTAACCCTGAGTTCACCTTGGACGAAGAAAAAATATTGAAATACAAAGGAAGAATATGTGTACCCGAAACAGAAAATGTAGACATTAGACACCGACTGATGAAAGAAGCCCACACCACCATCTACTCGATACATCCTGGAAGCACAAAAATGTATCATGATCTAAAGAAACTGTATTGGTGGAGGGGAATGAAGGCAAATGTAGCCAAATTCGTGTCTCAATGCCTAAATTGTCAGAAGGTAAAGGCGGAACGACAAAGACCCGCAGGACTGTTACAGCCATTACTGGAACCAGCATGGAAATGGGACTGCATCACTATGGACTTCGTCATAGGACTACCATTGACTCCTCGAGTAGTTGACGCAGTTTGGGTGATTGTGGACCGTCTGACAGCTCGCTTCATACCGATACGACCCCAGATATCCCTCGGAAAGGTTAGCAAAGCTGTATGTGGATAATATTGTTCGGTTACACGGTGTACCAGAAAGTATTGTGTCCGATAGAGATCTACGATTTACTTCCAAATTTTGGGAAGGACTGCAAAAGGCTATGGGTACAACATTGAAGTTCAATACTGCATTCCACCCACAGACAGACGGACAGTCGGAGCGTACAATCTAGATTCTAGAAGATATGCTACGAGCATGTGTGATTGATTTCAAAGGATCATGGGATGAAAAGTTACCATTGATCGAGTTCGCTTACAATAACAACTATTAGGCTACTATACAGATGTCACCTTATGAAGCACTGTATGGCAGGAAGTGTCGAACTCCCTTGTTTTGGAATGAAGTTGGAGAACGTAGTATTGTTGGACCAGAATTTGTTGAAGAGACTTGTCGAGTGGTCGACATCATCAAGGAGAGAGTGAAAACAGCTCAGAACCGTCAGAAGCAATATGCAGATACTCGACGAAGAGATCTAGAGTTCGTCGTAGGTGATAAAGTATTTTTGAAAGTATCGCCTATGAGAGGATTGAAGAGATTCGGACAGAAAGGAAAATTAAGTCCAAGATATGTCGGACCATATGAAATTCTAGCTAAGCGTGGAAAAGTAGCTTATCAGTTGGCATTACCACCATCTATGTCAAGTGTGCACGACGTATTTCACATTTCTCTATTGAAGAAGTATGTCAAGGATTCGACGCACGTGTTGACATTAGATTTGCCAGAATTGACTGATGATTTGACATTTGAAGTAACACCAACGGAAATAACTAGTCGAAAGGTTCAACGTCTACGCAACAGAGATATCTTCTATGTTAAGGTCACATGGAAAAGTAGAGACATGGAAGAGATTACATGGAAAGAAGAGAATGCTATGCGAAAGAAGTACCCACACTTGTTTGATTCAGAAGGTATGTACAATTTCGAGGACAAAATTTTTATAAGTTGGGGGGAGTTGTAAGACCCGTGTCAATCTAACCCGGTCTTACCACCTTGAACCAGGTTTACCCATCATGGTTGAGTCAAATGGACCAAGGGCATGAAGGAGATCGAGATCCCAGGTATCAAATCGACCCAAAAACACTTAAAATAGGGGAAGGGTCGCATACCCAGCCAAGTAGGGTCGGACCTCCCAAAACAGAATGTCAGACCCTCAGATTTGAAGGGAGGGTCGGACAGCTTAAGACCCTAGGGTCGACGGGATCATCGACCCTCCCATCGACCCTCGGTTTCTGACGAATGTAGAAATTAGGAAATTTCCTAATTTTCGATTGGGATTCTTTCCAAATCTCAATGGGACTATTATAGGACATTCCTACTCTATTTAAAGGACGTCCCTAAGCCACTTTCACTCCTTTCACAACCCTAATTGAATTGAGAGAAAGAGAGAAGAAGGAAAAAAGGAAGAAAGGAGACAAGGAGGAAGACTGAGCAAAAAGGAGAAGAAATTCCAGAGAAAAGTAATCTTCTCAGGTATAGATACTAATTCCATGAGTTTCTACAGACCTTAGGTTAGATATGGTTGAGTGTAGGATTTTGGAGAAACCCAAACCATCCATTCATGGTTAGGTTTTCATGGAAAACCATAGGATGATGCACAAAAACTATTTAGATGGATTATACATGGTTCTAGACCATGGAATGATTGTTGAATGAATGTAGGAAGCAAGCTATAGGACCCCAAACACGAAGAAGGGATTAAAAAGTAAAAACTGGACCAGAGTGCACCGAGGGTCACACCGAGGGTCGATAGACCATCCGACCCTAGGTGTTTCTGACCATCGACCCTTAGCATTCGGGAAGTTCAGAATGAGGGGAGGGTCAATAGACCCATCGACCCTAGCATCAACCCTCAGTTGACAGAATGGTTTTAAATTCTGAATTAATTCTAATTAAATTCTATCGACTTTGTTAGGTCTTCTAGCAATATAATAACAGTATAAAGGTGATTTTAAAGCTTGGAAAAGTATCTTTTAGCCAGCTAAGGTGAGGAACCTTAACTCCAAACTAAATTGGTTAATAATAAACTGTTTTCATTTTCTTGAGTCCTATGCTATGTTTGATTCTATGTGAATATGTTGTAATGTGCATACAGCATGCCATCCAATATTTCTATTACTTGTTCATGCATATTTACTTTATTGTTTATAACATGATGATGATGTTGATGATAGGAATAGGCATTTGCTTGTATGTGTGTGGTTGATGTGCTTGATGCGAGCGAGTATCAGGGGAGGTGTGATGAGAACGTCAATAAACGTTAACCTTTGGCGGGTCTCAGCACTTTAGCTCTATCTCTAACTCAAGTCTTGTGCATTGACATCGTCGTATCGCCATTACCTTAGCGGAACTATTATGTCGTAGAGTATCAGGGGAGGTGGTCTCGGTCCTTGTAGTCTCTGACTCTACCGGGGGGGCCTTAGCTCTATCTCTATGGGCATTCCGAGGGATGCTTTGGGGTGAGGCCTTGGATACACTTGTTTGGCATTAGGATTGGTTAGTAGCGAGCCCGGTTGCAAGCCCTCGCTAATAGGGGCTTACGTGTTAGTATAGCATTATATAGCAATAAACGTTAACCTTTGTTGTATAATGTTATGGTAGGGTGGATGGGGACGACGATAAACGTTAACCTTCGGGCGGGCTTCCACACCCTGTGTATAGAGGCGGTGTCAATAAACGTTAACCTTTGACCACCCAACCTTTCTATTGCGCATTGCAAACTATAAACCAGACCAAAGATATAAATTGACTTTTTGCATGCATATGTATTGTTGCATTGTTTTGGCTACTCACTGAGCCGTGTTGTGTGCTCACCCCTCGACGTCGAATATTTTTAGTTGATGATGCAGGTTACACAGTCGAAGATTATATGAACACATCTGCGTACGGGAATATAGCAGCGATGGACGCTGGAGCTGAAGATGATACACACGACTCCTCTTGCGAGTGCAACTCGTGTGTATTCGATTAGATATTTTATAGATTTCTTTATTTGGATTTATTAAAGACTTGTATTGATATTTACTTATGTCTCGGTTGATACAGAATAATTTTCTATTAAATTATTAATATCATCTTAGTTCTCAGTTCATTTATTTATAAGATTTCCGCTATTGTGTATTTACTCTGATTATGATTGTGGATGTGTGTAAAGTTTGGATAACGCGGGGATGGCCTATTAGAGATCCTGGTTGAACCGTTGGTTATTTAGCGGTTCATCACACCATTCTGAACAGTACAGAATTGGGGTGTGACACAGAGCATCATGCTCTAATACCAAGTTGTCACACCCCAAAGTTTTTTTATACTTTAGCTACATGCCAAGGCTATGAATTGAACGCTTATCACCGTCCTATTAACCGCCAGGATCACGACGCAGGGTACACATTACACCATTTCATCCCATAAACACACTAATCATCACATAACAGAATAAAATATAAACACAATAGAAAACTTATATAAATTCTGGGTATTAACATTGATGGATTTTAATGATATTTATACAATAGTAACATTTGTTATTCTGTTTCAACAAGACTCAACACATAAACTAATACCTAAAATAAAATACTGGAACACATAGTATTGGACAACATGTCCGATCAGAAGCACTAAAACTATATCAGTACTCTATTAACTCTAACTTGGCCTTTAAAGACACATGTATAGCAATAATCTAAGTTTCTAGAGTCGACCACTTATCACTGAAGACACCTGTAACATGATAAATGCTTCATGAAATCAAACATAGCAAACCTGCAATAAAATATAGAAAAAAGGTGTATATGTAAGGGTAAGCTCGCCAACTTGAGCTCAATAAGGAATAGAATGTGTAAACAAATAATAATGCATGAGATAGTATTCAATTCAATGGTCTGGTAATGTTTGTCATCTGCTAAGGTAAGGCCTAGCCACACTTCCCCGAAGCTGACTATAACTTCCATGCATGAGAGTGTTTGGGCACTTACCAGTCTACTCTAATTGCCCTGATAAAGCCACGTGACACCCTAATCTTGGGTTTGGTACAGGTTGGACCTAGTTGGACCCACTCCAATGAACTCTGCTAGGTCACTCCCTCATCCTTAACCCTACACCAGTACCTAACCCCCTTCTGGCTTGGGTCACAAACATGGGGTCTATGTAACTAACTAGTCCTAAAATGGTTGTACTCTAGCATATAGACCAAGATGGCCTTCCCATTCCAGTCATATGGATCCTACTAGGATACAAGCAAACAAACAATAATGTATGTTCAGATTATTAACAAGCAAGGTCAGTCATAATGTATACTAAAATGCTATGGTAAGGTCTAGCCATACTTCCCCGAAATTGACCACAACCTCCATGCAAGTGAGTGTTTGGATACATACCAGCCTACTCCAATAGCCCTGGTAAAGCCACATGACATCTTAATCAGAATGGTGATTGGGCAGCAAGTCTGGCCAGTGATGCTCTAACGAATACTCCTGACCTTTCTCCTCATTACTCTATCCTACCAGTACCTGAACCCCTACTGGCCAAGTTGCATACAGTGGTAGTGCCACTAACCAATCCTACTTGTCATCCAATGCACTCCCTCGGTACCTTAATAGAATCTTTGACCGTCTGTTCACCCCCACCTAGATGTTGTTATCCTACTAGGATCCAAGGCAGCCCATGGCAGGTTTTGCTCGATGGGTCAGATCCTACGGTCCTCGATCATTTTACCACTTCCCATACAAGCATCAATCATTTCATAATCACAAGGTAGCGTCAATCATCACACAATCATAAGATTCATATATAGATGTAGTGCATAGAAAGTACATATATTGGATATCATGTTATTCAAACAACAACACAAATATATAGGGCTCATTAAAAACACTCCATAAAGTAAAGTCAAACTATCCCTCACCTGAGTTTTTGTTATCCTTGCTATTTATACCATGTGAGTTGATGTTGTCCACACATGTGACACCTAGCATGAGTGTTTAGAGTTATTAGTTACTTATAATTGAAACAAATTGATGCATAGCTCTCTGGAATAATCTGGTCATGGCTTTGAACACACAAGATAGAGTCCAATGTTGCTTCCGGATGGAATCCGAAGCTTCTGTGATTGGCCGATCGCAGCATCAATCGCACAGTCTTATGATCGGTATTACGTCTAGACCCTCATCAAAGGGTTGGTCAAGGTAAATAGGTCTATCCAGAATTACTAGGGACCATTCTGGAAGTATCCAATTGCAAAGCCCGAGGCAAAAGGTTGCCTGTGGTGTGGCCTCCAGACAGCTCCTAGATTCCATTAGAATCTGACCTTTGTCTCTTCCAAAGGTCATAATTCCATGATCTCGGATCCAAATCACCTCAAGTTTCTTTCCTATGAAACTAGACTTGAAATATAATATATCTCCCAAATTTCATGTCATTACAACTAGTGTAACCCCTATGAACTAGGTTTCCAAGTTGGACTAATAG
Organism: Protea cynaroides; assembly: GCA_028583415.1. Taxonomy (NCBI): domain Eukaryota; kingdom Viridiplantae; phylum Streptophyta; class Magnoliopsida; order Proteales; family Proteaceae; genus Protea; species Protea cynaroides. The sequence goes on from CM053266.1 coordinate 99,149,018, forward strand.
AATCAGATTCAGTCTGTGCACGACAACTTGCAGAGACAATATCTTCCTCATCCCAAGTCCAAATGACCTCATTATTTTTGCAGTATCAATTAGACTTATTGGAAAATAAAATATCCAAATTTGAGTCAAAAATCCTTGTTTAGGTTGATCAATCCTTTTTTTTCAAAATTGGGTTTCATTACTAGCCAATTTTCCCTACATTTTGAAAGTTTTTGGTCGATCAAGGCTGCATCTAGTGTTGTGACTTGTGGCTAGGATCAAGAGTCCAAGGCCTATCCAAAGGCATGGATTTTACTTCTAGGGCTCCATTCGGACATGCTTCCAGACCCCTTTCGTTGAAGTCCATAGACAGTCCCTTTTACAAGAGTTTTTCCATTAATTTACTCTATTATACCTTGGCCTAGTAGGGTCGGTTAGGGGTGTACCTCCTAAGTCTAGGTTTCAAAATCTTAAGTTTAATCCCAAGATGGATGCAAGGTTTACCTTGAATCAACCATCGAGAACATACCTTCTCGGTATCGAAAAGACGATACTCTGTTCTACCATTAATAGAGAATGGAGCTTCATCGAGGAATGAAGTTAAATCTAACAATAGACTAGTTTTACACTCTAGATTAAGAAGCTATAGTAAGGTTTAAGGAGTTTTACTGACAATCATTCAAGTAGAGATCAATAGCGTCAATAGATGCCATTAGTTCATTGAGTTCCTTTCCAAAAAGCTACTCCTTCTTCCTCAACTTTCTCTCCCTCTCTAAGAATGTGTTAGGATTTGTATGATGAATATGTACACAATGGAGAGGTTAAATAGAAGAGTTATACTAATTGAAGTCTCCCTCTTAGAGTAAACTCCTAGTTAGATTAAGGGACTCTAGGGAGATGCCAAGTGGCAAGTAATTGAGTTGGAAGAGGATTCCTTGCCTTTAACAACTCTAAGGTGGTTAGGGTAGGGTTGGGACCTACTGGATCAGTCCATGGGTCCAGGGAATATCCTATACAACTTTCAAAATGGATTCAAATCATTAAATCCTATGGATGGGCCAATTTGGCTTGTCCAATCGATGGTTCAATTGCTACACCTTGCTACCCCATGGGGTGTATCAACCGCCTTTTAAGTTTCACATTAACACAAGACAAGAAAAAATTGAGAGATTAAAAGGTACCTGCTGTGTTAGCCATCAATTTGGCATTAAATCGGGTCCATCAATGGTGGAAAACCTTGGCACAAGAGAAAAGCTGAGTTAGGCTGGTTTTTTAGGTGCGGGTTTTACATATCCCATCTACATGGTGAATCATGGGCCCCTCAATTCCTTTTGATATACCATTTTACAAAATATCAAGACTTAGAGTAGTATGATGCCTTTTCGGGTGGACACAAGAAATAATAGTTAGAAGCTTTCATTGATTGAGACTTTTAAAAGGTACGTGTCAAGGCTGTGCTTTTCACCTAATAGGTGATCCCATATGCATAAGGACCCAGGTCGGCTAATAGCATGATGTGTGACTAAACCCATACCCCCCCAAAACAATATGTATAAACATAAATAAATAGTAGCCCTAGATCTAGCATCTAATGTCAATCAATACATGAAAGTGAATCTGGAGTCTAAACGTGGAATTCCCAACGGAATCGCTACCATGAGGACAAATGGCTAAGGAAATTTAAATTATTTACCTTTGGGCTTTCCTAAGAAAATATGGATCATCAGCTTTTGCCTTTGATCTTGTCCATCCATGCTGATGGGCGGTAAAGACTTATAGTCGCCACCACGATTAAGGTGTAGGACCTTAAATGTAGTCTCATAATAGGATAAGACTTTTATTGACTCATGATCCAATATATTGTCTTTGGTCTTTCAGAGAATGGGTAAGAATTCAATGTACAGTTTGAAAAGGTGTTAGGCACCCAAAACTACTCGATCAAAAAATTGGCCTCCTATATGATTATACTTTCCTTAAACTCTATTGTTCTGACTGTTCATAGTCAATGGATGACTAGGGCTCATGGGGGATCCTATACCAAGTTGCTAAGTTCTTCTAGCCTAGGGTTTGGCCAAACATGTAAGCAAAGTAATGTATATAATGAACCAATTCGATGGTTCAATGATGGACTGAATATAAGATGTCCATCTCAAACTGCCTATGTATTCCATCCTAAAAATCAAGTCCCTAACATAGTTCAAACGGATTGTGAATTAAGTTTATGGATGTGATTTATGCTTAAGGTTTATTAGATTCAATTGTTCAAGTTGAGATTTATGTTTGATGGATGATTGAGATTGAATCGAGATAGCGTATGTGAATTGAAGTGGACATGGATAATGGATAAGGATACGAATATGGATAGAGGTTACCTAAGAAAACTAAGATGTGGTACCATACTTGGAGAATCCTCTAAGTTGCTTATGTATTCTAGAGGTCTTAGAAATTAGGTACAATGTAGTTCGTTAATATGGATGGATTATGGATAGACTGATATGGATATGATGGGTATGGTTATGGATGATAGATATGATATGGATAATCTAAAGGAACTAAGAATACGTACTTGCAAGTAAAAACCTCACAAAACAAGAAGGTGCATACTCACAAACACATCTTTGGAATAGATAAACCTCGCCAAGAAAATCCCGCCAAGCAAGGGGCCATGTACTCGTAAGTAGAACCTCGCCAAGCAAAGAACATACTCACAAGCACAATTTTAGAACAGATAAACCTCACCAAGCAAAGAGGTAATCCCATAAAGCAGGGAGATAAGGTAAATGATCCTGCCAAGCAAGGGGATTGTCCCACCAAGCAAGGGGATGAGTAAATGATCCTACAAAGCAAGAAGATGATCCCACCAACCAAGGGGATGAGGTAAAAGACCCTACCGAGCAAGAGGATGATCCTAACAAGCAAGGGTGTCACACCCCAATTCCGATTGAACCAGAAGTGTGAGTGAACCGGTACTAAACCACGGTTCACACCAGGATCTCGAAAGACCGTGTCAACCAATCATCCCTGAGCAAACCATCAAAAACCAGAGTAATACTAGCAGCGGAAATAATAAATCAATGAGCTGAACTAAATAACAAATTAAAATAATTAATCCAGTTATTCCATCATCCATCAGAATTTAAATAATATTTTATTACAAAGCTTTAATTGAAAATAACCAAATCAAAGAGGAAAGACACAGAAGGAGCACTCGCATAACGCATCATGCTCGTCCTCCACACTCTGTGTCTCCAGGGCAGCCATCGCACTGTAGGCTGGGGCGGTCACGAAGTCCTCCACGGTATACCCTGCATCCAAATCTGAAAATAGATATATATATATCGGGGTGAGCTACAACACAGCTCAGTAAAGCACAAGACCAATGCAACATCCACATGCATGAGTTAACATTACAATTTGGGCTAGGTATAACTTGCAATTGTGCTATGGTAAGGTTTGGCGGCCACCGCACCTCCATGCACGAGAGTGTGAGCACACCCAATAGTCAGGCTCCTACCACACTACTACTATTGCCCCACATCACTCACTCCGGTATAGAGATAGGACTCGAGTCTGGCGGGCAGGAAGAACCAAAATCCCACGTCCTCCTCCTGATACCCCATACCGTACCAATACCTAAACCCCTATTGGCAAGGGCTTGCAAGTGGGTTCCGTTTCTAACCAGTCCTAGATGTCAATACAAGTAGGCTCCACCCTAGTACAGCCGTCTACGGCATAGGGATAGAGCTAGAGCGTGGAGGCCAGGCTGGAGACCACATTACCTCACCTCCCCCTGATACCCTACCCACAACAAGCATACCAAGATGGAACTATACGCAAGTAGGCCCTATCCCAACATCGCTCCCTATGGCATAGGGATAGAGCTAGAGCGTCATGGCCAGGTCAACGTCAACATCGGAGATCACCATGCCACATCGCTGTGGCCAGATCAACGTCAACATCGGAGACCACCTGCCATAACCTCCCCCTGATACCCCACCCATACCAAGCATGCTAAGATAAGGTGCTACTAAAAGGTGTCGGGGTGAGGAATGATCCCAGGCCCCCGGCCCTTCCCATTCCACACTCCAACTAAAACAATCACATGTCTAACATCCATCACACCTAGCATATGAAATGCATGAACAGATAAATCAAATAGAATTTACACTACATGACATGTGATATGCACAATCCATCAAACAAGCATAAAAATTGATACAGAAAATTAAAGAGCTCTCTAAGGTTTATTATTAAATCATTAATTTAAGTTTCGGGTCTTGTCCCTTACCTGACGCGTGGTGTTAATCCTTTTCGGCGTCAGAAGTTTCATATACAAGTCCTACACAACCATATTTTCATGTTAATTTCCATTTATTAGAGTTTTATAAGCCAAAACCTGGCTTTCCCAAATAAACAGGGCTCGAAACACATACCGGTCTCGCACATACCGGTCCCAGGATAGTGAGACCGGTATGGTGAGACCGGTATACATACCGGATGCACACATACCGGTCTCACTCGGATCCGCCGAGTGCGACCGGTATGGTGCCGGCGGTATGCATACCGGATGCACACATACCGGTCTCACTCGGATCCGGCCGAGTGCGACCGGTATGGTGCCAGCCGTATACACCGCGGCCCATACCGCGGGACTTTCCCAAGGATATACCCCTACGGCGTGATTTTCGAGAGCGAGGTCTCCACGGTAGCTCCCCTAAGGTTTCACCTATCTTCCGCTAAGGTCCGGCTCTCGAAGGGTCCTACGGATCTTGGCTAGAATGCCAAAAACCAACCAGATCCGAAAAAAAAGACGAAAGGAATCTAAGCATTTTCCATCAGATCTCACGCCGCTTCGCGGCTCCGATCCGATAAACAACACTACAGGAAGGATAGAGCACTTTACCGGTAGCGGTTGTCCATTGGCGGCGTGTTCCTCCACCGGCAGCTCCTTCCTTGGTGGCGTCTACCTCCTTGAACCCTCAACTCCTTCTCAGAACAAAGGGGTTCACAGAGTGTCTCCCCCTCTATTAATAGAGGGAGGCCGTCCAAAGCACGCTCCCCCTCATATGGAAACTTTAAGTTTCCATTTTTGAGAGAAACACAGCTCCGAACTATACCGGTCTCGCACCATACCGGTCGCAGGATAGTGCAACCGGTATAGTGAGACCGGTATGCCATACCGGTTGCAGGATAGTGCATCCGGTATGGTGAGACCGGTATGCCATACCGGTTGCAGGATAGTGCATCCGGTATGGTGAGACCGGTATGGTGAGACCGGTATGCACTTAACCAATTTTACACATTTTTCGTACCTGAATTTGATTGGTTCTTCACCCGGCTTCATGCGTGGTCCCTTGCTTGGCTTCGATTTCCGGTCCGGTTATGATTGGGGCACCTGTCATCGCATAAAACCATGGTTAAACCGGGTTTTAGAGCATGGTTCTTACAACTCTACCACCCTTAAAAGAAATTTCATCCCCGAAATTTGCATGTAGGTCTTACAATTCCCCCTCCCTTAAAATAATTTCGACCTCGAAATTGTACGTACCTTCAGAGTCAAAAAGACGGGGGTATTCTTTTCGCATGGCATCCTCCTCTTCCCAAGTAATTTCCTCTACGTCCTGACTTTTCCAAAGCACCTTGACATAGTAGATATCCCGTCTTCGAAGATGTTGTACCTTTCTGCTAAGGAGTTGGATTGGCACTACCTCAAAGGTTAAGTCTTCTGTCAACTCTGGAGGATCAACAACAAGGATATGTGAAGGGTCTCGCACATACTTCTTCAGTAGGGACACATGGAAAACATCGTGGACGCTAGACATTGCCGGCGGCAATGCAAGTTGATAGGCCACTTTGCCGCACCGGGACAGAATTTCATAGGGCCCCACATATGTTGGACACAATTTCCCTTTTTCCCGAACCGCTTCAGGCCTCGTGACCTGGTGATATCTTCAAAAACACTTTATCACCTACCATGAATTCAAGATCCCGCCGCCTGTTATCGGCATAGTGCTTCTGACGCACCTGAGCTGTCTTTACCCGGCTTCTAATTTGATCCACTGCCTTGCAGGTTTCTTCTACAAATTCAGGTCCAACGATTCTTCTTTCACCGACTTCATCCCATAATAGAGGTGTCCGGCATTTCTTACCATACAAAGCCTCGTATGGGGCCATCTGGATCGTAGGGCTGGTAACTGTTGTTGTAGGCAAACTCAATGAGAGATAGCTTCTTATCCCAAGCCCCCTTGAAGTCAATAGCACATGCCCGAAGCATGTCTTCTAAAATCTGGATGGTCCTTTCTGACTGACCATCGGTTTGAGGGTGGAAGGCTGTGCTAAACTTCAATTTCGTTCCCATTGCCTTCTAATCTAGCAGTTTTGGTTAGGCGATCCACAATTACCCATACTGCATTCACCGACCTTGGAGTCATGGGTAGACCAGTGACGAAGTCCATGGTAATACAATCCCACTTCCACGCGGGCTCGGGCAATGGTTGTAGTAGTCCTGCAGGTCTCTATCTTTCGCCTTGACTTGCGGCGGGTTTAAGCATTGGAACACATGTCGAGCCACATCGGCTTTCATTCCCTCCACCCGTACAACCTTTTCAAGTCGTGGTACATTTTCGTGCTGCCAGGGTGTATTGAATATGGAGTGGCGTGAGCTTTCAACATAATCCGATTTCGGATTTCCAGATCTTCATCCTCAGGTATGCACAAACGTCCACGATATATGAGTACCTTGTCTGCATCTAGAGTAAAATCAGGATTGACTCGACCCTTTTCCAAATCTTCTTGAACGTCCCGAGGTATGGGTCCCCGTAAGACTGCTACCTTTAATTCCTCCTTCGGGTCGGGCAAGATCTTTAATGCCGCAAACATTAAGGTAAACTTGTGTATCAACCCTTGCTCAATGGGATCATCACTGACTCAATTAGGTGTTGCTCTTCGTCCCCCGATGTTTCGAAACAGCGGCCCAATGCTGCATTAGTACTTGGTCCCCCTTCGGGGTTCGATGCCCATTTCCTGCTTAGTGCATCAGCTACTATGTTGGCCTTACCGGGGTGATACCGGATATCACGGTCGTAGTCCTTGAGCAACTCTAACCACCTCCGTCTCATATTCAAGTCCTTCGGGTGAACGAAACGTCGGGGCTCTTGTGGTCGGACTTAATTTGGAACTTCTCACCATACGGGTAATGCCTCCAAGTCTTGATGGCATGAATGACTGCTGCCAACTCTAGGTCATGCGTAGGGTAGTTCTTTTCATGCTCCTTTAGCTGTCTTGAGGCATAAGCTATCACCCGCTTGCCTTGCATCACACACAACCCAGTCCCCGGCACTGAAGCATCCGATATAGCGTAAATGGGCGGTCCGGAGCTGGAATTGTCGATATAGGTGCCGATACCAGCCTTGCTTTCAACGTCCGGAAACATTTCTCGCACTCATCCGACCATATGAATTTCTGCCCCTTTTTTGGTTAACTTGGTGAGTGGAACAGCAATCTTGGAATAGTTCTCCACAAACCTTACGTAGTATCCAGCCAAGCCCAGAAACTACAATTTCAGCCGTCTTGGTGCCTCCCAATTGACTATGGCTAAAATCTTGCTTTGGGGTCTACCTTGATTCCTTCTGCGACACCACGTGACCAAGGAAGGCCACTTCATCTAACCGGAACTTCGCACTTCTTAAATTTTGCATACGGCTTTTCTTTCCTCGGTCTCCGTAATGCGGCTCGAGATGCACCGCATCGTCTCCGGTCCTTGGAGTATACAAGGATGTCATCAATGAAAACTATAACCGATGTATCCAACATGTCATGGAATACTCGGTACATTAATTCCATAAATGATGCCGGTACGTTAGTCCTTTGGGATGTCTGAGTCCTTAATCTTTAGTTGGTGATACCCAGAACTCAGGTCAATCTTTGAAAACACACTTAAACCTTGTAGCTGATCAAACAAGTCATCTATTCTAGGTAATGGGTACCTGTTCTTGATAGTGAGCTTGTTCAACTCTCGATAGTCCATGCACAAGCGCACACTGCCATCCTTTTTCTTCGCAAAAGCACGGGTGCTCCCCAAGGTGAGATGCTTGGTCTTATAAACCCCCTTGTCTAAAAGTTCCTGCAGTTGGGTTTTTAATTCTTTCATCTCAAGAGGAGCCATCCCTGCCGGAGCCTTAGACACGGGCGCCACCCCGGTAGTAAGTCTATCACAAACTCGGTAGCCCTATCGGGTGGTAACCCCTGGTAATTCTTCCGGAAACACATCAGGGAACTCCCGTACGACCTGGATGTCTTCCAATTTTGGTGTTTCAGCGGTCACATCTACCACTGACACAAGATATCTTACTCCTCCTTTCTCTAAGCACCTCTTTGCTTTTAAGGCTGAGAGTATGAGCTTCCTCTTTCTTGGCAGCTTAACCCCTTTGAACTGAAACTCATTCCCATCGCTGTCCTTGAGCATCAACTTCTTCTCGCACATAGCGGGTTTGCCGAGTGTTTAGCTAACCAGTCCATCCCCGGAATAACATCAAAATCGACATCTCCAGGTTGGACTAAATTGGCTTCAAGTTCTCGTCCCTCAATACACACTGGGCAAGGTCCATAATAGTCTTCTAATACCACCTCGATCCCCATTGGTGACCGAACTAGCGGACTTGGTTGTAAGGTCTTGATGGGATGTCCTAGCCCCTTTCCCGAAGGATACCGAGACAAATGAATGAGTGCCCGAGTCAAACGGACCCTTGCGGGTATCCCCCGCTATATTTATTGTTCCCGAGGTTGTAAAATTTCCTTTTTAGCTTTAAATATGCAACAAGTAATGCAACAATTTAGGAGGAAGTGTAAAATAATACCTGTAACCACATCTGGTGATGCGGCTGCTTCCTCAGTAGTAACGACATATACCTTGCCCAACTGCTGTTCCTTCTTGGGTTACGGGCATGATCTGGCATAGTGCCCCACCTATTGACAGTTGTAGCACTTGACGTTAGGGGCCGGCCCCGTTACTTGCGAGGCCATTGCAGGAGCCAATTTGGGAGGTATGGTACTAGCTTGCGGCCTGAACGGACGGTATGGCCTGTTGCCTCGTCCGCCTCCACCTTGGAATTCGGTATTCGGCCTCTTCAAACCTCTGTTCTGGGCCACAAAGCTGTCCCTCTGGCTTGACTCAATGACACGAGCCACCTGTACAGCTTCATTGTAAATGACCAAACCTCGACCTATAACATGTTCTCTCGATTGTGCCTCGAGTCCCATGGTAAAACGGTGAGTCTTAGTCTCTTCCTCTTGCATGCTGGTGGGAGCGAAGTGATACGCCTCTACAGTCATCTGCGATTGCTGCAGATTTAGGAATTCCCTCTCCATCTGGTCATGGAAACTCCTGGGGAAGTACTTGTCGAAGAAGGCTTCTTTGAATATAGGCCAGGTGATAACCTGGTGCTTGGTTTTTCCAAGTACCTACGAATGGAATTCCACCACCCATTGGCCTCTTCCTTCAACATGTGAGTAGCATACAAGACCTTATCTTCATCCGACGGTCCAACAACCTGAAATTTTTCTCCATCTCCGATATCCCCGTGCTGGCCCCGGTGCTTCCCGCACTTCCCCGTAAATGTGGGTGGTTTAAGCTTCAAGAACCCATCCACTGCCTTAGCAAGGCTGTTCGAGCATATGGCGCCTGTCCATACCATCGTGGCTGATAAGCGTAGCCACCCCGACTGCCTCCTTGATAGCCACCATAGTGTGCACCAGGATATGGACCCCGGTACTGTCCCCGATACCCTCCGTGGTCCCGATTATATCGGTGTGCCGGTAACCGGGTGAGGCTCGGTGACGGGTGGTTCTTGCTTCGTGTTGGTATACCGATTCCGTGTTTACCCCCACGGGTGTTGCTTGGACATTTCCTGCGCCGTGCCGGCACATCCGTAGGTGCTTGGTACGGGCTCGGGTGGTCCGAGCATTTTGGTTATCTCTTCAAAAAACTTCTTTTGCTGTGCCGCCATACTAGACATGAAATTTTCCATCTTTGTTTCGAGCTTGAAGATGGCTGCCCCGGGATGGCGACTCTTCACTTGCCCGCCTTAAATTCTCGGATGCGTTCGGGGGTTCTGCTCTTCCCCACTTATCCTCTCTTCTTGCCCTTCGAATTCTCCGTTCCCGAACTCCCGTCTCCGCAGGCGCCCTTGAGCGATGACGTCGCGTGGAAACCTACGACCATTACCTCTTGCCATTGGTACTTTACTCTACCTTGTAAGAACTCGAATACATCAAAACACATGGAGCAATTTAGAAAAATGTATCCCAACAATTTATAGCCTCAACATGTGCATCTAGTATTTAACAAAAGTGGCAAGGAAAGAGAAAAAGTAACAAAGTAATCAGGCTAAATTTTCAAATTTACTGGATAACCCTCAATTCACCAACTTACACAGTCATAGGGTCAAAAAACCCCCCGTTCAAAAAAATTTTTGATACCGATTTGTACAATCCAAATACCTCTGGAGTTTCTTGGCAAGGTACTGGACTTTCGGGGAGAAAAACCCCTTTTTTCCCATACCGGTCGGACCATACCGCTGGGAGGTACCGGTCGCAGGATAGCGCAACCGGTATACCTCTCAGCAGGTACTGGTCGCGGGGTACCGCTGGGAAGTACCGATCGCGGGATAGCGCAACCGGTATACCTCTCAACAGGTACCGGTCGCGGGGTACCGCTGGGAGGTACCGGTCGCGGGATAGCACGACCGGTATACCTCACAGCAGGTACTGGTCGCACGGTACCGCAGGGAGGTACCGGTCGTAGGATAGTGCGACCGGTATACCAAAAGACAGAAAAATCTCTTTAAAATCGCGATTTTTCTTGTCTTTTCCTCATTCTCTCTTTGGTTTAGACTCCGGTGGCGATTTCTCTCCGCTTCTCCGAGTTGCTACAGTGCATCCAGAGTCCTTAGGATCGGTTTTCACTCTTGCAAGGGTCTCCACGTCGACTAAAAAGGTAAGCTTCTTCTCTCTTTCTCTCTTTGGATGATTTTTACATCGTCTTTTTACCCAAAACTTAACTTTTCTCAAATTGAGGAATTCCAACCGTGGAAAACTCTTTTTGTTGCTTGGAAAAGGTTCTTGGGGTCCCTCTGAGTGAAACCCCTCAACCTATTTGGGATTCCATCGGTTGGTTTGCAAGAAATCAACAAAAATCGATTTTTAACCTAGGTTTTGGGAAAAATTTCGATTTTCTTAAATTTGTTTGATTTCTCCCAATTTTTCACTTGGTATGCCTAAGTTTGGTTTGATGGAAGAGAGTGGGGGTTACATAAGTCCTCCTCCCCAAACTTTTGGTTGAGTTCGAGGCTTTTACACCATTTACAGCCGTTACTCTGCCGAAATTTTCTCATAATTTAAGATTAACCGTTACGTTTCCTTGATTTCACAGGTTATATAATTTCCACACTTCAAGGAGACGTTCTATCAACACAATGAGCAGCACGCCTCCCCCAGCCACCTCGTATAACGAGAGGTATTTTCGTTCGGCGACGGCCGCCTCACGGTTTGATTGGTTCCAGTCCAAAAACATAGAATCCGGCCGGTACGTCAACCTGGAGCATCTCCATCGCTTTGATGTAGCGTCGGCTTTTGGGATTTTGGGGTGGTTACCCATCATTCAGTATCGAGAACGCACCCGCCCAAATCTGGTAAAGCTATTTTTCTCCAACCTAGAGGTGGAAGGAGATGTGGATGACTGGGACAATGCTAGAAGTCTGCGCATCACAATCTATGTGAAAGGGGTGGTAATAGAGCTAGCCGTTCTACTAGGGGTTCCAGACGATGGGGACCTTGTTTACTGTGCCCCCAGGGTCAAGGGTACCTTGATGAGTACACCAGGGCGATGATAGCCGCGCAGATATTAATACCAGGACGGGTTATGTCGACCTCAAATCTTTATCCCTTACCTCGCCTATATTGCCGGATCATTCAGCATAATATCGTCCCTCAGAGTGGGCATTATGGAGAGGTATCTCGGTTGACCCGAGTTCATTACCTACGCCGTTTCCTCCGGTACCGGGTTTGTCGCCCCTACCTGATCATGCGGGTTATGATCACTCGCGACGATGCCTAATGTGTCGGGTAACCTTCCATATGGTAGGTAGATTACGGCACTTCTGGCGTTTGGGTGTCGGGTATGCGGGGAGAGGCACCTAGGGAGGTGACCATGAACTCAGATATTGATGCTCGAGGCCATCTACAAGATGCGGATGGGCGACCTGAGCTCGGTGATGAGGAGTTACAGGCTCGTCCCTCCGCCGAAACCATGTGGCTCTTGCCGCGCGGCGATTCGGCGGCCGGATGTCGCCGAGATGGGGGGCGATGAGGACACCCACATGGAGGACATCCCGGTACCCGCACCTCGGCATTCACCAGGCGCGAGACTTTCGGGCCTTCGCCCCGGTACATCTAGGTCTGATCCCATTTCTGAACCAGCGGGGTACCGTCGGCTACGGCACCACCACGTCCTTCTACAAACCCTACGGTTGCTGGCACTTCTAGACCCGCCCGGTTCCTAGATCAGCTAGGCGCATGCCGCCATCGTTCCACCCCCTTCATCTTGGACCTTTCGATTTGCATGCTCACCGAGCTCGGGGACACCCGAGAGTCATCCCCGGACACTCGGAGAGACATCCCCGGTCTCACGCGAGAGATGGGTCGGGAGTTGGGGCGCTCGCACGCGGCTTGCGGGTCACTCGGGACCAGGTCAACCGGCTCGGGGAGGTATACGGCGAGACTATGATATAACGGACCCGGTCCCATCCAGGCCCGCTACTCCACCATAGCCCGATTATATTTTTTGCTTGACGTTCACGTATTTTATTTTTGTTAATGGAGTAACTGTCCGACCTGTGGACGTACTGTAGTACACTTTGTATTTATTTATGTTCTCATAGTCAAAGAGTTAGTTGGTATTGTTTAAAACTTCGGTGCTTAAAATTTCTCTTCATTATTAGTATATTATGCAATCTTTCTTAAGTCTCGGGCATCGGACAAGCATGATGTGTTCTTATTAATGTTTTATTAATTTTTCCTAACTCAGCTCATTGGACACAAATGGTCGAAGAATGATTAGGCCGATGAGCCTTGGGCTCGATACCAAGTTGTCACACCCCAATTCCGACCGAACGGAAGTGTGAGTGAACCGGTACTAAACCACGGTTCACCCAGGATCTCGAAAGACCGTGTCAACCAATCATCCCCGAGCAAACCATCAAAAACGAGTAATACTAGCGCGGAAATAATAAATCAATGAGCTGAACTAAATAATAAATTAAAATAATTAATCCGGTTATTCCATCATCCATCGAATTTAAATAATATTTTATTACAAAGCTTTAATTGAGAATAACCAAATCAAAGAGGAAAGACATAGAAGGAGCACTCGCATAAGCATCATGCTCGTCCTCCACACTCTGTGTCTCCGGGGCAGCCATGCTCGTAGGTTGGGGCGGTCACGAAGTCCTCCACCGTATACCCGCATCCAAACTGAAAGAGATATATATATCGGGGTGAGCTACAACACAGCTCAAGAAAGCACAAGACCAATGCAACATCCACATGCATGAGTTAACATTACAATTTGGGCCAGGTATAACTTGCAATTGTGCTATGGTAAGGTTTGGCGGCCACGCACCTCCATGCACGAGTGTGAGCACACCCAATAGTCGGGCTCCTACCACACTACTCCGTTGCCCCACATCACTCACTCCGGTATAGAGATAGGACTCGAGTGCGGGCGGGAAGAACCACAATCCTACGTCCTCCTCCGATACCCCATACCGTACCAATACCTAAACCCCTATTGGCAAGGGCTTGCAAGTGGGTTCCGTTTCTAACCAGTCCTAGATGTCAATACAAGTAGGCTTCACCCTAGTACAGCCGTCTACGGCATAGGGATAGAGCTAGAGCGTGGAGGCCAGCTGGAGACCACATTACCTCACCTCCCCCGGATACCCTACCCGCAACAAGCATACCAAGATGGAACTATACGCAAGTAGGCCCTATCCCAACATCGCTCCTATGGCATAGGGATAGAGCTAGAGCGTCATGGCCAGGTCAACGTCAACATCGGAGATCACCATGCCACATCGCGTGGCCGGATCAACGTCAACATCGGAGACCACCTGCCATAACCTCCCCCTGATACCCCACCCATACCAAGCATGCTAAGATAAGGTGCTACTAAAAGGTGTCGAGGTGAGGAATGATCCCGGGCCCCGGCCCTTCCCATTCCACACTCCAACTAAAACAATCACATGTCTAACATCCATCACACCTAGCATATGAAATGCATGAACAGATAAATCAAATAGAATTTACACTACATGACATGTGATATGCACAATCCATCAAACAAGCATATAAATTGATACAGAAAATTAAAGAGCTCTCTAAGGTTTATTATTAAATCTTTAATTTAAGTTTCGGGTCTTGTCCCTTACCTAACGCATGGTGTTAATCCTTTTCGGCGTCAGAAGTTTCATATACAAGTCCTACACAACCATATTTTCATGTTAATTTCCATTTATTAGAGTTTTAGAAGCCAAAACCTGGCTTTCCCAAACAAACAGGGCTCGAAACACATACCGGTCTCGCACATACCGGTCGCAGGATAGTGAGACCGGTATACATACCGGATGCACACATACCGGTCTCACTCAGATCTGACTGAGTGCAACCGGTATGGTGCCAGCGGTATGCATCTTGGATGCACACATACCGATCTCACTCGGATCTGGCCGAGTGCGACCGGGGTATGGTGCCGTATGCATACCGGGATGCACACATACCGGGTCCCACTCGGATCGGCTGAGTGCGACCGGTATGGTGCCAGCGGTATAACCGCGGCCCATACCGCGGGACTTTCCCAAGGATATACCCTACGGCGTGATTTCCGAGAGTGAGGTCTCCACGGTAGCTCCCTAAGGTTTCACCTATCTTCGCTAAGGTCCGGTCTCGAAGGGGTCCTACGGATCTTGGCTAGAATTCCAAAAACCAACCAGATCTGAAAGAAAGACGAAAGGAATCTAAGCATTTTCCATCAGATCTCACGACGCTTCGCGGCTCCGATCCGATAAACAACACTACAGGAAGGATAGAGCACTTTACCGGTAGCGGTTGTCCGTTGGCGGCGTGTTCCTCCACCGGCAGCTCCTTCCTTGGTGGCGTCTACCTCCTTGAACCCTCAACTCCTTCTCAGAACAAAGGGGTTCACGGGGTGTCTCCCCCTCTATTAATAGAGGGAGGCCGTCCAAAGCACTCTCCCCCCTCATATGGAAACTTTAAGTTTCCATTTTTGAGAGAAACACAGCTCCGAACTATACCGGTCTCGCACCATACCGGTCGCAGGATAGTGCAACCGGTATAGTGAGACCGGTATGCCATACCGGTTGCAGGATAGTGCATCCGGTATGGTGAGACCGGTATTGTGAGACCGGTATGCCATACCGGTTGCAGGATAGTGCATCCGGTATGGTGAGACCGGTATGGTGAGACCGGTATGCACTTAGCCAATTTTACACATTTTTCGTACCTGAATTTGATTGGTTCTTCACCCGGCTTCATGCGTGGTCCCTTGCCCGGCTTCGATTTCCGGTCTGGTTATGATTGGGGCACCTGTCATCGCAAAAAACCATGGTTAAACCGGGTTTTAGAGCATGGTTCTTACAAAGGGGATAAGTAAATGATCTTGCAAAGCAAGAGGATGGTCCCGCCAAGCAAGGGGATGCAATGGTTTCACAAGAATAAGGTATGGTTCTGTATTTGAGAATCTCTCTAAATTGCTTACGTACCCTAGGATTTTACCCTAAGAATTAGGATCCACATAGTTTGAAAGTAGATTCATTGATTGATGTGTACTTTCAAGACCAAAGTATGGCACCGTGTTTGGAAGTCTCTCCAAACTGCCTACGTATCCTAGGGTGCTGCTCCAAGAATCAAGATCCACGTAGTTCGAAAGTGGATTCATTGATTGATGTGTACTTTTAAGAACAAAGTATGGAACCATGTTTGGAAATCTCTTTAAACTGCCTATGTATCCTAGGTTACTGCCCTAGGAATTAGGATTACGAAGTTCGAAATACGGATTCATTGGGTGACCCATATGTGTCAAAATAAAGGAGGTCCATCTAGACCGAGTGATGATCCTAAATGATTTATATTTAGATTCACATTACACCTAGGTCACTGTTCCCTAGGAAAAATGAACTGAGGGTTAGGGATCGTCGTAAAACTACCCTTAACCTAAAACCTTAATTTTGGAATGTTGGGCTAGGCCTCATCATTCTTGAATAAGACTTATATCACTTCCATTTTTACCCTTCCCATGAATGTGGGTGCCTACATGTACGTCTCCACACCTAATATGTCTTCTAGGAGTGTACTTGCATGTCAGTTCGACTAAGGTGTAGCAGAAAGTAAGTTATTGTCAAAACAGATATCATTCGAATATAGCATATAACAAACATATCAAACATGACAAATATGGCAGTGACATTCCAAACATAGCAGTGTAGAAGATCCAAACATGGCAATAAGCATGTAAACATGTCTTAATCAATTAAATATGTGCATCTTATGTGTAGAAACCGGATTTTAGATCTATGGTTCAGTTTAAATGCATCTCATATCAACAATAATCATGATCATACCCTCGATCAACGGCACATATCTAATGTATCTCATCAAAATTTGATCCTTGATTGATGGCACGGATTTAATTTATCTCTTTAACAATGTAATCAGATTTGATCCTTGATCCAATGGCTCAGATTCATCCCACATCAATTATCATGATCATACTAGGTAATCAATGGCTCAGATCTTATGTATATTATGTTTAAATTTAGATCCATTGGTTTAGATTCATCCAAATCACTCATGATGATAATCCAACGGTTCAGATTCATTTAAATCTCTCATAATCACAATCTAACCGTTCAGATTCATTTAATCAACTCATGATGATAATCTAACAGTTCAAATTCATCTAAATCACTCACAATGATAATCTAATTGTTCAAATTCATCTAAATCACTCATAATGATAATTTAATGGTTCGGATTCATTTAATCAACTCATGATGATCAAAAATCAAAATTATCATCAAGTGGCTCACAGTTAATCATCTAAAAAAAAATATAAGATTAATGTCCAGATTTTTAATGAGGCAAAATCTCATCTCATAAAAATTCATAATCAACGGCCATATTTTTGCCTCATTAAAAATTCATGATCATTGGCCATAATTTTCTTCTCATAAAAAATTCAAGATCAATGGTTCACATAATGGGATCAGATTTACATCATAATTATCCATGATCAATGGTTCACATCATGGGATCAGATTTATATCACACCAAAATTAATGTAGATCAATGGGATTAAATCAATTTGTACCAAATCAATATTATGAATGGAAACACACTGAATTAAAAGTTGAGAAGTCTTAGGGAGAAATCCAAAAAATAAATCAGCCACTAAATCTGACCTAATGTTCCCACAAGAATAAAGGTTAAATTTGTCTGTACACCACACATTTGATCCATGCATTTGCAGCATATCAAAACAAATCGGAATCAAGTCTAAATAACACAAGCCAATAGGAAACCAAAATCAATTTGAAATTTTCACAAAAAAAGGAATTTCAATCCACACACATTATTAAAGGATCGGGATCAAACAAAATCAGCTCATATCACAAAAAATTATTCAAAGATGAATATCAAGAGAGCAGAGTGACATACCTGGTCATGGATAAATGAAGCCACAAAATCAATTAATTGAATATGGACTGCTTGTGTCCTCATCAGAGCATATGCATAGAAGCCCTAATGTAAGAAGTAGCTGAACTAATAAGCCATTTTGAGCCTTGAGTTTGAGGAAACGGCTGGATCATAATCAAATCCAAGAGTCATCTTGTAAACATTAACAAATGGACTGCACTAGCATTGATGGAGTAAGCAATAGTCTAACAGATTCGCTAGGAAACATGAATTCTCTGGTTGTCTTCTGCAATTTATGGGTAGGATCAATCTTTCCTCCTAGAAGAATGATGTTGGGTTTCATTTCTTGCTTCGCTATAAAGGTGGCCTTCTGGAACAGTGAAGGTTTACAACTAGTTTACAGACCATCCAATTACATGTGAAAAAGTTTGTAGGGGAACCGAAGGAGATCCTTGTTTTCTATTTTCCAGTTATACATGACCGGAATTAGGACTTTTGAACATTTATACAACATTGTCAATGTCAACTATGGCAATGATGTGCTTCAAGCCCTAAAAGGTTCCGAATTTGAATACATTTTGAGAATTCAAAGTATGCTCAATCATTTTCATCGTTTGATTGTGCCTTTGGTCCATTGTTATAATGAAGAAACTTTTTGTTTTACTGTAAGCAATGATGAAGAATTGTATATTACTTTATTAGATGTATTATGTATTACGGGTTTACCAATTGTTGGTAAATCCATTATAGGTAGTAAAGTAGATGGGGCAAATGAATGTCTAAAATGCTTTGGGGTGGTTCCTAGGTTGTATAAGCCTAAAAAAAGGCTTAAAATTGAGTGTTTTAAAGGGTTTGGTTGAGAATAGAGCCAGTTTAAAGCATAGGGTGCGAGCAGTAGCCTTGCTTGTTATAGGCTCATTCATAGCCCTAGATACATCTGGTGGTTATGTTAGTACCTTTTATCACACCCTTGTACAAAATATTGATGAAATAAGAAATTTTGCATGGAGAGAGGCAATATTGGTGAGCTTGTACCTTGGACTGGGGATGTACAAGCTGAGGGGAAGAGGCATCACTGGTTATAAATTTCTCTTATCTGTAAATTATTTTTTAATTTTTTAAGTTTTCATTTTTAGTATTCATAACCGATTAGTTTCTTTTAACATTTTTTTCCTTTTTGCAACTATTCACCTTACAATATATAAGGCAGCTACTGGATTTGATGGATGTCTCTAGACCACCACTAACCTTCCCTCTCATAATGGATTGGTGTAGGGTGATGACCCTACTTAGCAAAAATGTCCATCGTACCCCCAAAGTACAAGCTGTGTGGCTTACTTTGCAAAATTTAAATGATGTAAGCCTTTTAAAAGTTCAATTTTATTTCCTTGAATCTTTTAAACATTGCAATATTTATGTTTTGTTTTGCAATGAATGTTGTGTACAAGATGATATAACTTGGCAGCCGTATCAAAACCTTTCGGAGGATATTCTTCCGGTGGGTGTTAGGCAACAAATGGATAAGGTCGTGGCAATAAAGTCAATGTTGTGGATCAACTATTGCATATACCATCAGCCATATTTGGCTCCAAGATAACTTGGATTGTCTAATGAAATGTGAGAATGGTTTAGAACAAATGTGACAACTACATTTGCCAAGCAGCCAGGGTTGTGAGGTAATGATATAATTTATTTTTGCTTTATGTTGTAATTCTTGTTAGAAAAGTTCACTGACTTTTTTGTTTTTTGCATCAGGCAAGGGGAAAAAAATTATGTTGTACTTTGGGGGCTTCAAATAGAGGCTAGATTTCGAATAGATTAACAAAATTGGCTAGTTGGGGAGGAAGATGATTTGGCTGTTGAGGCCAATGAGGTGGGAGTTGAGGAGGATCTTAATCGATTTTATGATTGCAATGATGAGATAGATCCACATCTAGTGAGTGATGTGGCTAAGGCAGGTATGAGACCCACACCTAGAATCCTCAAGGATTCAGATCCTATGTACCAGTTTCACTGCCAACCCTTGGTCCCCGAATAAATTTTGACTATTACACTGATGTCGGGTCAAAACCTAGGGTTGAGTAATGTGAGGTAAGTGTAGGAGAGAAGACCAAATAGAGCTGGGAAGTGTTACCAATGGATTGGGCTCATCAAACCAAGCCTGAGCACATAAATCTGCTCAACCAATAGACTGTGCAACCAAACTGATCAATCGGTTTAACCTAATCGGTTGAGTGTACGTGGGATGCCCATCCTTTCCCAAGACCATATAAATAAGGGCTTTGTCCTTATTTATCATCCAAATTTTGTGGAAAGCTTTGGGATAGTGAAGAAGAAGAAGAGAAGGAGCTCAAGAAGAAGCTCAAGCTTCATTCTCTTGAGGTATGCTCTATACCTCATCCCCTCTTCTACTTTGATGGAGAATGTAATCTATGGACCATAGTGAGCTCACCAACCATGATCTCCACAATGGTGAGCCACCAATTACCCTATGAGTGAGTTCTTCCCTCACTTCACTCTATGGGAATGGTGAATGAAACCCTAATAGGTTCCCATTACATGAATCCACCAACTTGGAAGAACATCATGGAGTGGAATGAAATCCCCAAGATGAGAGACCAAAAACCTAACCTAGAAAAGCTAAGGCATCGATTTCCTCCACGAATCTGGATGCCAATGAAGTCCAATGAACCCCCAAAGAGGTTAATGATGGTTGGTATGAACTTTCCACTATTAAAAGTGAAAGGAAACTTGATGGGAAACTTTCCCCAAAGTTTGAAGTTCATCTCTGGTTCGTACCCTGAATCTGGGTTGTGACCGGATGACCGATCAATCGGTCAAGCATTAGCTCTAGACCAGTTAGATATAACCAAAGGATTCCTCAACAAAAATGTTCAACCGATCAACTAATCAACCAGTTGCCTCTCCCGGTCAGCCGATTGTAACTATGTAACCGTTCATCCAGTGGTCCATCGGTCTCAAGGCATTTAACCAAGTGGTGGCATAACCGGCTAACCATACAACTGGCTATATGACCGATTGAGCTACTGTAACCTTCTGTCCATGACAAATTGTTAAACCGGATGACCAACTGGTTGAATGATTAATCATTCATTCTACTGGTTACTTTTAATTGAGTTTTCCTAAGTGTTGAGTGGTAGATCAAATCGATTCACCGTTCCACCGGTTCCATCTACCGGTTCACCAGTTTGTCCTATAAGCCTAGTCTAACCTTGGGAATGTTATCCCTTTGGTTCCCAACCCACATTGGGCCCATGTATGGACCATAGGACCTGTTTACAATGGTCTAACTGAAATTCACCAAACTAATTGAAACTATCTAATCATAATAGATAAAACACCATGGGTAGTGGGCAAAGCCTTTTGTCGGTTTCCAAGTTCTTCAGCACCTTCGGTGTCTACAAGTGAGGGGAATTGGGTGCTCGTAGTGTTTGAGCATATGGGTGTTTGATAATGATTGTTGTTTTTACTTTCCTAACATATCATCCAACAAACGGTATTAACCGTTTATGCATTTACATTATATATCAATAACAATGTACGTTGGAAATGATGTATAGTGGACGTGTGGAGTATGGGAGTACAATACATGGTCCATGAGATATAGGATGAGAAATGTATGTTGTGCACATGTTAATATATGGTAGCAGGGTGGCATATGGGAGTATGTACATACGTGCTGCGTTGGTGTGCATATATCCTAGTGGGGACAAGGTGATCTATGGGAGTAATGACCTGGGGCTTGCCATTGGGGTGCAACCCATGTATGGTGGTTCATGTAACAGGCGACTTCATGAATTCACATTGGGATTTGGCTAGTCCTTAGTGGAGCACGCTGAACTAAGGGAGTAGGGAGTCGGGTCTCTACTGGGATCCAGCCTTGTTAAGTCCATATATGACGGGCATGCGGAGTAGAGGTGTACGAAGCACGTGCCATGTTGGCAAGCTATACTCTAGTAAGGGCATGGTTAGCCTATTAGAGTAGGACGGGGATTCCTGCTGGAGTGTAGATTTATTTTCTGCGTGCACATGCCTACTAATTGATTGTTTGGTATATTTTCTATGGGCAGAGTATATGGACCTGTAATGTATGGTAGTACGATACAAGTCCATATGCTTTGCATTGTCCTTTAGTGTAGAGACATGGTGATCTATGGGATAATAGCTGGTGCCTCTGCTGAAGCACAACACTTATATTAACATGCTCATGCATCAACTTGGTCAATTGATTTGTGCTTTAGCTAGGGGACACAATCTTGAGAGGTAAGGTACGGAGCATTCAGGGGGGTCATGAATGTATGTTCAGGGAAGGAGACGTGAGCATTTGTCCAAGGGGTGAAGGACAGACAAGATCCTTGCTGGGGTACAGATCGATCATGATTTGCGTACACATTGTATGACACTCGTAATTGCTTTTTTATTTGCTTCTGTTTTGCATTCATAATATTATTGCCTAGGAAATTGAATGAGTGTTTGATTCTTATCAGTAAGCTGGGATGTGAGCTCATCCCTCGATATCAAATTTCTTTAGCTTTGTCTGCAGGTATTATTTCTGGTGCTACTGTTATGGATCCACCTGCTGATGAGGGTTCATCTGTTGGTGGGGGACCTCTGAGGGACCATGTTAGGGGCTATACCTGTAGGGATTGTATCTACAAGACCTGAGTTAGCACCTTGCCTTCGTAATTTTACTGCCTGTGGATAGATGATGACTTGGTCTATCCATAGTATTATTTATATTTACTCTAGACTTTTGTGTGGGAACTTATGTATTAAAGTGTAATATTGTGACAATGGGATTGTAATTCATTACAGATTTATATGTATGAATATCACTAGATTGGCATCCTTTTTCTAGTATTATTCCACTACACTCTGATTATATTCCATTTCAAATTATTATTATTACTTGTTATTATTATGGATATTGATTATGTAGATTGTGGGGTATGTTTGGTAGATCATTTTGGTTATCGATCACTGAAAGATTTGGGTTGTCTCATGGACGATCTAGTTACCACGCCAGATTCCTAGAATGGGCTATGACAACGCTGGTACCAGAGCACAACCACTATAACTCTACCTACAGACTTCCCCTGCACATGCATTTTCATGTGTCAGAACAGATGCCTAGGATAATTAAAAACTTTTACAAACACACAAGTGGTAAGTTAGGAGACAATAAGCTAGGTACAACCAAGTACAAGAACTTAATGAAAGAGCATAACACACCCTATGAATTAAGAACAAAGTGGTATATATATATCTGATTTTAAGCACAAAATGAAATGGGGATGCGGCCCACAAAATTGGACAGTCGTCCCATGATCAAGTGACTAATGTAAAGACAAAAGTAACTACAAGTATCCAATCAAGAAGGGAAAGATAAGTACAAGTATAACAAAAAGCAAAGTGTATATGTATAAAAGTAGGGTACAGTCCACAACCCAGATAGTTACCCTATATACATAAATCTCAAAAAGAAAGAAAAATGAAAGTAATGATTGTGGATCAAGTCTGTGTCTGCTGGGGTCCACTTTCAGATGTAGGTAACTCTGATCCAGTGCCTGGTACAGCAGAAGGAGGCATGTAGTCAGGAAGTGTAAGTGAAGCATTCCAGAATAGCTGGTGCTACCAATACATCCTGACGAAGGGAAGACTGTGTAGTCCCCAGATCTATAGTTGCCAGAGGGATGTCCTGTGGAACTAAAGCTGTTGACACGTCCTGTTGTGTAGATAAAGAGGGAACATTAGAAGGGACTGGTGAGAAAATGGGCCTACGCCGAATGAAGTGATGCATGTGTCCAGTAGTAACCATAGCATCATGGATGAATCCCACATGGTTCTCCACAGCTCCAAGGTGTCAGTCCATCTTCTCCTCCATCGCCCTCAGATGCTCATCCACTTGATGCTCTTTAGCTCTAAGGTGCTCGTCGATATGCTCTGTTAGTGATCCTGTCTGTCAGTCATCTTCTCCAACTACTACTGCATGAGTTGGAGTGCATCTAATACTTGACCTGGTCGACGGTAGATGTTGACGATAGTATTGCTATCGGTGGTCTCCAAGCACAAGCACTAGTACGCACGTCCCTCGTACGAGTGGCTGCAGTTGCCACTTTAGCACTAGTGGAAGGAGGGATCTCACTAGCATTAGTAGATGGGGGCATCTCTATAGTAGGGATAGTAGGATCTACATCCATGTGATCATCGTCATCCTCCCTATCTCCCAAGTCACCACTGCCTCTGTTACTATCATCATCAGAGTCCTTGCCCTCCTTGGACTCCCCCTTTACTTCATCGCTAGTGGATTGCTCCACTACCTTGTTGTAACTAGTGGCCTGGTACTGCGGGAACTCTCACCAACCTCAATACCAGTCCCACCTATCGCTGTTGTAGCTGCTCTACCTATCGCTCATCTAGATGGCTGTGCCGCTCTGGGTGGTCTCTTTGGCCTCCCACTCCAGGTCATCGCATTGGCCAGCTCTATTTGAACAATGGTATCCCAGTTGAGCACAGATGAGTCTCGACTATTCTCGACGACCTCTCCAGCCAAGCTCACCCCAAAGTGTACAAAAATATGGGTAAGCAGGCAACTATATGGTAGGTACCCCTTCTTGGGAAAGTAGCCAAAGGAGTGTGCTAAAGTCCTCAAAATCAAATAAGGGTGACACACTGGCCTCCTACGGAATAGTTTGTGAGTGAGGAAGACACAGAATCAAGGCAGCTCTTCCCTCTGTCCAGATCTTGGGATGAGATTGTGCTGAATGATCCGACTCAGCAATCTGGGTGTATGCCTAAAGGCAGACTCCGTCTCCTCCTTTCAATCCCAAATCATCTCTGGCCTAGTCAATGCTAGCCTCATAGCAGTGTATTCCTCCTTAGTCATGTCAATCAACTCCTTGGGAACGTGATATATGCGTGCCCCATACGTGAAACATCAAGTATAGTGGCTAAGGATGCCACTGTCAGAACTATATCTATCCCCTTCACCAAGCTGGTCATGGCCCACTCTCCAATCACTGGGTTCACATTACAACCCAGATTGCAAAAGAAGTGGCGCACCAGGTTTGGGTACGTATCCTCCTGGATACGCATAGCTGACGTCCAGTGGTAGTGATCAAATGCCTCCTCTAAGCCAAATCTGCCCAGGTCTCCAAACTCTATTAAACGATCAACTATAATAGGAGATTGGCCAAACAAAACTCCCAGCATCTGTTAGCCTAGGGAGAAATGAAGTGGTCGGCATGATAACCCTGTGCCACTACCTCCGTCTCTTGTCTGGGAGCCATGATACCTGAAGAAGGAAAGTGAAGCATGGGTTAGTCCAAGTGTAGATGAACATCAATGATAGTAAGTGCATAGTAATTGCAGTAAGTATATGAAGAAGGTTACAAACAACCCCAATCCAATTCTTATAAATTGGGAGTGGTGAGACAAGGAAGCATTACAAGGTAGCCTAGAGGGCAATGCATGGATGTGAGTGAGGTGTGAAGGTAACTAGTGGCGTGCCGTGGGAATGTAACATTGTTATAGGTATGATTGTATAGGTTGTGAGCCATTGACACAACCTGCGGGGTGAACAAACTCACACAAGCCATAGATTGTTGGGATGAAATTTTGATGTGAAGCCCAATGAACCTGACATGCAAATGATGCCATGCAAATGGTTAGAAATAAATTAGGCATGTTATCTTTGGAATTGATGATTGTGAAGGTCAAGTATGCCAACTACAGACCCCGGTGTCAGCTAATTATAAGGTTACTAATGAATGAAATAAGGGCTTGAGATGGGATGGGATGCAAATTAATGAGCAGAGAAGCATGCACATGAATATAAGGGGCATTATGGTGACTAATAGCGGGCAAGAGCCATAGCAAGTTATTTTTCCCCACTTAGAGAAGGTGTGCATGGTGGTTTCGGCCAAGGGAGGGGTTATGTGCATTGCAGGACAGCATGCATTGTGTGCATGATATGCCTAATAGTATACTCATATCAACAAGTGAGGGTTGCTTGAGAGTCCACGTACCCAAGCAGACCGCAAGCCCAAGATGGGCTGTCTTTGCATTCGGCCAGGGCAATGGTGTCCTAAATCGATGGCTCAAGCTCGGTAAACCTAACTGAGACCATATACAGGGAATTTCAGGGGTAAATGGATTCCACCCCCTCCGGGTAAGTGAGTGTGTGCTTGGGCACACAATGGTTTGAAAACATGGAACAAACCACAACAAATGGTGAAAACAACACTATAGGGAATGGAATAAAAAAGAAGGAGAAAGAGGATTACCTGAGAAGAAGGAAGGAAGGAGAAAATCTATGGTAATGCCAAAAAAATCTCTTGAGAAGCCAGAAGATTGATCATCAGTGGTGTAGGGACTCCAAGTGGTCTATCGATCGTTCTTTGTAGGACCCAAATGAGGGCCCTCAAGCCCTTTTATAAAAAGAAAGTCACACAAAACCTGTTAACCAGTACACTTAAACAGTCTGCTGATTATGTTTGATCGGTTATACCAAGGGTCGGAACTTTTGGGTTTTCCACTGAGTAGTTATAGGTTTACCAATCAAAACAACTAGTCTTCCGATCAACCGGTGAACCGTTCCACCCCATCGATCAACCAGTAATGTTAGAGTCAACGTGTGATAGTTGGTCAACTGGATTAGTGTGACAAACCGGTCAACCGCTCATTGTACATTCGATCGGATGATTTTAAAAATGTCATTTTTGGTCAGTTTGAAGAGGCGAAATTCGTCAAACCACCTTACGCGTCCATAAGTGACTTAAATTCTTATAAATTGGGGGTACCCCAATTACTAAATGACTATGCTACATAATGTTGTACCCAAACCCTAGGGGTACCACACAATCATTATGAACCGTAGCCGAATTTAAAATTCCGTATCATGCAATGCTGTTGATCTATCTTACCTTATGTGATGCATGATAATGAGATATCTTTTGTAGCAAGAAGGGGTTTAGACTAACCTTGGTTGTGCCAACCTTGTTTTTAGATACACTCAAGGAGTTAACGAGATGGCACCACCTAAGCAAACTAATGGGAGATCCACTTCGAGAGTGCCTGCTCGGGGGAATGAACCAGGAGAACTTCCACCCTTCTCCATGATATAGGGAATATAGCCAAGCTTGGCATATGACACCATGGTTAACTTCCAAGAGTCGAGCCCATTGCAGTTCCCTGGGGGACAATCAGATTTTTCTCAGATGATGAGATGGATCTAAAACATGGAGGAGACCATTGGGAACCTCATCTGCATGGATGCACAAAAAGTAATGCATGCCGCTTATCAACTGGTGGGTGCACCATATGAGTGGTGGAAAGTAACGCAGCCTATGCTCCTTTAGCGTCATGGTACGATCACTTGGGATATATTTCGAGAGGCTTTCCTAGCCATAGGCTCCACAACGAAGAGAGCCTAGCCCAGAGATATGAGAGATCATTAGAAGGGTTTGTGTAGGCCGAGCTGCAGGAAAGAGCATTGAAGAGATAAGGGTGGAATGCCGGTATATCTACCTGGAGGAAGGTAGAATTTTAGAATCTCATAACCCAGTTCATCCTTTAATTACTTGTGTATTATATGGCTGAATTGTTGTAAACCTGAGATTATGAACGTTGTTAGGACATGTGTAATATCGCCCCTTAAGCTTGTTTGCATAAGGAATTTGCAGGTTGTCTCCGCCAAGTATTCCAATTCTTTGATGCAAGTTTCCTATGTTGGTGTAACAACCATGAACGCATGCAATGAAGCCACGTCTTCTACTAACTGGTCTTAAGCATGTGGGAATTGTTACAATTGTGGCATACGTGGACATATGGACGCAACTTGCCATGTTCCGTGCCAAAATATTCCTAACACAGGAAATAAAAGAGGGGACAACAATGCCAACAAGGGAACCTAAAGAAATCTTTGGGATGAGCATAGGTACATTCAGTAGAAATTTAAGTTCTAGTTACGGATCTCACATGCGGCAACCAATGGAAAGTGTGCTAGTAAGTGAGACAAACAAGGTGAAGAATGGACTCATGGGAGTTGGATTAAGGTCATACAATTCGTGACTGCCCCACTCTTATGCAGGAAGGAAAAACAATAAGGATGTAGATTGTAGGTGGTGATACTTTACAGCATACTAGGACTATGAGAGTTTCGAATAACCAATCAACCCATCGAGCGAGTGACCCAAGATGACAAAATGAATTGTTTGCGCTTATTGAAATTACGAAAATCAGAAGAAGAGTTGCATCTTGGACTATGAAAGTTTGTGCATGCATGCTTAATGCTCAACAGAAGATTACATGAGATATGTTTATGTGCATGCTTTGTATAGTTCGTTAATGTTACTAATGGATTTTAAATATTAGGTGGAGGATCGCACCTAATCACTAACCTCGTCCATCCAGAAACATTAGTGCAAAGTTAGAAGTCTGGATGACAGGATGAACCCGAGCATGATTTCATCCCACCTAGATATTGCCATGGTCATACATGGGATCGCCAATGTAATCTAAGAACGGCACTCGGAGTTCCAAAAGAAAGTATGTGAGGCACTAGAGCGAGTCAAGCGTAGTGGTGCTACTCCTGAACAGACTTTAGTGGAAGTATCGGATCTTCTAGGGGACCTTACCCAAAGACTCCAGGAATAGCGCCTGGGCATGGTTGCTCAGATAGTAGCTGAATACGGTGGAACAAGAATTAACCAAGAAGTTAGTGACATAGTATCTGCAGACCAAAGGAAG
Source organism: Protea cynaroides (assembly GCA_028583415.1). Classification (NCBI taxonomy): domain Eukaryota; kingdom Viridiplantae; phylum Streptophyta; class Magnoliopsida; order Proteales; family Proteaceae; genus Protea; species Protea cynaroides. Next base: position 99,177,533 of record CM053266.1, read on the forward strand.
GTGATAAAGTAAAGAGAGCTCCAATTGAGGAAGCACAATGGAAGGTGCCAAAGATGCCTCGTCTCGAGAATGAGAAGCTTTGGATGGGATCTCCATCTCTCTCGAAACCGTAGAGGTGTTATGTGTGCGAAAGTAGTGAGCATCTCATGAGGTAGTGTACTCAACCCATCATGGAGGTTCCACCACCTGCAGAGTTAATTGAGTGCCAATTTTGCAAAGCTATGGGACATGTAAGACTCGTGCCTTACTAACCCGGTCTTACCACCTTGTATTAGGTCTTCTTATCATGGTCAGACCAAGCGGACTAAGTGCGTGAAGAAACCACAAGGCTAGGTATGTAATTCAAACAAAAATCATCTAATTAGGAGCGTGTGGTCGTATACCTAAACAGTTGTGGTCGACCACACCTCAGAATATTGAGGCCACTCGAGTCTGGGACGTGTGGTCATAGTTTTGAGATGTGTGGTCGATAGATTTTGCGACCCCACGTGTGACCACACGATGCTGAATGGACTCTGTATTTAGGAAACTTTCCTAATTTGAGGGGGACTCTTTCCTAATTGAAGTGGGACTCTATATAAAGGACATTCCTTAGCCTCTCTCACTCTTTTAAAACTCAAATTGAAACTCTAAACCTAAGAGAGAAAGTGAGAAAAGAATAGAAGGGGAAGGAGATTTGGAGAAGAAGCTTGGAGAAGGGTTTTTGTAGAGAAGAGTTCTATCTCTCTATAGCAAGCTTAAGCTATGGACTTGACTCTATAGGGTAGATTAGATAGGATAGGTTCCTTCTATCAACTTGATGTGTTGAATCTAATGTAATGATTTCAGTTATGGAACTTCTAAGGAAAACCATGAGAAAATAGGTTAAGGATAATGGTTAATGAAAAACTATAAAATAATGACCATAGGATAACCATAGGATGAACCGAAGTGATGAGCCAAGGAATCAACTAAAGTAGAATTTGGTTTGAAGATGAAAACTGACCAAACATCATGTAGTCGCAGCCTGTGGTCAAAAACAGGGTGACCAGAGGATCGACCACAGCTATTCGGGAAGTTCCCAGGAAAGGTGTGGTGGCATAAAATGCAACCACAGGGTTCGACCACACAGTGTGTGGTCTCATAAATTGTGACCACAGGCTCGACCACACGTGCAACCACATAATAATAGCAAGCATATATTGAGACCAAACAAGGTTTTTGACTACTGTAACTTGGTAAACTTGAATCCTAACTTAAATACATTAATTGTTTAGGTTCTTAATAGATTCAAAGTGACTTCCAAAGCTTGGAAGAGGAACAAACTTCAATCAAAGGTGAGGGTACAAGACCTAAACTAATTGGATAATAATAAACTATTATTTTATTGAGTCCAATGCCATGATTGATTCTATGCTTGTATGCTTGTAATGGGCATCTCACATGTTATCCAATATTACTTTTATTACTGCTCATGTATATTTACTTTTGTCTATTTGCTACTATGTAGATTGGTGATGCTAGGAATAGGCATGTGATTGTGTGCGTGTAGTTAGTGTGTGGGATGCCAGTGGAGCATTAGGGGGGATGTAACATTGTGGTTCATCCTGGTCACCAGACTCTAGCTCTGTATCTACTCAACTCTTGCCCACTAACATCGTCATATCCCCATTACCTTAGCAGAACTATTATATCATAGGGCATCAGGGGAGGTAGTCTCGGACCACGTAGTCTCTGACTCTGTCGGGGGGCCTTAGCTCTATCTCTATGGATGTATTGAGGGATGCTGGGGTGAGGCCTTGGATATACTAGATGACATTTAGGATTGGTTAGTTGCAGCCCAGTTTGCAAGCCCTCGCCAATAGGGTCTTACGTATTGGTATGGATAGGGAATCAGGGGAAGTGTTGACGGTGTTTGATCCAGACACTTTAGCTCTATCTCTATTCTATGGTGGGTGCATGTGGGATGGCAATGATGTTTAATCCATTGGGCAGATTCATACACTCTTGTATATAGGTGCGGTGGCCGCCAATCCTTTTATAGCATATTGCAAACTTAAAACTAGACCAAAGATATGAATTGAATGCATGCATATATTTGTTGCATTGTTTTGTTTACTCACTAAGCTCAAGTCGGAGAGCTGACCCTCGCACACGTAATTCTTTTTAGTTTCTGATGTTGCAGGAGTTACTGTTGAAGACTACATGGATACACCATTGTATGGACATGTAGCGACTATGGATGTACAATCTGTGGAGGACGAGCAAGACTCATCAAGCGAGTGTTTCCACCGTGGTTACACTTAGTGTTTTATTTTCGTGTTTTGATACTTATAATAGGTATTAATTATGTTTTGGTTACTTAGAGATAACTGGGTTATGTAATTATTTATCATGTTAGACCTCAGTTCATTATTAATAAGACTTTCGCTATTTACTCAAATATCTTTGATTATCAATGTGGAATGTGTTTTGGTTTAACATGGTTGGCATAGCTTATATGAGATATTGGTTAGAACCATTGGTTTTTATGATGTTTCATCACACCATTGGTTAGCGATGGGTGATAACTATCGAGCCCTCGGGCATTTTCCATCATTGAATACTTCCACAAGAGTCCATGAACCGGGTGAGGGGAAAATAAAATTTTAATACAAACACTCCATATGCACCTGTGCTGGTTGAGACAAAACTTAAATAAGACAATAATGTACATATAAAAGGTGGAACCATATGTATATATAGACAGAAGAAAAAGAAAATCTAAATGTATACTGATAAACAAATAACATAGGGTATGGTCTATAAGCCGGACAGTTGCCTGAGTATACAAAGGATATAGTACAGTAACAAAAAGGAAGTATCTGTAAAGCAGAAAATTAGAATACCGAGTTGGTACTCATAAGATATGGAACTCGATGTATGACAAAGGAAGATGATAAATGGGTGACGTAGAGACTCGAAGTGAGATCCACCACACGTTGATCCATCATCACTGAGCATTAAAAAGAGGTTGGAACCAGACCCCACCACCATCTAGGTCAAGAACGGGTAATGAAAACCCATATGAGTAGATGTCAAATAATGATTATCAGACTGAAGCAAGTCAAAGGAGTGAATAACTAGGCCACTCCAGCCAATCTACCTGGACCACCAAGTGCCTTAGCCATGGTTTTTGTAATAAACTTGGTCCAAAAAAAATGCAAAAGCAACAACAGATGATATCGGTTATGCAAGTTACCATGAGAATCGCTACCCAAGTTGCAATGCTACACCAATATCTCCAGGTCAGACGAAGTACAGTACCAATTAGTAGTAACACTATACCTCCAACACCCGTTGACCATAACACACTATCTACCAAACAGTAGGTCCCAGTAATGCATACCCCAGTGCAGAAGCTTAGTGTACAACAGGCAGTTTCTCAAGGTGGGATACCCTTATCAGCCACCGATGTATGGGATAGCTGCCCCATGGTAGAATGATCTGACAAGGATTGAGAAATGTTTCCTGAAGATAAAGCTCAGATGTTTTTATCAAGGGAACAAATCTATTGTGGCCATATAACTAGACAGGTTTATATAAGATGCGGTGCATCGCTGACTTACTCTTATGATTATAGAGGATGCACATAACTAATTTTAAATTCTCGTGCCTTGACAAGATACCTTCTCGATTCAACCTATCAATTGGGGTTATAAATATTATTTTCTTAGAATTAGTCCTGATTATACAAATCTAAGCCACTCTCATGATCAATAACATGAATAGAGATATGAACTGAATGAACAGTTAAGGGTTTAATCATGTTGAGCGTACATCTTTTCGATTTATACCTGATTTATTAATGTACTAAAACTTTCTCTAGATTTAATCCTGTAGTGCCTCGAGCAATGACATTATATACTCGATAGAACCTATAACCATGAGGTTAAGAGCTATATAATCTCTATTTCCATGTATTCGGACCACTGTGCAACCTAACGACCTTTTGATGCCGGTTGGATTACCATAGATTTACTCCAGATCCTTTAGACCTAAGTTCACTAAATAAAACAAGTGTTCGTAATTATACTGAATTCAAAAGAAGGAAATGAATCACTTTTGGATAAGCATTATGATTCTTACATTTCTCGACATCCATTGATAAGATGTTTAGTTAATAAGGAATTATTGGAAGGAAGATGATTGAATTCAGAATAATCTCTATAGGCAAGAAACCTCAGATGAAGTAGTAGAGAATCTATTTCAAGATTGCTAGATGGATGGATATGAGTCATGTCTATAAAAGAGTGCATGAGCAAAAAGAGTGAGTACTACCAAGAGCGGCTAGTAAAGAGTAGATAATACTCAAGTAGAGTTATAAATGGCTATATTGGTAAAAATTTTGACAAGGTAAAAGATTTCTAAAAGCATATCTAAAAGTGGATACACAGAGGAAGTCGAAAATCATGGCATTGATAGTATTTTGATAAGTACAATGATTATTGAGTTAATCCCAATGTCTAGTGAGATGTTAAGTAAAAGACCAAAAGTGAGTTTGTTGGAATTAATAAGAATATAAGCATATACCCTAATGCTTATAGGTAGACTTGGAATATGAGGAGAGTAACCAAGCAAAAGATGTTTTTTGGGATATATGGAAGAGACGTCAGGGTAAAATAGCAGTGATAAGAGAGATGTAAGCTATTGAGTATAATATAAGATTATTGGTGTAAGCTAATGTGTCACACCCCAATTCTAGACTAACTAGAATAGTGTGATGAACCGTAACTAACGGTTCAACCATGATCTCCGTTAGGTAGTACCCACCATATCAACCATACACAACTTCCACAGAAATAATCAGAGATAAATAAAAAATAAGCAGAAGTCTTATAGATAATGAACTGAGTGTCTAACAATGATATAATAATTATTTAATCTAATTATTTTCCAAAAACTCAAGACATATCGGGTAAATAATCCGTTACAAGATTCAATAACCAAATATAGCTAAACTAATTAAAAATGCAATTGTTACACTCGCATGAAGGTCATGTGCATCTTCAATAGCTTATACTCCATGGCTGTATGTGTTCGTACATCGGTGCAATCACATAATCTTCAACAGTAGGACCTGCATCATCAACTAAAATATTCGACGTCGAAAGGATGAGCACACATCATGGCTAAGTGAGTAAAACAAAACAATGCAACAAACATATGCATGCATTCAACTCAATATCTTTGGTTTGGTTTTTAAGTTTGCAATATGCTATAGAAAGGTTTGGTGGCCCCTGCACCTCTAAACATAAGTGTGTGAATCCACCCAATGGATCAAACCCCATAGCCGTCCCATAAGCACCCACCATGAAATAGAGATAGAACTAAAGTGTCCGGATCACAAACTGCCAACACTTCCCCTGATGCCTTACCCATACCAACACGTAAGCCCCTGTTGGCGAGGGCTTACAAACTAGGCTCGCAACTAACCAATCCTAAATGTCATCCAGTGTATCCAAGTCCTCACACCAGCATCCCTCAATACGTCTATATAGATAGAGCTAAGGCCCCCCGACAGAGCCAGAGACTACACGATCCGAGACCACCTCCCTTATGCCCTACGACATAATAGTTCTGCTAATGTAATGACAATATGACAATGTCAGTGGGCAAGACTTGAGTAGAGATAGAGCTAGAGTTTGGTGACTAGATCAGAGACCACAATGCCACATCCTCCCCTGAGGCCCCACTCGCATCCAACACACTAACTACACACACACAATCATATGTCTATTCCTATCATCATCAATTAACATGGTAGTAAATAGACATAAGTAAATATGCATGAGCAGTAATAATAATAATATTAGATGACATGTGAGATGTACATTACAAGCATACAACAAAGCATCATTGATGACATTGGACACAATAAAGTAAACAATTTGTTATTATCCAATTAGTTTAGGTCTTGTTCCCTCACCTGTTAACCAAAACTTGATCTCCTTCCAGGCCTTGTAATTCTCTTTGAATCGATTTAATAACCTAAAAGTTATATGAATATGTTAGGGTTCATATGTAACATGTTACAGTAGTCAAAAATTGAAACAAAGCACTGATATGTGTTTGATTGGTCCTATGGTCTCGTACTATGTCGACCTTACTGCCTATGGACGATACCCTATGTTGCACCATATGCAACCATACCTGTGACCATATGATTTCTGAATTCTTTTGTATGCCTATGGTGGATATTTTGATCATGCTGATCATGTTATGGTCGACCATAGCTGCGACCTTGAGATTTCTGGTTACAAACTACATTTAATCTGAGTTTTTCTTGGGTCAACTCTTCGGCTCTTCAATTGGGTTTATCCTAATGATTATTCAAAGGCTAAGTTTCTTAGTTTTACCAATTAATTACTCTAACCTATTCTCCATGGTTTTCCATTGGAAGCTTGCTTAGCAATTCCCATGCTTGCATTCTTACGTTGGGTTTGGTATCTCAATTTACATTAGAAACCTTTACTCCTAGTATTCTAAGGCTACAGAGACAAGGTTCATTCCTTACTTGTTGTAGAGAGTCTGTGGAACTCTTCTCTCAGTCTCCTTCTTAGTTTTCTCTTCTTCTCCTTATTTTTCTTCTCTTCCTTCTCTTTCTCTAGGGTTTACTATTGTTCTAAAAGAGTGAAAAAGGTTGAGGAACGTCTTTTATATAGAGAAAAATTCTCCATATAGAGTTATCTAACATTAGGAAAGAAATCCTCCTCAAATTAGGAAAGTTTATATTTCGGAGTCTAATCTAGGGTCTCATGGTCGATGGCCTATGGTCGCAGAATCCATCGACCATAGGGTCGAAAACATCGACCGTAGGGTCCTGGATCATTGACCTTTGTTTGTTACCTTATGGTCAACCATACCTACCCAGGTATTCAACGATACGCATACTTTGAGCATTTTTAACTCGTTTCATAATTGGTTTGGTGATCCATCTTCACAGTCTACTTGGTCCAACAATGATTGGAAGACCTGGCACAACATGGTTAGACCAAGTTAGTAGAGTCCAGGTCTTACAACTCCCCCCTTACATAAATTTCGTCTTCAAAATTTACACATACCTTTCAAGTCTACTAGGTGAGGATATTGCTTCTGCATAGCGTTTTCTTCTTCCCATGTAAGTTCTTCCACATTTTGGCTTCTCCAAGTAACTTTTAACATAATAGATGTCGCGGTTGCGAAGACGTTGAACCTTCTTGCTAGTGATTTCAAAAGATACCACTTCGAACGTCAAGTCTTCAGTCAAATCCGGTGGATCCGTTGTTAACATGTGTATTGGATCTCTGACATACTTCTACAGTTGTGAGACATGGAATACATCATGTACACTAGACAATGATGGTGGTAGTGCTAACTGATATGCAACCCTTCCATGTCTAGCTAGAACTTCATAAGGTCCAATATATCTGGGACAAAACTTTCCCTTCTGTCTGAATCTTTTTAAACCATGTATAGGAGATATTTTCAAAAATACCTTATCACCTATGGTAAATTCAAGATCTCTTAGTCAATTGTCTGCATATTGTTTCTGATGGTTCTGAGCTGTTTAGACACTTTCCTTGATGATGTCGACCACTCGACATGTCTCTTCAACAAACTCTGGTCCAATAACACTGCGCTCTCCAACTTCATTGCAAAACAAAGGAGTTCGACATTTTCTACCATACAGTGCTTCATAGGGCGACATTTGTATTGTAGCTTGATAGCTGTTGTTATAAGCGAACTCGACCAATGATTACTTCTCATCCCATGATCCCTTAAAATCAATTACACAAGCTCGGAGCATGTCTTCTAAAATTTGAATGGTGCACTTCGACTGTTCGTCTGTCTAAGTATGGAATGCGGTACTAAACTTCAATGTTGTACCCATAGCCTTCTGTAATCCTTCTCAAAACTTTGAGGTAAAGTTTGGGTCTTTGTCAGACACAATGCTTTCAGGAACACCATGTAATCTGACAATATTATCTACATACAGCTTAGCTAACCTCTCTAGTGTATACTGAGGTCGTATAGCTATGAAACGAGCTGTCTTAGTCAAATAATCTACGATCACCTAGACTACGTCAACTACTATGGAAGTCAAAGGTAATCCGGTGACAAAGTCCATAATGATACAGTTCCATTTCCATGCTAGTTCTAGTAGTGGTTGCAACTAGCCTGCAGATCTTTACCATTCAGCCTTTACTCGCTGACAATTTAGGCACTATGACACAAACATAGCTATATTTGCTTTCATTACCCTCCATCAATATAGTTTCTTCAGATCATGATGCATCTTTGTACTTCCAGGATGTACCGAATAAGCGGTGGTGTGGGCTTCCTTCATTAGTCTGTTTCTAATATCCAAATCTTCATTCTCAGGAACACATACTCTCGCTTTGTATCTTAATACTTCCTCAGAATACAAAGAGAAGTCAGGGTTGGTCCTACCTTTTCCAAGGTCTTCTTTAACTGTTCTCAAATAGGGGTTTAACTGAATAGCTATTTTTACTTCAACTATCAGATCAGGTACAATCTTCAATGTAGCAAATATGTTTAAGAATTGATCAATAAACCCCCGATTGGTTGGTCCATCCAAAGTATCAATCATGAACTGCTCATTGCCACAATTGAATACTTTTTTGGCATCACACATTGCAGCGTTGGTATTAGCTTCTTCTTGAGGTCTTGTCATTGCTTTTCTACTTAGTGCATCAACAACTACATTAGCCTTCCCTAGATGATACTGGATATCGCAATCGTAATCCTTCAGTAATTCTAGCCATCTCCTCTGTCTCATGTTCAACTCTTTCTAATTGAAAAGATGAGTAAGCCTCTTATGATCTGATTTAATCTAAAATTTCTCTCCATACAAATAATGTCTCCATATCTTGACAACATGTACTACTGTTGCTAGTTCCAAGTCATGAGTGGGGTATTTCTTTTGATGAGTCTTTAATTGTCTAGACGCATCGGTGTACAAGGTAAATGATTGTCCTGGGATCAAAATAGTCAAGATGGGAGCTGATATTAATCTTTCCTTCAATGTTTGGAAACACTCTTCATACTTGTCTGTCCAAACAAACTTTTCTCCTTTCTTAGTCATACTGGTGAATGGTACTATGATTTTAGAGTAATCTTCCATGAATTGTCGATAATAACAAGCTAAACCTAAAAAACTTCTGATTTCTACAATCTTCTTAGGTGCTTCCCATTTCACAATAACTTTAATCTTGCTAGGATCCACTTTAATTCCTTCAGCTGATACAACATGGCCTAAGAAAGTGACTTCATTTAGCCAGAATTCATTCTTTGTAAATTTAGCGTAAAACTTCTCTTTACTTAGTCGCTACAGAGCGGCTCTTAGATTTGTGATATGAGTTTCTTTGTCCTTGGAGTAGACTAGTATCTCGTCAATGAATACGATGACTGACGTACCCAACATATCATGGAATACCCGATTCATAAGTTCCATAAAAGTTACAGGTGCGTTAGTCAATCCAAAAGACAGAACTAAAAATTCATAATGTCCATATCTGGTTCTGAAGGCCTATCTTCAGAATATCTCCTTCCTTAATCTTCAATTGATGGTATCCAAATCGAAGATCAATTTTGGAGAATACTTTGGCACCTAGCAACTGGTCGAATAAGTCATCGATTCGAGGCAATAAATACCTATTCTTGATCGTGAGCTTGTTCAATTCCCAATAATCTATATAAAGTCAAATGCTACCGTCCTTCTTTTTTACGAACAATACTGGCACTCCCCATGGTGATATACTAGGTCAAATTTAACCCTTGTCCTGCAGTTCTTGTATACCTTCAGTTCCTTCAGTTCAGTAGGTGCCATCCGATAAGGTGCCTTAGATACTGGTGCGGCTCCAGGGATAAGGTCTATGACAAACTCTGTCGCTTGGTCAGGTGGCAATCTTGGTAATTCCTCAAGAAATACATCTAAAAATTCATGCATAACTTCAATATCTTCCATTCGTGGTGCTTCCTTGGTTAGGTCGACCACGGACACTAGATACCTAATTCCTCCTTTCTCAAGGCATCTCTTAGCCTTTAATGCCGAAAGAATGAGTTTTCGTTTACAGGAAAGTTTGGTTCCCGTAAAACTAAACTCTACGCCTTCCTTGTCTTTGAATGTCAATTTTTTTTTTACACATAATAGGTTTGCAGAGTGCCAGGCTAACCAATCCATTCCTAAGATAATGTCGAAGCCTACCATCTCAAGTTGGATCAAGGTTGCATCCATAGTCTTTTCACCGATAATAATTGGACATGGTCCATAACCTTGGTCTAGTTCTACTTCTAATCCCATAGGTGATCGTACAACCAGTTTGCAGTCTAAAGATCAGAGGGGTATACTTAACTTCTTTCCAAATGACATAGATATAAAAGAATGAGTAGCCCCAAACTCAAAGAGTACTCTAGCAGGTATGCCATTAATATGTACGATACCTATGATTTGGTTTAATTTAGTCTACATGCTCACACAAGGTAGTACAAAGCAAAAAGGTTGAATCATACATGTGACCACATCAGGTGATGTGCTAGCATCCTCAGAAGTAATTGCATAAACTTTTCCTTGTTGTAGCTACTTCCTTGGTTTAGGACACTCTCTTGAATAATGTCATATTTGATCACAATTAAAGCATTTAAGTCTAGCATTACCCTGCTTCTGCTGAGGTTGAGTTGTCGGGGTAGTCTTGGCTGTAGCATTAAAGCCTCGAGTACGGAAGGGTTTGAATGTCTTTGAGTTCCCTCCGTTATATGTATTTCCATTAGGCCTCTTTATACCTCTGTCCTGAGTAAAGTAACTCTCTCTCTGGCTCGATTCCAACACTCGAGCAATCTGTACGGCATTATAAATCTTATTTTCCAACCCCAATACATGCTCATGGATGTTTCCCCTATGTCCCATGACAAACCTTCGGGTTTTGGTATTTTCCTCCTGCATGTTAGAGGGCGCAAAGAAAAACAGCTCTTTGTAACCCTGCTGATAAGCATCTACAGACATTTGTCCTTGATACAAACTCAAGAACTCCTTTTCCATTTGATCTTTGAAACTCCTGGGAAAATACTTTTTGAAGAAAACTTTTTTATAGATAGCCCAGGTCAGTTGGGTGTGCTTGGTCAACAGATAACTTCGAGTGGATTTCCACCGGTGGTGTGCATCACCATTCAGCATAATTGTGACACATAATACTTTCTCTTCTTTATTTACAGTCATGATTGTTCGTACCAAGGTTCCTCGAGTCCATGACCCTAATCGCTTTAGGTCCATTAAAGCAGAGTTTAATATCCTCGGTTTGATCGAAAGAAAGTGGAAGGGGGTCGATGTGTGAACTTAGCCCATTTAGCCCTGTTTGATTTGGAGAGGGAATTTGGAGATATGGGCTGGCTTCCAGTGATTTTGTATGAGGCTTGCACCATTTTAGAGTTGGTAAAGAAATTCTACTGTCACCTACAGGTAGAGGGTGACCTAGAGGATGTGGATAGGGGTAGAGAGCTTCGGATCACCAGTTAGGTGAAAGGGGTTCCTATCTCTTTCAACTGTCAGGAGTTGGCTGATCTCCTGGGCATTTCTGACGATGGGCAGTTGGTTTATTGTGCACCAATGGTGTAAGACCCGCACTCCATGAACCCGATCTAAACCTTGTTTCATGTCGTAATAGGTCTTCCAATCATCACTGGACCAAACGGGACGAGCAGATGAAAACCAGGTATGAAATCAGACCAATCAGACCAATTCAGGTATGAAAAATTAGATACCGGTCGATGGTACCGATCTTGGTACCGGTCGATGGTCGATCGGTATGTCCTGCACAGACTTGGATCAGGAAACGGATCTCTGCGGGTCCCACTTTCCAAATTTCAAACCGAAGGACTTTTCTAATGTTAGGAGACTTCCTAAACCTAACTTTAGCCTATATAAGGACCCTTAAACCTCCTAAAACCTCTTCCATTGATTCTCACAAACCCTAGAGAGGAGAAAGAGGTTGAAGAAGGAGAAGGAGCTAGGAAGGAGAGGGAAGAGCCGCCATTACCGTTCGACGAAGAACACATTACCGCAAGTCAACGGTAAGTGCTTAAACCTTCTTCTACATTAAGTATTCTAGGATGGTTAGTTATGATTGGATCAATACCATGCAAAGCAGGTATTGATCTAAACCCTGTTTTTGCCGACAAACCCTAAATTAGTGGTAAACCCTAGATTCAAGTTCTAGGTTGAAGATCATCGAAACTAGGACTTGAATGAAGTTGGAAACAACTCCAACTCAGTGCTCATACCTAGAATGAATAGGAAAAACCCTAGAATCATTAGGGGGTGACCGACGGAAGGCGAGAACCAAGTTTATGGTCTTTCAGAGGTACACCGGTCGACCATACCGGTCGCACCCTATGCGACTGGTACTGCGACCGGTACCTCCCGGGGACTGGTCTGTGGGGACCGGTCAACCATACTGGTCACACTTTTTCCCACAGTGCTACAACCGGTACCTGTGACCGGTCTGCTCTGCGAAGAGTGTTTTTGACCCAGTTGGTTTTCCGATCAACGTAAACCTAAGAAAAAACTATTCTAATTAAACCTAACATTGTATAAGACCTTGTGATAGCACGTTTGGACCTTGTGACATGGAGCGAACTATCCACCAAGCGTCAGGTAAGGGAATGGACTTAAACCCTAATAATTTAATAGTAGTAAACTGTTGTTAATAATTATAGTTATGTGGATTGATGTTTGTGAATTCTCGCATGTCATCCTTTACTTTCAGTTATTATTATTGTTCATGCATACTTGCTATGCTAGGTTGTGACTGTTAGGCATGTGATTGTTTTTGTTGGTGTGTGGAATGGGAAGGACTGGAGGTCTGGGATCATTCCTCACACTAGTAGCTTTCGTATCGTTCTGTCTTAGCATGCTTGATGTGGGTAACGTATCAGGGGGAAGAAGTGGCACTGTGGTCTCCGGCCTGGCCACTAGACTCTAGCTCTATCTCTATGCCATAGGGAGCTGTGCTGGGACAGGGCCTACTATGATGACATATAGGATTGTTTAATTACGAGCCCAGTTTGTAAGTCCTCGCCAATAGGGGCTCACGTGTTGGTATGGGTCGAGTATCAGGGGAGGTGTTGGCGGTGTTTGATCTGGACGCCTTAGCTCTATTTCTATTCCATGATAGGGTGCATGTGGGACGACAGTGGTGTTTGATCCATTGGGCAGCTTTACACACTCGTGTATAGAGGTGCGGTGGCCGCCAATCCTTTCTATAGCACATTGCAAACTTAAAACCAGACCATGAAGTAAATGTTACTCATGCATATGTTTGTTGCATCGTCTGATTGTCTTACTGAGCTAAGTTGTGAGCTCACCCTTGTGTACACACTATTTTTAAATGTTGATGCAGGTTATTCGATGGAGGATTGCATGAACGCTCCAGTGTACGGATACGTGGCTGCTTTGGATGTACAAGCAGGAGAGGACAAGCATGACGATTCATGCGAGTGCCCTTTCTGCCTGTACCTCTTGGAGTTGATTTTATTTATTTTAATTATTTTTGGTTGAAGATACAATTGATGTAAATATATTTAATTAAGTTTCGGTAATTGAATAATTGGATATTTTATTAAATTTATCAATAGATCACTCAGTTCATTTTATTTAAGACTTCTGCTGTATTTTATTATATTCTGATTATGGTTATGTGAAATGTTTTGTATGAGTAGACACGGTCTTATTGAGATCCTGGTGTGAACCGTTGGTTCAGTGACGGTTCATTCACACTTCTGGTTCAGCCAAAATTGGGGTGTGACAACTTGATACCGTCACTGAACCAACGGTTCACTCATACTTCTGGTTCAGTCGGAATTGGGGTGTGACAAATGGAGCCCCAGTTCCTACCTACACAGGTGCATGCAGAGATAGACAATCAGATTCTTTAGGATGACCGCTAGGAAATAATGGCAGTTAACCTACGTCCAGAGCCACGGGTCTACTGTAAGATTATCCAACAAAATCTAACCCTCAGGGGGACAATGAGATGGTCTCTTAGCTGACTTAGTACCTATTGTACTGTATCTATACTAGGTAGCCTGTCTATCTCCCGTACATCATCCTTCGAACTATGCACAGAGCTACGTTGCCTAACTCGAGAGGTAACTTGCCCTATGGATGGCTGGTCTCCACCTTGCTCAAGCGTCTACAGGTGAACCTAGAGGATGAGAGGATTTTTGAGGACACCTTCTCAGCTGACTTGGATTGGGAGACCATTAGTAGGATGGGCATGAGAGAGATACAAGTCAGTGATGAAAAGAGGAATGCTATGAGACATCCTCTCACTCTAGTAGCGGCAGCAGATGCAGAGGTGGTAGCAGCAGCAGCAGAGGCAGCCGAGAGTGATGATAAGGAGGATGATGATAGGATGTACATGGATGTGGATGTCATCCCTCCTCCATTACCACAACATTCTACAGGAGCTGGCCCTTCTTGGGCTTTTCATTTAGCTGACCCTTCACGTCCACCACCAAATGACATGATGGGGTTGCTATGTGAGATTCGAGAGGCCCAGCGTGTTACGAATCAGAGGGTAGGAGAGATCCTAGCCACTTAACTCTCTACAGACCAGCGGGTAGGGGATCTGGCAGCTAGTCTCCGAGTAACCTAAACTCAGGTAGCCTGGCTCACGAGAGTATATGCTGAGGACTATGATCAAGATCGTGAGGCACCTCCTCCTCCATCACCCCCAACTCCATGATTGTCTCATTATCTTCTTTTCTTTTTATTCTATAGGGTAACTGTCTAGAATGTGGACTGTACTCTAATTCGGATGTACATTAGTGTTATTCCCTTTTGATATATATAATTCATTTCTCATTTACTTATGTGCATTATTCTCTTTCCTAGTTTATGTCTCAAACAACACAAGTGCTTATGGTGTGTTCTTATAAAAGTTTTTAATTTTATCATAACTCAGTTCATGACTCATGTGGAAGTAGTTAGATCAATAGATAGAACCTGAGAGAGCTCTAATACCAAGTTGTCACACCCCAATTCTGGACTAACCAGAATAGGGTGATGAACTATAAATAAACCAATGATTCAACCAGGATCTCCGTTAGGTAGTACCCACCATATCAACCATACACACCATCCATAGAAATAATCAGAGATAAATAACAAATAAGCGAAAGTCTTATAGATAATGAACTGAGTGTCTAACAATGATATAATAATTATTTAATCTATTATTTTCCAAAGACTCAAGACATAAAGCTAAATAATCCATTGCATGTTCCAATAACCAAATATAGTTAAACGAAAAAAAATGCACTGGTTGCACTCGCACGAAGGATCATGCACATCTTCAATAGCTTCTACGTCCATGGCTGTACATTTTCGTAAATCGATGCATTCACATAATCTTCAACAGTAGGACCTGCATCATCAACTAAAATATTCGACGTCAAAAGGGTGAGCATACATCATGGCTCAGTGAGTAAAACAAAACAATGCAACAAACATATGCATGCATTCAATTCAATATCTTTGGTTTGGTTTTTAAGTTTGCAATATGCTATAGAAAGGTTTGGTGGCCCCCGCACCTCTATACACAAGTGTATGAATCCTCTCAATGGATCAAACCCCATTGCCATCCCACATGCACCCACCATGGAATAGAGATAGAGCTAAAGTGTCCAGATCACACACCGCCAACACTTCCCCTGATGCCCTACCCATACCAACATGTAAGCCCCTATTGGCGTGGGCTTGCAAACTGGGCTCACAACTAACCAATCCTGAATGTCATCCAGTGTATCCAAGGCCTCACCCCAGCATCCCTTAATACATCCATAGAGATAGAACTAAGTCCCCCCGACAAAGTCAGAGACAATACGGTCCGAGACCACCTCCCCTGATGCCCTACGACGTAATAGTTCTGCTAAGATAATGATGATACGACGATGACTGTAAGACCCGCACTCTGAAAACCCGGTCTAACCTTGGTTTTTGTATCGTGACAGGTCTTCCGATCATCACCGAGCCAGACGGGGCAAGTGGATAACAAACAGGTACGAAATCGGACCGAAGTCGACCAATTATACCTGATTTTAGGTATACCGGTCGATGGTACCGGATGATGGTACCGGTCGACCGGTATGGCCTGCACAGCTATGTGCGGGAATTTGGAAATTAGTCTCTGCGGGTCCCGCATTCCTGATTTCGAATCCTAGAAGTTTCCTAATCCTAGTAGGGTTACTAAACCCTATTTCTAGCCTATAAATACACCCTTAAACCCCTCAAATCCTTTCCATTGTCTCTCACAAACCCTAGAGAAGAGAAAGAGCTTGGAAAGGAGAAGGAGCTAGGAAGAAGAAGAAGGAGCCGCCATTACCGTTTGACGAAGCTCACGCTATGCCTGTCAACGGTAAGTGTTTGAATCCCTCTTCTTACCCTATGATAGTTGTGTGGGTGGATCAATACCATGCAAAGTAGGTATTGATCTAAAACCCTAAATTAGCCAATAAACCCTAAGTTGCCGTCAAACCCTAGATTCAAGTTTCGAGATGATATTCATCAAAACGAGACTTGAATGAGTTGGGAATAACTCTAACTCAAAGCCTAGACTTAGAATGGATAGGAGAAACCCTGAAAATCCATGGAGGATGATCAACGGTAGTCGAAAAACCCATGTATGGTCTTTCGGAGACATACCGGTCGACTATACCGGTTTGTTGGTTTCCGACCAACATGAAACCCTAAATAATATATTATAATGAAACCCTAATATTATGTAGGACGCTGTGACTTGTCATTTGGATCTTGCGACGTGGAGCAAGTAATCGAACGAGCGTCAGGTAAGGGAATCTGACCTAAACCTAATAATTAATGGACAGTAAATCGTTGTTAATCATTGAATATCTATGATGTGATGTTTGTGCATATTCACATGCCATCCTTTACTTTCAGTTATTATTATTGTTCATGCATTCATAGGATGTGATTGTTAGGCATGTGATTGTTTTTGTTGGTGTGTGGAGTGGGGCATGGGCCCGGGATCGCCTTCACACCGGCACCTTTTGTAGTATTCTATCTTAACATGCTTGGTACGGGTGGGGTATCGGGGAAGATCGTGGTACGGTGGTCTCCGATATTGATGTTTTCCCGGCCATCGTTGTGTGGTACTGAGGATTCTGAGTCGACGCTGGCTTGTCCACGATGCTTTAGCTCTATCTCTATGCCGTAGGGAGTTATGTTGGGATAGGGTCTACCTGCGTAGTGTTTCTATCCTATTGGGTTAGTTGCGGATAGGGTATCAGGGGTAGGTGAGGTGTAGTGGTCTCCGACCCGGCCTGCACGCTCTAGTTCTATCTCTATGCCGTAGACGGCTGTGGCCATACACTCGTGTATAGAGGTGCGGGGGCCACCAAACCTTTCTATAGCACATTGCAAACTTAAAACCAGACCACAAAGCATAAAATTGATTGTTACTCATGCATAATCTTGTGAAACTGTCGATTTTCTTACCGGGCCGTGTTGTGTGCTCACCCTTTGTATATACATTGTTTTTAGATGTTGATGCAGGATACACCGTGGACGACTATGTGAACGCTCCGGCGCACGGTGGTGTAGCCGCTTTGGATGTACAAGCGGGGGGAGGACGAGCATGATGCTTCATGCGAGTGCCCTTTCTGCGTGTACCTGTGATTTGTTTTATTTATTTATTTCAGTTATTTTGATTGGATTAAAGGGATGTAATGATATTATTTTTATGTGTTTGATTTTGAATAATGGGTTACTTATTTAAATTATCAATAGGTACTCGGTTCATTCTATTTAAAGTCTTCCGCTGTATACTTATATTCTGATTGTGGTTATGTGTAATTGGTTTGTATGGGTGGACACGGCCTATTCGAGATCCTGGTGTGAAAACCGTTGGTTCAATGACGGTTCACTCACACCGTTCTGGTTGGATCAGAATTGGGGTGTGACAATGACAGTGGGCAAGACTTGAGTAGAGATAGAGCTAGAGTCTGGTGACCAAGTCAGAGACCACAATACCACATCCTCCCCTTGAGGACCCACTCGCATCCAACATACTAACCACACACACACAATCACATGCATATTCCTATCGTCATCAATCAACATGGTAGTAAATAGACAGCAGTAAATATGCATGAGTAATAATAACAATAATATTAAATGACATGTGAGATGCACATTATAGGCATATAAACATAGCATCATTCATAGCATTGGACACAATAAAATAAACAGTTTGTTATTATCCAATTAGTTTAGGTTTAGCAAAACTTGATCTCCTTCTAAGCCTTGTGATTCTCTTTGAATCGATTTAATAACCTAAAAGTTATATGAATTTAAGTTAGGGTTCATATGTAACATGTTACAGAAGTCAAAAATCAAAACAGAGCACTAATCGGTGTCTGATTGGTCCTATGGTCTCAAACTATGTCGACCTTACTGCCTATGGTCGATACCCTACAGTCGCACCATATGCAACTGTACCTGTGACCATATGATTTCTGAATTCTTTCGAATGCTTATGGTCGATACTTTGATCATGCTGGTCATGCTATGGTTGACCGTAGCTGCGACCTTGAGATTTTTGGTTACAAACTACATTCAATCCGAGTTTTTCTTGGGTCAACTCTTCGGCTCTTCAATTAGGTTTATCCTAATGATTATTTTAAGGCTAAGTTTCTTAGTTTTACCAATTAATTACTCTAACCTATTCTCCATGGTTTCCCATTGGAGGCTTGCTTAGCAATTCCCATGCTTGCATTCTTACGTTTGGTTTGGTATCTCAATTTACATTAGAAACTTTACTCCTAATGTTCTAAGATTACAGAGACAAGGTTCATACCTTACTTGTTGCAGAGAGTCTGTGGAACTCTTCTCTCAGTCTCCTCCTTAGTCTTCTCTTCTTTTTCTTCTTTTCCTTCTGTTTTCTTCTCTTTCCCTAGGGTTTATTAATGTTCTAAAAGAGTGAAAAAGGCTGAGGAACGTCCTTTATATAGAGGAAAATTCTCCATATAGAGTTCTCCAACATTAAGAAAGAAATCTTCCTCAAATTAGGAAAGTTTCCATCTCAGAATCTAATTTGGGATCTTAAGGTCGATGGCCTACGATCGCAGAAACTGTCAACCATAGGGTCGAAAACATTGACCGTAGGGTCCTAGATCAGAAACCTTTGTTTCTTACTTTATGGTCGACCATACCTACCTAGATATTCGACCATACGCATACTTTGATCATTTTTAACTCGATTCATACCTGGTTTTGTGATCCATCTTCATACGGTTGGTCCACTTGGACCAGCAATGATGGAAAGACCTGGCACGAGATGGTTAGACCAAGTTAATGGAGTGCGGGTCTTACATAATGAGCTTTTTGGGATATGAGATTATTAGCGATAGTCTTTAAAAAACCATAAGAGGTAAAAGGGGGTTAAACGTGCCATTAAGACCTTTAAACCAGATTTTGCTAGTTCAAACCCTTTTGGATTAGATGTTGTATTAGGAGAGCATTATGAACAATGTTCAAATTGTATGGATGAACAAAATTTGGATGCAAACTAATTTGACTTAAGATGGTAGACTTTGACGTCATCTTGGGAATGGACTGGTTATCTCAACACTCTACAAGTGATTATGTACATAGAAGAGGTTATCATTTAAGAACAAAGATGGCACATAGAAGAGGTTTTATTGGAAGCATGTTGCTTAGGAAGTGAAAGCTCATCCTCTTTGCACTAAAGGCCAAGAGATGCTTTGAAAGGAAAAGAGTTGGATATATGGTATATGAGGTAGACATTACCAAAGAAGCACCACAGATGGAAGATATTGATGTGATGCATAAATTCGCTGATGTGTTTCGAGGAGACTTACCCAGGTTGCCACCTAATCATGCAACCAAGTTCGTTGTCGACTTATTACCAAGGAGGGCACATGTATCAAAGGCACCCTATAGAAAAGTTCATACAGAGTTGAAGGAAGTGAAGACCTAACTACAAGAGTTATTAGATAAAGGGTATAATCAGCCAAGTATTTCATCGTGGGGAGCGTCAGTGCTATTTGTGAAGAAAAAGGATGGTACCGTTCGATTGTATATAGATTATTAAGAATTGAACAAACTAATGATCAAAAATCAATACTCACTATCTCAGATCGATGACTTATTTAATCAGCTACATGGAGCAAAGGTATTTTCTAAGATTGACCTTTGGTCAAGATATCATTAACTGAAGAATTTGGACAATAATATTTTGAAGACAGCTTTCAAAACCAGGTACGGACATTATGAGTTCTTGGTTATGTTTTTTGGTTTAACCAATGCCCTTATATCTTTTATGGAGCTAATGAACCGAGTGTTTCATGACATGTTGGACACGTCGGTCATAGTTTTTGTAGACTATATATTAGTTTATTCCAAAGATGAAGAAAGTCTTAAAGTAGACCTTAAAGCAGCCTTACAATGGCTGAGAATGGAGAAGTGTTCTGCCAAGTTCATGAAGTGTGAGTTTTGATTAAACAAGATTGCAATCTTAGGTCAAGTAGTATCATCAGAAAGAATAAAGGTAGACCCCAGCTAAATAGAAGCTACTATGGGGTGAGAAGCGCCTAAGAACATTGTAGAGATTTAAAGTTCCTTGGGTTTAGCTGGTTATTACAGATGATTCATAGAGGACTACTCTAGGATCTCAATACCTCTTACCAAGCTAACCAAGAAGGGAGAAAAGTTTAATTGGATTGACAAGTGTAAAGAATGTTTCCAGGCTCTAAGAGCAAGGGTGATATCAACTCCCATCTTGATTATTCCAGCAACAGGATTGGGTTTAGGATGC
Organism: Protea cynaroides; assembly: GCA_028583415.1. NCBI lineage: Eukaryota > Viridiplantae > Streptophyta > Magnoliopsida > Proteales > Proteaceae > Protea > Protea cynaroides. The sequence continues at coordinate 99,198,406 of CM053266.1, forward strand.
ATACTGATACAGGAAGAACAAGCGATTCCATATGCTTTAAGACAATTGAAAGAGCATGAGGAGAGTTACCTTACTCATGACTTAGAGTTACCGGTGATGAATTATGCAATCAAGACTTGGAGACATTATCTATATGGAGAAGAATTTCAGATTAAATCAAATTACAAGAGTTTTGTTTATCTCTTCACCTAGAAAGAGTTGAACATGAGGCAGAGAAGATGGTTGAAACACCTGAAGGGTTAAGACGGTGATATTCAGTGTCATCTAAGCAAGGCTAATGTAGTAGCTGAAGCTTTGACCAAAAAGGGGAATAATAAAGCCAAAAGGAAGACCTAGTACAAACGTTGTCTTGTGTTTCGTAGCAATAAATTCAGATTTAGAAGAAGAGCAACATATAATAGAAACTCGTAATGATCCAATTGAGTGAGAACTTATGGATGATTTATGGAGCAATAATTCCTCGCTTCCGTTCACAGCGTTAAAGATCGTCTCTGATTTGATGGATGAAATAAAAGTAGTAATTTTGTTAGATCCGTATCTAAGAACGATGCAAGAAGATTTAGAGAAAGGAAAAAACCTAACCCTGACTTATTTTGGATGTGAAGAAGGTCCTGAGATACAGAGGATGATTATGCATACCTGAAAGTGAAAAACTCGGATCTTAGATACAAAATAATACTAGAAGCACATTCCATACCATATTCGATACATCTCGGTGGTACAAAAACATACCAATACGTATCATGACCTAAAGAGATTATACTGGTAAAGAGGAATGATAACCGACGTGGCGTAGTACGTGTTTCAGTGTCTGAATTGTTCGCAAGTAAAGGCTGAAAGACAAAGACAAGTAGGCTCACTACAACCACTATCGGAGCCAATTTGGTAGTGGAACTGCATTACAATGGACTATGTTACTGATTTACCACTGACTCCCAGATCAGTTGACGCAGTTTGGGTGATTGTTAATCGCCTTATGAAGACAGCTCGTTTCATTGCTATACGACCTCGGTGTGCTTTGGAATGGCTAGCTAAGCTGCATGTGGATATTATTATCTGATTGAATGCTATGTCTGAGAGCATAGTGTTAGATAGAGGGTCACGCTTTACTTCAAAATTTTGGGAGGGACTACTGAAAGCGATGGGAACAAAGTTAAGGTTTAGTACCACATTTCACCCTCAAACCGACTGAAAGTCGGAGCAGAGTATGTAGATCCTAGGAGGTATTCTCTGAGCCTGTGAAATTGATTTCAATGTAGCTTGAAATGAGAAGTTACCATTGATTGACGTTGCTACCAAGCTACCATATAGATGTCACCTATAAAGTACTATATGGTAGGAAGTGTCGAACTCCTTCATTTTGGAACGAAGTCAGAGAGCGAAGAATTATAGGCCCCAAATTTATGGAAGAAACTTGCAAAGTAGTTGACATAATCAGGGAAAGAGTTAAAACAGCTCAGAATCATCAGAAACTGTATGCAGATAATCGACGCCGAGACCTTGAGTTTGTCATGGGTGATAGAGTATTCTTGAAAATATCACCTATGCAAGGCTTAAAAAGGTTTGGACAGAAAGGAAAGCTAGGTCCGAGGTACGCCGGGCTATATGAAATTATAGCTAAACATGGAAAGGTGGCGTATCAGTTAAGTGTACATGATGTATTTCATATTTCGTTACTGAAGAAGTACATTCGAGATCCAACACACGTCCTAACCGTAGATCCACCAGGTCTAATTGAAGATTTGATGTTCGAAGTAGTACCATTTGAAATTACCAGCCAAAAGGTTCAACGTCTACGCAACCGTGACATATACTATGTTAAAGTTACTTGGGGAGGCCAAGATGTGAAAGAGATCACACAAGAAGAAGAAAATGCTATGCGAAAGAAATATCCTCACCTTTTCAACTCAGAAGGTATTTGCAAATTTCGAGGACAAAATTTATATAAGAGGGGGGGAGTTGTAAGACATGCACCTTACTAACCCAGTCTTACCACCTTGTATTAGGTCTTCCTATCATGGTCCGACCAAGCGGACCAAGTACGTGAAGAAACCACAAGGCTAGGTATGTAATTCAAACCAAAATCATCTAATTAGGAGCATGTGGTCGCATACCTAAATAGGTGTGGTCGACCACACCTCAGAATATTGAGACCACTCGAGTTTGGGACGTGTGGTCACAGTTTTGAGATGTGTGGTCAATGGATTTTGCGACCCCACATGCCACTACACGATGCTGAACCGACTCTATGTTTAGAAAACTTTTCTAATTTGAGGGGGACTCTTTCCTAATTGAAGTGGGACTCTATATGCAGATTTTCCCTCTATATAAGGGATGTTCATTAACCTCTCTCACTCTTTTAGAACCCAAATTGAAACTCTAAACCTAAGAGAGAAAGAGAGAAAAGAAGAGAAGGGGAAGGAGATTTGGAGAAGAATCTTGGAGAAGGGTTTTTGTAGAGAAGAGTTCTATCTCTCTACAGCAAGCTTAAGGTATGGACTTGACTCTATAGGGTAGATCACATAGGATAGGTTCCTTTTATCAACTTGATGTGTTGAATCTAATGTAAAGATTTTAGTTATGAAACTTCTAAGGGAAACCATGAGAAAATAGGTTAGGGATAATGGTTAATGAAAAACTATAAAACAATGGCCATAGGATAACCATAGGATGAACCCAAGTGATGAGCCGAGGAATCGACTCAAGAAGAATTCTATTTGAAGATGAAAACTGACCAAACATCATGTGGTCATAGCCTATGGTCGACCACAGCGTGACCAGAGGATCGATCACAGCTATTCAGGAAGTTCCCACAAAAGGTGTGATCACAGGGTGTGGTCGCATAAAATGCGACCACAAGGTTCAACCACACAGTGTGTGTAAGACCCGCACTCCACTAACTTGGTCTAACCGTGTCGTGTCAGGTCTTCCCATCATTTCTGGACCAAGTGGACCGAGCGTGTGAAGATATATCACAAACCAGGTATGAGAATCGAGTTAAAAACACTAAGCATACCTAAGGTCTCATGCCTGGGTAGGTATGGTCGACCATAAGGAAGGGAACCAAAAATCTCAAATCTAGAACCCCACAATCAATGATTTCGACCCTACGGTCGACGGTTTATGCGATCGTATGATCGACCGTGAGAACCCAAATCAGACTCTGAGGTTTGGAAACTTTTCTAAACTAAGGGATTGCTTTCCTAATTGAAATACGACTCTATATGGAGAGTTTTCTTCTATATAAATGATGTCCCTCAGTCCTTTTTCACTCTTTTAGAACATTAGTAAACCTAGAGAAAGGGAAGGAAGAGAAGGAGAAGAATAAAAACCCAAGGAGAAGAGTTTGCTGAGAAGAGATTGGCTCTCTATCACTAAAAAATGTATGAAATAAATCTCTGGAGATGTAAACTCTAAGTATAAGACTTCTATGGAAGATAGACAATATCAACCTATTATGATTTATTTGATTTCCTTGAGAAAATCCCAAGGAAAACCATGAGGAGTGAATTTGATGATAAGGGTTGATAAGAAATTATTAATAATGGCCATTGGATGATCTTAGAATAAACCCCAATGATGAACAGAAGAATTGACCTCGGAAGAACTCAAATTTCACGTAGACTGTAACTAGAAATATCAAGGTCACAGCTACAGTCAACCATAGCATGACCAGTATGACCAAAGGATCGACCATAGGCATTCGGGAAGATTTCAGAAATCATATGGTCGCAGCTACTGTCGCACCATATGCGACTGTAGGGTATCGACCGTAAACAGTCAGGTCGATACAACATGAGACCATAGGACCAATCAGACACCTATCAGTGCTCTATTTCAATTTTTGACTACTATAACATGTTACATATGAATCCTAACTTAAATTCACATAACTTTTAGGTTGTTAAATCAATTGAAAGAGAATTTTAAGGCTTGGAAGGACATCGAGAGTTGCTAACAGGTGAGGGAACAAGACCTAAACTAATTGGATAATAACAAACTGTTTATTTTTATTGAGTCCAATGCCATGATTGATTCTATGCTTGTATGCTTGTAATGTGCATCTTACATGTCATCCAATATTCCTGCTATTACTGTTCATGCATATTTAATTCTGTTTATTTATAACATGATGACCATGATGATGCTAGGAATAGGCATGTGAATGTTAGTGTGTGGTTGGTGTGTTGGATGCGAGTGGAGCATCAAGGGGAGGACGTGGCATGGTGGTCATCGACCTCATCACCAGACTCTAGCTCTATCTCTACTCAAGTCTTGCCCACTCACATCGTCGTATAGCTATTACCTTAGCAGAACTATTACGTCGTACGGCATCAGGGGAGGTAGTCTTGGACCGTGTGGTCTCTGACTTTGTCGGGGGGCCTTAGCTCTATCTCTATGGATGTATTGAGGGATGCTGGGGTGAGGCCTTGGATACATTGTTTGGCATTAGGATTGGTTAGTTGCGAGCTCGGTTTGTAAGCCCTCGCCAATAGGGGCTTACGTATTGGTATGGGTAAGGCATTAGGGGAAGTGTTGGCGGTGATTGATCCAGACACTTTTGCTCTATCTCTATTCCATGGTGGGTGCATGTGGGATGCCAATGGTATTTTATCCATTGGACGGATTCACACACTAGTGTATAGAGGTGTGATGGCCACCAAACCTTTCTATAGCACATTGCAAACTTATAAACCAGACCAAAGATATGAATTGAATGCATGTATATGTTTGTTGCATTGTTTTATTTGCTCACTGAGCCATGATGTGTGCTCACCCTTTCGACGTCCAATATTTTTAGTTGATGATGCAGGTCCTACCATTGAAGAATATATGAATGCACCGACGTATGGACACGTTCCTGCGATGGACGTAGAAGCTGAAGAAGATGCATATGATTCATCATGCAAGTGCAACCAATGTGTTATTGCTTAAGTTTAGTTATAATTTGAACATCATATATTTAATTGATTATTTATTTTTATGTCTTGTGGTTTGGAGATAATTGGATTAAATACATATTTATCACTGTTAGACTCTCAGTTCATTATCCATAAGACTTTCGCTTATTTGTTTATTACCTCTGATTATTAATGTAGAATGTATGTGGTTTGATATGGTGGGTACGACCTATGCGAGATCCTGGGTGAACTGTTGGTTTATTGGCAGTTCGTCACACCATTCTGGTTAGACCAAAATTAGGGTGTGACAACTTGGTATCAGAGCATCTTAGGTTTTTCCCATTGACCTAACTACTTCCACTTGAGTCATGAACTAAGTTAGGATAAAATTAAAAGTTGCAACAAGAACACACCATAAGCACCTGTGTTGTATGTGACATAAACTAAGAATGAGAATAATGCACATATGTAAAGAGAAAACCAATTATATATATATATATATATATATATATATATATATATATATATATATATATATATATATATATGGGAATAAGACAAGTGTACATGAAATTCAAAGTACAGTCCACAATCCGAACAGTTACTCTATAGTATAAAAAGGGAAAAAGATATAAATGGCAATCATGGAGCTGGAGGTGCTGGAGGAGGAGGTGCCTCACGATCTCTATCGTAGTCCTCAGCATATAGTCTTGCAAGCTAGGCCACCTGAGTCTAATTCACTCGGAGACTAGCAGTCAGATCCGCTACCCGCTGATCTGTAGAGTGCTGGGCATCTAGACGTGAAGGGCCAGCTAAATGAGAAGCCCTAGAAGGGCCAGCTCCAGTAGAATGCTATGGAAATGGAGGAGAGATGGCATCTACATCCATGTACATCCGATCATCATCCTCCTCATCACCACCCTCGTGTGCCTTTGCTGCTACCTCTGCTGCTGCAGCTACTGCTGCTACCTCCTCTGCATCTACTGCCACTACCCGAGTGAGAGGACTTCTCATAGCATTCCTCTCATAATTACTGACCTGTATCTCTTTCATGCCCATCTTGCTGATGGCCTCCCAATCAAGGTCAGCTGAAAAGGTGTCCATAAGGATCCTCTCATCCACTTGGTCCACCTGTAGATGAGCGAGCAAGGTGGAGATCAACCGCCCACAGAGCAAGTTAGATCTCGAGTCAGGCAATGTAGCTCGGTGCATAGTCTAGAGAATAATGTATGGGAGACAGACAGGCTGCCTAGTACAGATACAGTACAGCAAGTACTGAGTCAGCTGTGAGATCATCTCATAGTGTCCACCCTGGGGAATCAGATTATGCTGGATAATCTTACAGTAGACCCGTGGCTCTGGACGCAGGTTGATTGCTTTTATCTCCCAACCATCATCCTGAAGAATCTGGCTATCTATTTCTGCACGCATCTGTATAGACAAAAACTGTGGCTCTCTGGGTGCACAGTAAATCAACTGTCCATCATTGGAGATACCTAGGAGATCAGCCAACCCCTAGCAGTTGAAAGAAATCAGAACCCCTTTCACGCAGCTAGTGATCAGAATCTCTCTGCCCCTCTCTACATCCTCTAGGTCACCCTCCACCTGAAGGTGACAGTAGAACTGCTTAACCAAGTTTGGGCTAGTGCAAGCCTCATATAGGATCACTGGAAGCCAGCCCATATCGTCGAATTCCCTCTCTACATCAAATAGGGCTAAGTGGGCTAGGTTCACACACCGACCCCCTTCAACTTTATTTCAGTCAAACCAAGGATATTGCACTTCTGCTTCCACAGACCTGAAGCAAAGTGGGTCATGAACTCGAGGAACTTTGGTGCAAACCATGATAATTGTAAGAAACAAAATAAGAAAACAAGTGATAAATTTGAAAAAAATTGATAGCATAACGACGTAAAATGGAAAAAACCTTATTTTTTACCCAAACATTTGGGCAGGAGGACTTACATAGGTCCCAAACCATCCTGCAATGCATATCCAATCAAAAATTTTAACTAGGTAGGTCGAATTTGAAAATTTTGACAATTGGGCAAAAATCCCAAAATTTAGGTCAAAAATGAGAATTTTCAAGTTTTTACCAAACCAACCGATGAAACTCAAATTTTCTTGAGGGCCCATTTGGTGGCCAATAGCAAAAGCCCCCAATAGAAATTAAATTTTTAAGGTTAGAAAAATATTAATTAGAACAAAAACCTATAAATGGTAAAAACCTAGGTATGAAAGCTTAAAAATAAAAGAGAGTAGAGAACATACCTTGTGGAACGGAACGTAGGTCGTAGATCGAAGTAAAAATCACCAAGTTTGCATGGTCGGCACTGTAGCAACTCACTGGTGGTGAGTTTAGTAGAGATCATAGGAGGAAGAAGGAGAATGAGAGGGAAAACTCTCAAAATTAAGTTTTTAAAAATTGATTTTGGATCTTACGGTCACACAATTCGACCAAAACCATCGACCGTAGGATCGACTGTATGATCGACCATAGGGTCTCGGTAAGTTGCCAGGGATGTGATGGTCGCACCTATGGTCGCACAACATGCCACCATAGGCCATCGACCGTATGACCTACTGTTGTCTGCATTTTGATTCTGCTTGAACTTTTGCCTATTGATTTTGTTTTTCTCTTGCTTTCCATTGTTAGACTAACCCAATACTACCATTATATCGTGTCTCACATGTACAGCCTTTCCAAGTACCATTCAACCAAGAGTTTAAATGGCTGGACACAGAGTTAGTAGAAGGAGACAAAATGCAAACCCATCTCCACCACCTATGGAGACTAATGACAATGAAGGTCAGCAAGGACAAGAAGGAAATATTGGAACTCAAAATGCTGCACCTCAGAATGTGCACACCCAAGTCACCCAACCAACCTACCTGCACCACCTATAGATTTGGCTACTGCGGTGATGAATTTAGCACAATAATTGCAGCAAATACAGCAAGTGCAAGCCAACATGCAAGCTGCTATGGGAATTGTTTTCCCAGCAGCAACACAACACCTCTACCTATAGGACAAGCTAGTACTATACCTGGTGGTAGCAACACCGTACCCCAAGCACCGCAAACACTAGCAGTACAAGGCCAAGTGTAAAACCCTGAAGCACTGCAAGGCGGGTAAAACCAAGGTAATTATCAGTACCAACCGCCTATGTATGGAGTATATGCATAGTATCAACTTGATCACTCTAGACTGATCGAGCATTTCCTGAAGTTAAAGCCGACGGAATTTACAAGCAAGCCATCAGATCCATTATGACCAGCTTACTGGATCGATGAGATGGAAAGAAACTTTATGATGATGACTATAAATGAAGAAGAGTAGGTATTATGTGCCATTTTTATGCTAAAAGGTGATGTGCACTATTGGTGGAAATCTACTCTGAATTATCTATTAACAAAGCATGCCCAACTGACCAGGGCTATCTATAAAAAAGCTTTCTTCGAGAAGTATTTTCCAAGGAGTTTCAAAGATCAAGTGGAAAAGGAATTCTTGAGTCTATACCAAGGACAGATGACTGTAGATGTATATCAACAGCGTTATGAAGAACTATTTTTCTTTGCTCCCTCTAGCATGCAGGAGGAAAATTCCAAAACCCGAAGGTTCGTTATGGAACTTAGGGGAAGCATCCATGAGCATGTGTTGGGATTAGAAAAGAAGATTTATAATGTAGCAGTACAGATTGCTCGAGTACTAGAATCGAGCCAGAGGGAAAGTTATTTTGCTCAAAATAGAGGTATTAAGAGGCCCAATGGAAACTCATACAACGAAGGGAACTCAAAGACAGTTAAACCCTTCCATACTCAAGGCTTCAATACTGCAGCCAAGACGACTTCGATAGCCCAACCTCAACAGAAACAAAGTAATGTTGGAGTTAAATGCCTTAACTGTAATCAAGTAGGACATTATTCAAGGGAGTGTCCTATGCTAAGGAAGCAGCTACAGCAAGGAATGGTTTATGCAATTACATTTGAGGATGCTACCGCATCGCTTGATGTGGTCACATGTATGACCTGTACCTTTCATTTTGTACTACATTGTGTGAGGATGTAGACTAAATTAAATCAAATCATAGGTATCATACCTATTAAGGGTTTACCCGCCAGAGTACTTTTTGACTATGGAACTACTCATTCTTTCATATTTGTGTCATTTGGAAAGAAGTTAAATCTACCCCTCAGACCTTTAGACTACAAACTGCTTGTACGATCACCTATGGGATTAGAAGTTGAACTAGACAAAGGTTATGGACCATGTCTAGTTCTTATCAGCGAGAAGATTTTGGATGGAACCTTAATTCAACTTGAGATGGTAGACTTTGACGTTATCTTGGGAATAGATTGGTTAGCTCGGCACTCCGTAAACCTATTATGTGTAGAAAAAAATTAACATTTATAGACAAGGAAGGAGCTTTAGTTTTGCGGGAACCAAACTTCCCCGTAATCGAAAACTCATTCTCTCTGCATTGAAGGCTAGAAAATGCCTCGAAAAAGGAGGAACTTGGTATCTAATATCTGTGGTCGACCTCACCAAGGAAGCACTACGAATGGAGGATATTGAAGTTGTGCATGAATTTATGGATGTATTTCCTGAGGAACTACCAGGACTACCACCCGACCGAGTGACAAAGTTCATTATAGATCTTATTCCTGGAGCCACACCAGTATTGAAAGCACCTTATCGAATGGCTCCTACCGAACTGAAGGAACTGAAGGTACAATTATAGGAATTACTGGACAAGGGTTATGTTAGACCCAGCATATCACCATGGGGAGCCCCAGTATTGTTCGCGAAAAAGAAGGACGGTAACATTCGACTGTGTATAGATTATCGGGATTGAATAAGCTTACAATCAAGAATCGGTACCTGTTGCCTTGGATCGATGACTTGTTCGATTAGTTGCAAGGTGCCAAAGTGTTCTCGAAAATTGATCTTCGGTCAGGATACCATCAATTGAAGATTAAGGAAGGTGATATTCTGAAGACAGCATTCAGAACTAGATATGGACATTATAAATTTTTAGTCATGTCTTTTGGATTAACTAATGCACCCGTAACTTTTATGGAACTCATGATTCGGGTATTCCATAATATGTTGGATACATTAGTCATTGTATTTATTGACGACATACTAGTCTACTCCAAGGACAAAGAAACTCATGTCACAAATCTAAGAGCCGCTCTGCAGTGACTAAGAAAAGAGAAGCTTTACGTAAAATTTACAAAGTGTGAGTTTTGGCTAAATGAAGTCATTTTCTTAGGCCATGTTGTATCCACTGAAGGAATTAAAATGGATCCTAGCAAGATTGAACCATTGTGAAATGGGAGGCACCTAAGAATGTTGCAGAAATTAGAAGTTTCTTAGGTTTAGCTGGTTACTATCGACGATTCGTGGAAGATTACTCTAGAATCGCCGTACCTCTCACCAGTCTGACAAAGAAAGGAGAAAAATTTATTTGGATCGATAAATGTGAAGAGTGTTTCCAAACATTGGAGGCTAGATTGATATCAACTCCCATCTTAACTATTCTGATCCTAGGACAACCATTTACCTTGTACACTGATGCGTCTGGGTTAGGTTTAGGATGTGTGCTTATGCAAGGAGAACAAGTAATTGCATATGCCTCAAGACAACTGAAGACACATGAGAAGAAATATCCCACTCATGACTTGAAATTAACAACATTAGTACATGCTGTTAAGATATAGAGACATTATTTGTATGGAGAAAAATTTCAGATTAAATCAGATCATAAGAGTCTCACTCATCTTTTTTAATCAGAAGGAGTTGAACATGAGACAAAGAAGATGGCTGAAATTATTGAAGGATTACGATTGCAATATCTAGTATCATCTAGAAAAAGCTAATGTAGTTGCTGACACAATAAGCAAGAAAGCTGTGACAGAATCTCAAAAAGAAGTTAGTGCAAATGTTGTGGTGTGTGTCACAGGGAGAGTATTTAATTACGATAAAGAGCAGCTCATGATTGATATTCTGAATGAATTAACTGACCAAGGGTTTGTTTATATATTCTCCAACATATTTGCTACATTGAAGATTGTACCTGATCTATTAGATGATGTGAAAGCCACTATTAAATCAAACCCTTATCTGAGAACGGTGCAAGAAGACCTCGAAAATGGTAGGACTACTCCTGAGTTCACCTTGGATGTTGAAAAGGTACTAAGATACAAAGGAAGGGTATGTATTCCTGATAATGAGGACTTGGATATTAGACACATACTAATGAAGGAAGCTCATACCACCGCTTATTCGGTACATCCTGGAAGTATGAAGATTTATCATGAGTTGAAGAAACCATATTGGTGGAGAGGAATGAGAGCAGATGTAGCTAAATTTGTATCTCAATGCTTGAATTGTCAGCAAGTAAAGGTTGAAAGGCAAAGACCTGTAGGATTATTGCAGCCACTGCCAGAATTAGCATGGAAATAGGACTGCATCACTATGGACTTCGTCACCGGGTTACCATTGACTCCCCGAGTAATTGACGTAGTCTGGGTGATTATGGATCTTTTGACCATGACAGCTCATTTCATAGCTATACGACCTCAGTATACCATAGAGAGGTTAGCTAAGCTTTATGTAGATAATATTGTCCTATTGCATGGTGTACCTAAAAGTATTGTGTCCGACAGAGACCCACGCTTTACCTCAATGTTTTGAAAAGAATTACAGAAGGCTATGGGTACAACATTGAAGTTTAGTGCTGCATTCCATCCTTAGACAAACGGATAGTCGGAGCGTATTATTTAGATTTTAGAAGACATGCTTTGAGCTTGTGTTATTGATTTCAAAGGATCATGGGATGAGAAATTACCATTGATTGAGTTTGCTTATAACAATAGCTATTAAGCGACTAGACAAATGTCACCCTATGAAGCACTGTATGGTAGGAAATGTCAAACTCCTTTATTTTGGAATGAAGTTGGAGAACGGAGTTGTTAGACCAGAGTTTTTTGAAGAGATTTATCGAGTAGTCGACATTATCAAGGAAAAAGTCTGAATAGCTCAGAACCGTCAGAAGCAATATGCAGATAATCGACGTAGAGATCTCGAATTCACCATAGGTGATAAGGTATTTTCTGAAAATATCTCCTATGCATGGTTTGAAAAGGTTTGGATAGAAAGAAAAGCTGTGTCCCAGATATATTGGACCTTATGAAGTTCTAGATAGACGTAAAAAAATAGCATATCAATTAGCACTACCACCGTCCATGTCAAGTGTGCATGATGCATTTCATATCTCATTACTGAAGAAGTACGTTAGAGATCCAACACAAATGTTAACAATGGATCCATTGGATTTGACTGAAGATTTGATGTTTGAAGTAGTACCTTTTGAGATCACTAGCCAGAAGGTGCAACGTCTTCACAACCGTGACATTTATTACATTAAGGTTACTTGGAGAAGTCAAAATGTAGAAGAAATTACATGAGAAGAAGAGAACGTTATGCGGAAGTAATATCCTCACCTATTTGACTCGGAAGGTATGTGTAAATTTTGAGGACAAAATTTATATAAGAGGGTGGGAGTTGTAAGACCCGCACTCCACTAACTTGGTCTAACCGTGTCATGCTAGGTCTTCCCATCATTTTTGGACCAAGTGGATCGAGCGTGTAAAGATAGATCACAAACCAGGTATGAGAATCGAGTTAAAAACACTAAAAACATACCTAAGGTCGTATGCCTGGGTAAGTATGGTCGACCATACGGAAGGGAACCAAAAATCTCAAATCTAGAACCCCACGGTCGATGATTTTGACCCTACAGTCGATGATTTATGCAACCATATGATCGACCGTGAGAACCCAGATCAGACTCTGAGTTTTGGAAACTTTCCTAAACTAAGGGATTGCTTTCCAAATTGAAAAAAGACATTATATGGAGAGTTTTCTTCTATATAAAGGATGTCTCTCAGCCCTTTTTTACTCTTTTAAAACATTAGTAAACCCTAGAGAAAGAGAAGGAAGAGAAGGAAGAGAAGGAAGAGAAGGAGAAGATGAAAAAGCTAAGGAGAAGAATTTGTTGAGAAGAGATTGGCTCTCTATCACAGACAAAGGTATGAAACGAATCTCTGGAGATGTAAACTCTAAGTATAAGACTTCTATGGATGATAGGCAATATCAACCTTTATGATCTATGTGATTTCCTTGAGAAAATCCCAAGGAGAACCATGAAAAGGGAATTTGATGATTAGGGTTGATAAGAAATTACTAATAATGGCCATTAGTTGATCTTAGAATAAACCCCATTGAAGAACAGATGAATTGACCCAGGAAGAACTTGAATTTCATGGTGACTGTGACCAGAAATCTCAAGGTCGCAGCTACAGTCAACCATAGCATGACCAGTATGACAAGAGGATCGAGCATAGGCATTCAGGAAGATTTCAGAAATCATATGGTCACAGCTACTATCGCACCATATGCGACCGTAGGGTATCGACCGTAGACAGTCAGGTCGATACAGCATGAGACCATAGGACCAATCAGACACCTATCAATGCTCTGTTTCAATTTTCGACTACTGTAACATGTCACATATGAACCCTAACTTAAATTCATATAACTTTTAGATTGTTAAATCAATTCAAAGAGAATTTCAAGGCTTGGAAAGACATCGAGATTGCAAACAGGTGAGAGAACAAGACCTAAACTAATTGGATAATAACAAACTGTTTATTTTTTTGAGTCCAATGCCATGATTGATTCTATGCTTGTAATGTCCATCCCACATGTCATCCAATATTCCTGCTATTACTGTTCATCCATATTTAATTTCGTTTATTTATAACATGATGTTGATGATGATGCTAGGAATAGGCATGTGAATGTATGTGTGTGGTTGGTGTGTTGGATGTGAGTGGAGCATCAGGGGGAGGACATGGCATGGTGGTCTTCGACCTCATCACTCTAGCTCTATCTCTACTCAAGTCTTGCCCACTGATATCGTCGTATCACCATTACCTTAGTAGAACTATTACGTCGTAGGGCATCTGGGGAGGTGGTCTCGGACTATGTGGTCTCTGACTCTGTTGGGGGGCCTTAGCTCTATCTCTATGGACGTATTGAGGGATGCTGGGGTGAGGCTTTGGATACACTATTTGGCATTAGGATTGGTTAGTTGCGAGCCTGGTTTGCAAGCCCTCGCCAAAAGAGGCTTACCTGTTGGTATGGGTAGGGCATCAGAGGAAGTGTTGGCGGTGTTTGATCGAAACACTTTAACTGTAAGACCCGTGTCAATCTAACCCGGTCTTATCACCTTGAACCAGGATTATCCATCATGGTCGAGTCAAATAGACCAAGGGCGTGAAGGAGATCGAGATCCCAGGTTTCAAATCGACCCTAAAACACTTAATTTAAGGGGAGTGTCGCATACCCAGCCAAGGAGGGTCGGACCTCCCAAAACAGAAAGTCAGACCCTCAGTTTTGAAGGGAGGGTCGGATAACTTAGAAACCTAGGATCGACGGGATCATCGACCCTCCCGTTGACCCTCAGTTGTCGCCGAAACTGAAACTAGGAAATTTCCTATTTTTTGATTGGGATTCTTTCCTAATCTCAAAGGGACTTATTTTAGGATGTTCCTACTCTATTTAAAGGATGTCACTAAGCCTCTTTCACTCCTTTTACAACCCTAATTGAATTGAGAGAAAGAGAAGAGAAGGAAGAGAAGAAGAAGAGAAACAAGGTAGAGAAGAAAGCCAAAACAAGAAGAGTTGCAGAGAAGGAGTAATCTTCTCAGGTATGGATACTAATTCCATGAGTTTCTACAGACCTTAGGTTAGGTAATGATGAGAGTATGATCTCGGAGAAACCCAAACCATCAACCTATGGTTAGGTTTTCATAGAAAACCATGGGAGATTACATGAAAGCTATCTAGGTGGATTATTCATGGTTCTAGACCAAGGAACGAATGTTAAATGGACTGTAGGAGAAAGCCATAGGACCCTAAACACGAAGGATGGACTAAAAAGAGGGAAATTGACCAAAGAGCACCGAGGGTTGCACAGAAGGTCGATGACCATCCGATCCTAGGTGATCTTGAGTATCGACCCTCAGTGTTCGAGAAGTCCAGATTGGGGAGGGTCGCACTCAGGGTCGATCATGACTCCGACCCCACCTCCGACCCTCAGTTAACAGAATGGTTTTTAAATTCCGAATAAATTCTAATTAAATTTTATCGACTTTGTTAGGTCTTCCAGCAATATAATAACATTATAAAGGTGATTCTAAAGCTTGGAAGAGTATCTATTAGCAAGCTAAGGTGAGGAAACAGAACTCTAAACTAATTGGTTAATAACAAACTGTTTTCCTTTTCTTGAGTCCAATGCCATGCTTGATTCTATGCGAATATGTTTGTAATGTGCATACAACATGTCATCCAATATTTCTATTATTTGTTCATGCATATTTACTTTATTGTTTATAACATGATGATGATGATGATGATAGGAATAGGCATGTGATTGTATGTGTGTGGTTGATGTAATTGATGCAAGCGAGTATCAGGGGAGGTGTGATGAGAACGTCAATAAATGTTAACCTTTGGCGGGTCTCAGCACTTTATCTTTATCTCTAACTTAAGTCTTGTGCATTAGCATCGTCGTATCGCTATTACTTTAGCAGAACTATTATGTCGTAGAGTATCAGGGGAGGTGGTCTCGGTCCTTGTAGTCTCTGACTCTACTGGGGGGCCTTAGCTCTATCTCTATGGACATTCTGAGGGATGCTGGGGTGAGGCCTTGGATACACTGTTTGGCATTAGGATTAGTTAGTTGCGAGCCCAGTTTGCAAGCCCTCGCCAGCAGGGGCTTACGTGTTGGTATGGCACTATATAGCAATAAACGTTAACCTTTGTTATATAATGTTCATGATTAGGGTGGATGGGGACGACAATAAACGTTAACCTTTGGGCGGACTTCCACACCCTGTGTATAGAGGCGGGGTCAATAAACGTTAACCTTTGGCCACCCAACCTTTCTATTGCGCATTGCAAACTTTAAACCAGACCAAAGATATGAATTGATTGCAGGCATATGTACTGTTGCACTGTTTTGTTTGCTCACTGAGCCATGATGTGTGCTCACCCCTCGACGTCGAATATTTTTAGTTGGTGATGCAGGTTTCACAGTTGAAAATTATATGAATGCTCCAGCGTACGGGAACGTAGCAGCAATGGAGGTTGAAGCTGAAGTGGATACACATGACTCATCTTGCGAGTGCAACTCATGTGTATTCGATTAGATATTTTTCTTAGGTTTCTTGACTTGGATTTATTATGGACATGTATTTGATATCTATTTTTGTCTCAGTTGATACAGAATAATTTACTATTTAAATATTAATATCACAGTAGTTTCTCAGTTTATTTTATTATAAGATTTCTGCTATTGTGTATTTACTCTTATTATGATTACGACTGTAAGGAGTTTAGATAACACGAATATAGCCTACTCGAGATCCTGATTGAACCGTTGGTTTATTAGCGGTTCATCACACCATTCTGAATAGTACGGAATTGGGGTGTGACAACTTGGTATCAGAGCATCTCAGGCCTTGTCCGCTGAACTAACATACATTCAAGACAATTGTGAACTGAGATAGGATAAAAGTAAAAAAAAACAGTAATATTAACACACTATAAGCACAAGTGATGGTTGAGACCGTATTAAAAAGAGAATAATGCATCTATTAAAGGGGAAACAAGTTTACATATAATGAGAGAGAAACAAAATGTATATACATAACTAAAGTAGAGTACGGTCCACAACCCAGACAGTTACTCTGTAGTACAAGGAAAATAAATACAATCAGGAAGCTGGAGGTGAAGGAGAAGGCGGTGCCTCACGATCTCTGTCATAGTCCTCAGCATAGACTCTAGTCAACCAGGCTATCTGAGTCTGGGTCGTCTGTAGACTAGCTGTGAGATCGACTACCCTCCGATCAGTCGCACGCTGAACCTCTATGAGCTCCCCCATCCGCGTGTCTGATATGTGCTAAGTGGCTAACATCTCATCCACTCTCACACGCTGAGCGTCTAGTAACTCCTCCATCCTCAGATCAGATCTGTGCTGAGCCTCCCTGATCTCATGCAACATCTCCATCATGTCAGAAGGTGGGGGTGAAGGACCAGCCGCATGAGAAGGACCAGTCTCAGGTGCAGGATCTGCCGCAGAAGAAGTACCAACTCCTGCCGCATGCGTAGGTGAAGGTGGGGGTATCGAGTCGACATCCATATACATACGGTCGTCATCATCGATAAGATCCACATGAGCTCTAGCAGCGGCAGTAGCGGCCTCAGCGTCAGCCATCTCAATGCGAGTGTGAGGGCGTACCATCTCGTTCCTCTCCTCGTCACTAACTTGGGCATCCCGCATACCCTTCTTGCAGATAGCCTCCCAATCTAGAGGCGACAAGAAGGTCTTCTCCTGAATCTTCTCATCCACTAAGTCAACCCCCAGGCGGGTCAATAGAACAGTAATCATACGCCCATAGGGTAGATTACCCCTATGATCGAACAATGTAGCACTAATCATGGTCCGCATGATGATGTAGGGAAGGCAGACTGGCTGTCTAGTACAGATACTATATATCAGAAACTGGGTCAACTGAGAAACCCTCTCGTAGTCCCCACTCTGCGGAATTAGATTATGCTGGATAATCTTGCAAAAGACCCGTGGAGCTGGACGCATGTAACAAGCTCTCATCTGCCAGCGATCAGGTCGTAGCAGCTGATTGTCGATCTCTGCCCTCATCTCCATGGAAACAAACTGGGGCTCACCAGGTGCACAGTAGACCATGGGGCCATCATAAGGAATGCCCAGTAGGTCGGCCAGTTGCCGATAGTCAAATGAGATATTCACCCCTTTGACGTAGCTGGTGATGCGCAACTCTTGACCCCTCTCGACATCATTGTAATTCCCCACCACCTGGAGATTACAATAGAACTGGCGCACCGAATCCGGACATGTGCACGCATCGTAAGTGATGACAGGGAGCCACCCCATATCACCGAATGCTCTCTCAACGTTGAACAAGGCTAGCTCAGCCAAGTTCACCATACGACCACCCTCTACCTTCTTACGAGCATAGTGAGCATACTGTGCCTCGGATTTGTTGGATCGGAAGCGAAGGGGATCATGAACTCTGGGTACCTTGGTACGAGCCATGGTATCTGAAAATAAGAAAGAAAAAGGGAAATAAGGAGTTAATAGGATAAAAATCTGAAATTTAATATGTTAACGACGTAAGTTGGCCAAAAACCTCACTTTTCACCCATACACGTGGGCAGGAGGATTTACGTAGGTTCCAACATATCCTACAACACTCACACAGTAGGAAATTGGAACTAATGAAGTCCAATTTGAAGGAATTTTAAGAAATTGAAAATTTTGACAATTAGGGCAAAAAGGGCAAAAATTCAAGTTTCTCGATAACCAATCGATGAAACTCAAAAATTTTTGAGGGCTTTCATTCCTTGAGACACCAATAACAAAAGCCCCCAATAAAAATCTAATTGTTACGGTTGGAAAAAATTTAATTTGAAAGATACAAGTTAAATGGACAAAAACCTAGAAAAGAAAACCTAAAAACAGGGGAAAATGGGAGAACATACCTGTAGGAATGACGTGGACGTCGAAACCCTGACTCAAACTGACCAAAAACAGTGGAGTGGCACTATAGCAACTCAGAGGGAGAGACGAGTCGAAACGGGAGGGGAATAACAAAGAATGAACCAGAATCGGCTCTTAAAAAATCTGATTTTTGGTCTGAGGGTCGGACAATTCGACCAGAACCATCGACCCTCGGCTCTCGGGAATCTGACAGAAAACTAAGGATCGGATACTGAGGGTCGGATACCCATCGACCCTCACATCGACCTTCAACTCTTGAGAATCTGACAGAAAACTAAGGGTCGGATACTCATCGACCCTCACATCGACCCTCAGCTCTCGAGAAGAACAGGTCATTCCCAGGGTCTGATACAAAGGGTCGGACATACCATCGACCCTCACCATCGACCCTGCATAGAAAAGACAATAAATTTGTTATAAAATGAGTTGAAATTTGAAATTTTACATCGGTTAATGTGCCTACATGAAGTATCAATGATTTGCTCATTTTTTTTTTTATGATTTTCAGGCACCATCAATCTCAGAAGAAATTATGTCTGGACGAAGAGTGACCAGACAGAGCCGAAATGCAGTTCCACCACCACCACCTGTGGAGGAAATTAGCCAGGAGAATGTATATGTACAAGGAAATCCTGATCAGGCAAACCCTACAAATTTGCCACCTCCACCACCTGAGTTAGCAACCATGGTGATGAATTTGGCACAGGAGCTACAACAGATGCAACATGCGTAGGCTCAAATGCAAGTTGCAATGGGAATCATGTTCCAAGCTGCTCATGCTACACCCATGCAGAACGGACAAGCCAGTGCAGCACCGGTGGGTAACCACCCAGCACCTCAAACACCTCAACCACCAGCTGCACAGATTCTAGTACCGGGTCCAAAAGCAGCCCAGGTTAATTATCAGTATCCACAACCTATGTTTGGGGCATACCCCCAAAATCAAATGGATCACTCTCGATTGGTTGAGAGATTTTTGAAGATGAAGCCCAGGGAATTCAACGGTAAACCGTCTGTTCCGTTATGGCCAGCACACTGGATCAACGAGATGGAGAGAAACTTTCTTATGATGACTATTACAGAGGAAGAAAAGGTATTATGTGCCACCTTTATGCTCAAGGGCGATGCACATCATTGGTGAAAATCTACCCGGGCCTATCTATTGACCAAGCACGCCCTATTGACTTGGGCTGTATACAAAGAAGCGTTCTTTGAGAAGTATTTTCTACGAAGCTTCAGAGATTCTATGGAGAAGGAGTTCCTGAGTTTATATCAGGGACAGATGCCAGTGGATGCATATCAACAGCGTTATGAAGAGCTGTTTTTCTTTGCACCACTCAGTATGCAAGAAGAGGACACAAAGACCCGTAGGTTTGTCACGGGACTGAGAGGAAGCATCAGAGAGCACGTTCTGGGCTTGGAAAAGAAGGTATACAATGAAGCTGTCCAAATCGCTCGAGTTATAGAATCGAGCCAGAAGGAGAGTTATTTCACACAAAACAGAGGTATAAAAAGGCCAGCTGGAAATACCTACAATGGAGGAAACAACAAGACATTTAAACCCTTCCGTGCTCAAGGCTTTACTGCTGCAACCAGGACTACTCTAGTAGCTCAACATCAGCCAAAGCCAAATTCTGAAGGCTCGAAATGTTATAACTGTAACCAGCCGGGACATATGGCAAGGGAGTGCCCTAAGCCCAAGAAACAGTTACATCAGGGACGGGTATATACTGTTACATCCGAGGATGTTGCCACATCACCCGATGTGGTCACACGTATGACTGAAACCTTTTAAAGTTGTAATTACATTGTATGAGTATGTAGACTAAGTAAAATAAATCATAGGTATCATACCTATAAATGGCGTACCCGCCAGAGTACTCTTTGATTCAGGAGCTACTCATTCCTTTATATCGGTGTCATTCGGAAGGATGCTAAATTTACCCATCAAAACACTAGACTACAATTTACTTGTACGGTCACCAATGGGGTTAGAAGTAGAATTAGAGAAAGGTTATGGACCATGTCCAGTTCTCATTGGCGAGAAAACCTTAGATGCAACCTTGATACAACTTGAGATGGCAGACTTTGACGTCATCTTGGGAATGGACTGGTTAGCTCGGCATTCTGCAAACCTATTATGCGCCGAAAAAAAGCTAATATTTAAAGACAAAGAAGGAGCAGAATTCAGTTTTGCGGGAACCAAACTTCCCCGTAGACGCAAGCTCATACTGTCAGCACTAAAGGCTAAGAGGTGCCTTGAGAAGGGGGCAGTCAGGTATCTGGTATCAGTGGTCGACCTAACCAAGGAAGCTCCACGAATAAAAGATATTGATGTAGTGTGGGACTATCCCGACGTATTTTTGGAGGAACTATCAGGATTAGCACCCGACCGAGTCACAGAGTTTGTGATAGATCTTATACCTGGAGCCGCACTAGTATCAAAAGCACCATATAGAATGGCTCCTACCGAACTGAAGGAACTGAAAGTACAACTACAAGAACTACTGGACAAGGGTTATATTCGACCCAGTATATCACCATGGGGAGCGCCAGTACTATTCGTGAAAATGAAGGACGGTAGTGTTCGATTATGCATCGACTATCGGGAGTTGAATAAAACTGACAATCAAGAATTGATATCCACTACCTCGGATATATGACTTGTTCGATCAGTTGCAAGGAGCAAGGGTATTTTATAAGATCGATCTTCGATCAGGCTATCATCAGTTGAAGATTAAAGAAGGTGATATTCCTAAGACAGCTTTCAGGACCAGATATGGACATTATGAGTTCTTGGTCATGTCTTTTGGATTAACAAACGCACCAGCAACTTTCATGGAACTTATGAACCGGGTCTTCCACGATATGTTGGATACGTCGGTTATTGTATTTATTGATGATATACTGATATATTCCAAGGACAAGAAAACCCATATCAAGAACCTAAACTCCGCCCTACAGCGGTTAAGGAAAGAGAAGCTATATGCCAAATTTATCAAGTGCGAGTTTTGGCTAAGTGAAGTCGCCTTCCTAGGCCATGTAGTATCTGCCGAAGGAATTAAAGTGGACCCCAGCAAGATCGAGGCTATTGTAAAGTGGGAAGCACCAAAGAGCGTTGCAGAAATTAGAAGTTTTCTGGGTCTCGCTGGTTATTATCGAAGATTTGTGGAAGACTATTCCTGGATTACCGTACCTCTCACTAGTTTAACTAAGAAAGGTGAAAAGTTTGTGTGGATGGATAAATGTGAGAAGAGCTTCCAGACATTGAAGACCAGATTGATATCCGCTCTGATTTTGACTATTCCTATTCCAGGACAGACATTTACCTTATACACGGATGCATCAGGACTGGGATTAGGATGTGTGCTTATGCAAGGAGATCTAGTAATTGCTTATGCCTCGAGACAGTTGAAGATACACGAAAAAAATTATCCCACTCATGATTTGGAGTTAGCGGCAGTAGTACATGCTGTCAAGATATGGAGACATTACCTATACGGAGAGAAATTCCAGATTAAGTCAGACCATAAAAGTCTTACTTATTTATTTAACCAGAAGGAATTGAATATGAGACAAAGAAAATGGTTGGAACTACTGAAAGACTATGATTGTGATATCCAGTATCATCCGGGAAAAGCATATGTTGTAGCGGATGCGTTAAGCAGAAAGGCAATGATAAAATCGCAAGGAGAGGTTAGCACGACTCCAGCAATGTGTACTACCGAAATGGTATTCAATCACTGCAATGAGCAGTATGTGATAGATACAACGGATGGATCAGCCAACCAAGGATTTATTCATCGGTTTTCAAATATGTTCGCGGCATTGAAGATTATACCGGATATAATGGATGAAGTGAAGACAGCTATCAAATCAGATCCTTATCTGAGAACAGTACAAGAAGATATCGAGAAAGGTAGGACTAACCCTGAGTTCACCTTGGACGAAAAAAAAGTACTGAAATACAAAGGAAGAATATATGTATCCGAAACAGAAAGTGTAGACATTAGACACCGACTGATGAAAGAAGCCCATACCACCATCTATTCGGTACATCCTGGAAGTACAAAAATATATCATGATCTAAAGAAACTATATTGGCGGAGAGGAATGAAAACAGATGTAGCTAAGTTCTCAATGCCTAAATTGTCAGAAAGTAAAGGCTGAATGACAAAGACCTGCAGGACTATTACAGCCGTTATCGGAACCCGAATGGAATGACTGCATCACTATGGACTTCGTCACGGGGTTACCACTGACTCCTCGGGTAGTTGACGCAGTTTGGGTGATTGTAGATCGTTTGACAAAAACAGCTCGCTTCATACCTATACGACCTCATTATACACTAGAAAGGTTAGCAAAGCTGTATGTGGATAATATTGTTCGATTACACGGTGTACCAGAGAGCATTGTATCCGATAGAGACCCACGATTCACTTTCAAGTTTTGGAAAGGATTGCAAAAGGCTATGGGTACAACATTGAAGTTCAGTACTGCATTCTACCCACAGACAGACGGACAGCCAGAGCGTACAATTCAGATTCTAGAAGATATGCTACGAGCATGTGTAATTGATTTCAAAGGATCATGGGATGAAAGACTACCACTGATCGAGTTCGCTTATAACAATAGCTATCAGGCTACTATACAGATGTCACCTTATGAAGCACTGTATGGCAGAAAGTGTCGAACTCCTTTATTTTGGAATGAAGTTGGAGAACGTAGTATTGTTGGACCAGAATTTGTTGAAGAGACTTGTCGAGTGGTCGACATTATCAAGGAAAGGGTAAGAACAGCTCAGAACCATCAGAAGCAATATGCAGATACTCGACGCAGAGATCTGAAGTTTGTCGTGGGTGATAAAGTATTCTAGAAAGTATCACCTATGCGAGGATTGAAAAGGTTCGGACAGAAAGGGAAACTAATTCCAAGATATGTCGGGCCATATGAAATTCTAGCTAAGCGTGGGAAAGTGGCTTATCAATTAGCACTACCACCATCTATGTCAAGTGTGCATGACGTATTTCACATTTCCCTATTGAAGAAGTATGTCAAGGATCCAATGCACATTTTGACAGTAGATTTACCGGAATTGACTGATGATTTGACATTTGAAGTAACACCAACAGAAATCACCAGTCGAAAGGTCCAATGTCTATGCAATCGAGATATCTATTATGTTAAGGTCACCTGGAAAAGTAGAGACATGGAAGAAATTACATGGGAAGAAGAAAATGCTATGCGGAAGCAATACCCTCACTTATTTGATTCAAAAGGTATGTACAATTTCGAGGATGAAATTTTTATAAGTAGGGGGGAGTTGTATGACCCGTGTCAATCTGACCCAGTCTTATCACCTTGAACCAGGATTACCCATCATGGTCGAGTCAAATGGACCAAGGGCGTGAAGGAGATCGAGATCCCAGGTTTCAAATCGACCTTAAAACACTTAATTTAAGGGGAGGGTCGCATACCCAGCCAAGGAGGGTCTGACCTCCCAAAACAGAAAGTCAGACCCTCAGTTTTGAAGGGAGGGTCGGATAACTTAGAAACCTAGGGTCGACGAGATCATCGACCCTCCCATCGACCCTCAGTTGTCGCTGAAACTAAAACTAGGAAATTTCCTAATTTTCGTTTGGGATTCTTTCCTAATCTCAAAGGGACTTATTTTAGGATGTTCCTACTCTATTTAAAGGATGTCCCTAAGCCTCTTTCACTCCTTTTACAACCCTAATTGAATTGAGAGAATGAGAAGAGAAGGAAGAGAAGAAGAAGAGAAACAAGGTAGAGAAGAAAGCCAAAACAAGAAGAGTTGCAGAGAAGGAGTAATCTTCTCAGGTATGGATACTAATTCCATGAGTTTCTACAAACCTTAGGTTAGGTAATGATGAGAGTATGATCTCGGAGAAACCCAAACCATCAACCCATGGTTAGGTTTTCATAGAAAACCATGGGAGATTACATGAAAGCTATCTAGGTGGATTATTCATGGTTCTAGACTATGGAATTAATGTTGAATGGACTGTAGGAGAAAGCCATAGAACCCCAAACACGAAGGATGGACTAAAAAGAGGGAAATTGACCAAAGAGCACCGAGGGTTGCACAGAGGGTCAATGACCATCCGACCCTAGGTGATCTTGAGTGTCGACCTTCAATGTTCGGGAAGTCTAGATTGGGGAGGGTCGCACCCAGGGTCGATCATGACTCCGACGCTATCTCCGACCCTCAGTTAACCGAATGGTTTATAAATTCTGAATAAATTCTAATTAAATTTTATCGACTTTGTTAGGTCTTCTAGCAATATTATAACATTATAAAGGTGATTCTAAAGATTGGAAGAATATCTATTAACAAGCTAAGGTGAGGAAACAGAACTCTAAACTAATTGGTTAATAACAAACTATTTTCCTTTTCTTGAGTCCATTGCCATGCTTGATTCTATGCAAATATGTTTTTAATGTGCATACAACATGTCATCCAATATTTCTATTATTTTTTCATGCATATTTACTTTATTGTTTATAACATGATGATGATGATGATGATGATGATAGGAATACGCATGTGAATGTATGTGTGTGGTTGGTATACTTGATGCGAGCGAGTATCAGGAGAGCTGTGATGAGAATGTCAATAAACGTTAACCTTTAGCTGGTCTCAGCACTTTAGCTCCATCTCTAACTCAAGTCTTGTGCATTAGCATCGTCGTATCGCCATTACTTTAGCAAAACTATTATGTCGTAGAGTATCAGGAGAGGTGGTCTCGGTCCTTGTAGTCTCTGACTCTACCGGGGGGGTCTTAGCGCTATCTCTATGGACATTCTGAGGGATGCTAGGGTGAGGCCTTGGATACACTATTTGGAATTAGGATTGGTTAGTTGCGAGCCCAGTTTGCAATACCTCGCCAGTAGGGGCTTACGTATTGGTATGGCACTATATAGCAATAAACGTTAACCTTTGTTATATAATGTTCATGATTAGGGTGGATGGGGACGACAATAAACGTTAACCTTTGGGCGGACTTCCACACCCTGTGTATAGAGGCGGGGTCAATAAACGTTAACCTTTGACCACCCAACCTTTCTATTGCGCATTGCAAACTTTAAACCAGACCAAAGATATGAATTGATTGCATGCATATGTACTGTTGCATTGTTTTGTTTGCTCACTGAGCCATGATGTGTGCTCACCCCTCGACGTCGAATATTTTTAGTTGATGATGCAGGTTTCACAGTTGAAGATTATATGAATGCTCCAGCATATGGGAACGTAGCAGCAATGGTGGTTGAAGCTGAAGTGGATACACATGACTCCTCTTGCGAGTACAATTCATGTGTATTCGATTAGATATTTTTCTTAGGTTTCTTTACTTGGATTAATTATGGACATGTATTTGATATCTATTTATGTCTCAGTTGATATAGAATAATTTGCTATTTAAATATTAATATCACAGTAGATTCTCAGTTCATTTTATTATAAGATTTCTGCTATTGTGTATTTACTCTGATTATGATTATGACTGTATGGAGTTTAGATAGCACGGATATAGCCCACTCGAGATCCTGGTTAAACCCTTGGTTTATTAGCAGTTCATCATACAATTCTGAATAGTACGGAATTGGGGTGTAACATTAACTCTATCTCTATTCCATGGTGGGTGCATGTGGGACGGTAATGGTGTTTGATCCATTAGGTGGATTCACGCACTCGTGTATAGAGGTGCGACAGCCACCAAACCTTTCTATAGCTCATTGCAAACTTATAAACCAAACCAAAGATATGAATTGAATGCATGCATATGTTTGTTGCATTGTTTTGTTTGCTCACTGAGCCGTGATGTGTGCTCAATCTTTCGACGTCGAATATTTTTAGTTGATGATGCAGGTCCTACCGTTGAAGAATATATGAATGCATCGACATATGGACATGTTGATGTGATAGACGTAGAAGCTGAAGAAGATGTGCATGATTCACATGCAAGTTTAACCAATATGTTTTTGCTTAAGTTTAGTTATAATTTGTACATCGGATATATAATTGATTATTTATTTTTATGTCTTGTGGTTTGGAGATAATTGGATTAAATACTTATTTATCACTATTAGACATTCAGTTCATTAACTGTAAGACTTTAACTTATTTGTTTATTACCTCTGATTATTAATGTGGAATGTGTGTGGTATGATATGGTGGGTACGACCTATGCGAGATCCTAGGTGAACCATTGATTTATTGGTTCATCACACCATTCTGGTTAGACCAGAATTGGGGTGTGACAGTGTGTGGTCTCATATATTGCAACCACAGGTTCGATCACACGTGCTACCATACGATAACAGCAAGCATATTTTGAGACCAAACAACGCTTTTGACTACTGTAACTTTATAAAACTTGAACCTTAGCATAAATTCATTAATTGTTTAGGTTCTCAATAGATTCAAAGTGACTTTCAATGCTTGGGAGAGGAACAAACATCAATTAATGGTGAGAGAACAAGACCTAAACTAATTAGATAATAATAAACTATTATTTTATTGAGTCCAATGCCATGATTGATTCTATGCTTGTATGCTTGTAATGTGCATCTCACATGTCATCCAATATTACTGTTATTACTGCTCATGCATATTTACTTTTGTCTATTTGCTACCATGTAGATTGGTGATGCTAGGAATAGGCATGTGATTGTGTGTATGTGGTTAGTGTGCTGGATGTGAGTGGAGCATCAAGGGAAGACGTGACATTATGGTTCATCTTAGTCACTAGACTCTAGCTCTATCTCTACTCAACTCTTGCCCATTAACATCGTCGTATCGCCACTACCTTAGCAGAACTATTACGTCTTAGGGCATCAGTGGAGGTGGTCTCGGACCATGTGATTTCTGACTCTATCGGGAGGCCTTAGCTTTATCTCTATGGACATATTGAGGGATGCTGGGGTGAGGCCTTGGATACACTAGATGACATTTAGGATTGGTTAGTTACGGGCCCAGTTTGCAAGCCCTCGCCAATAGGGGCTTACATGTTGGTATAGGTAGGACATCAGGGGAAATGTTGGCGTTGTTTGATCTGGACTCTTTAGCTCTATCTCTATTCCATGGTGGGTGCATGTGGGACGGTAATGGCGTTTGATCCATTGGACGGATTCATACACTCGTGTATAGAGGTGCAGTAGCCGCCAATCCTTTCTATAGCATATTGTAAACTTAAAAATCAGACCAAAGATGTGAATTGAATGCATGTGTATGTGTGTTTTATTGTTTTGTTTACTCACTGAGCTCAAGTTGGAGAGCTAACCCTTACGCACGTAATTCTTTTTAGTTTCTGATATTGCAGGTGTTACTGTTGATGACTACATGAATACGCCAACGTCTGGACATGTAGCGGCTATGGATGTGCAAGCTGTGGAGGACGAGCAAGACTCGTCAAGCTAGTGTTTCTACCGTGGTTACGCTTAGTGTTTTATTTCTGTATTTTTGATACTTGTAGTAGGTATTAATTATGTTTTGATTACTTGGAGATAAGTAGGTTATGTAATTATTTATCGTGTTAGACCTCAGTTCAATATTAATAAAACTTTTGCTATTTACTTAAATATCTCTGATTATCACTGTGGAATGTGTTTTGGTTTAACATGGTTGGCATAGCTTATACGAGATACTGGTTTGAACCATTGGTTTTTATGATGGTTCATCACACCATTGGTTAGTCCAAAATTGGGGTATGATAGGACATTTAGCCAAGTACTGTCTAAATTTATGGGCTCTAGCCGCCCATAAGGAGGATTAGGTAACTCTCAACTGCCTTAGCTTTTAAATGTGAGCATATTATGATTTGTAGATAATTAAGATATTGTGGATGTGAATATTCATGGGTATATAGGGAGAGTGACAACTACGCCCTAATTTGAGGGATGAAATCCTTATAAATTGGGGGTATTGTGAGACCCACACCTGGAATCCTCAATGATTCAGATCCTATGTACCGGGTCTCAGTACCAACCTTTAGTCCCCAGATAAATTTTGACTATTACACTGATGTCTGGTCAGAACCTAGGGTTGAGTAATGTGAGGTAAGTGTAGGAGAGAAGACCCAATGGAGCTGGGAAGTGTTACTAATGGATTGGGCTCATCAAACCAAGCCTGAGCACACAAATCTGCTCAATCGGCAGACTATGCAACCAAACCGGTCAACCGGTTTAACCTAATCAGTTGAGTGTACGTAGGACACCCATCCTTTCCTAGGACCCTATAAATAAGGGCCTTGCCCTTATTTCTTATCCAAATTTCATGTGAAGCTTTGGGAGAGTGTGTAAGAAGAAGAAGAGAAGGAGCTCAAGAAAAAGCTCAAGCTTCATTCTCTAGAGGTAAGCTCTATTCCTCATCCCCTCTTCTACTTTGATGGAGAATGTAATCTATGGACCATAGTGAGCTTACCAACCAGGATCTCCACAATGGTAAGCCACCGCTTACCCTATCAGTGAGTTCTTCCCTCACTTCACTCTATGGGAATGGTGAGTGAAACCCTAATAGGTTCCCATTCCATGAGTCCACCAACTTGGAAGAACATCATGGAGTGAAATGAAATCCCCAAGATGGGAGACCAAAAACCCTAAACTAGAAAAGCTAGGGCATCGATTTCCTCCATGGATGTGGATGCCAATGAAGTCCAGTGAACCCCCAAAGAGGTTAATGATAGTTGGTATGAACTTCCTACCATTAAAAGTGGAAGGAAACTTGATGGGAAACTTTCCCCAAAGTTTGGAGTTCATCTCTGGTTCATACCTGAATCTGGGTTGCGATTGGATGACCGATCAACTGGTCAAGCGTTAGCCCTAGATCGGTTAGACATAACCAAAGGATTCCTCAACTAAACTATTCAACCGATGAACTGGTCGACCAATTGCCTCTCCCGGTCAACTGATTGTACCAGTGTAACCCTTCATCCAATGGTCTATCAGTCAGGCCATTTAACCAAGCGGTGGCATAACCGGCTAACCGTACAATCGGCTATACTACCGGTTGAACTATTGTAACCTTCTGACCATGATAGAGTTTTAAACCGGATGACCAACCGGTTGAACGATCAATCGTTCATTCTACCGTTTACTTTTAATTGAGTTTTCCTGAGTGTTGAGCAATAGACCAAACCGACTGACCATTCCTCTACCGGTTCAATTAGTTTGTCTTATAACCCCAGTCTGACCATGGAAATGTTATCCCTTTGGTTCCCAACCCACATTGGGACCTGTGTATGGCCCTTAAGACCTGTTTACAATGGTTTAAAAGATATTCACCAAACTAATTGAAACTATCTAATAATAATAGGTAAAACACTGCGGGTAATGGCGAAGTCTTTGCTAGCTTCAAGGTTCTGCAGCACCTTTAGTGTCTATAGGTGAGGAGAATTGGGTGCTCGTAGTGTTCGAGCATGTGGGTGTTTGATGATGATTGTTGTTTTTTCATAACATGTCATCCAATAAACGATATTAACTGTTCATGAATATGTATTATATATCAATAACAATGTATGTTGGAAATGATGTATAGTGGATGTGTAGAGTATGGGAGAACAATACACAGTCCATGAGATGTAGGCTAAGAAATGTATGTTGTTGTGCTCATGATCATGTATGGTAGCCGGGTGGCATATGGGAGTACTTGCACACGTGCTGTGTTGGTCTGCCTGTATCCTAGTGGGGACACGGTGGTCTATGGGAGTAGTGACCAGGGGCTAGCCATTGGCGTCCAACCCATATATGGTGGTTCATGTAATGGGTGACTTCATGAATTCAAGTTGGGATTTAGCTTGTCCTTATTGGAGCACGGCGAACTAAGGGAGTAGGGAGTCAGGGTCTCTGCTGGGACCCAGCCTTGTTAAGTCCATATATGATGAGCGTACGGAGTAGTTGTGACACCCCAATTCCATACCTTTCAGAACGGTGTGACGAATCGCTAATAAACCAACGGTTCAACCAGGATCTCTAATATGCTGTGTCTTTTAAATTAAACCATACACATCCACAACCATAATCAGAATAAATACACAATAGCGGAAGTCTTAATATTAAATGAACTGAGGATCTAACTGTGATAATCATAAATAAAATATCAAATTATGTTGTATCAACCGAGACATAAATAAATAAAATATCAAATTACATTTCCTTAATAATTCAAATAAAAATCTAATCGAAAACGCATGAGTTGCACTCGCATGAGGAGTCATGCATCTCCACTATATCTTCAGCCTCCATTGCAACAACGTGCCCATACACAGAAGCATTCATATAATCTTCCACAGTGGTACCTGCATCATCAACTAAAAATATTCGAATTCGAAAAGGGTGAGCACACATCACGGCTCAGTGAGCAAACAAAATAATGCAACAAACATATGCATGCATTCAATTCATATCTGTGGTTGATATATTAGTTTGCAATGTGCTATAGAAAGGTTCGGTGGCCGCCTCACCTCTATACACGAGTGTGTGAAGCCGCCCAAAGATAACGTTTATTGTCGTCCCACATGCACCCACCATGGAATAGAGATAGAGCTAAAGTGCTTAGGACCACACCGCATCACACTTCCCCTGATACCCTACCCACACCAATACGTAAGCCCCTACTGGTGAGGGCTTGCAAACTGGGCTCGTAACTAACCAATCCTAATGTCAAATAGTATACCCAAGGCCTCACCCCAGCATCCCTCAATACGTCCATAGAGATAGAGTTAAGGCCCCCCGGCAGAGTCGAAGACTATACGGTCCAAGACCACCTCCCCTGATACCCTACGACGTAATAGTTCTACTAAGATAATGGCGATACGATGATGTCAGTGGACAAGCCTTGAGTAGAGATAGAGCTAGAGTTTGGTGACTAGGACACACCACAATATCACGTCCTCCCCCTAATGCTCTACTCGCATCAAGAAAACTAACCACACACATACATTCACATGCCTATTCCTAGCATCATCATCATCATCATGTTATAAATAAAATTAAATATGCATGAACATTAATAGCAAGAATATTGGATGACATGTTGAATGTACATTACAAGCATACACGCATAGAATCAGTCATGGCATTGGACTCAAGAAATAAAAACAGTTTATCATTAGCCAATTAGTTTAGGTCTTGTTCCCTCACCTTTGCTTGAGAGTAGATTATCTTTCAAGCTTTAAGAATCACTTTTATATCAATAGGAAAACCTAACAAGTCGATAGATTTTAGTTAGAATTCATTCTGACAATTTTAGGCTTGCTGTTAAGCTAGGGTCACAGGACGGGTCGCAGGTAGGGTAGCAGTTTTCTACGACCCCAGGGTATAGGGTCGATGCTAGGGTCGGATGTTCCATCGACCCGAGGTGCGACCGCAGCTTCCCTGGACTTCTCGAAAGCTAGGGGTCAATCCTGTGGTCTGATAGGGTCGATTCCCAATCGATCCTACGTGCGACCGCACGTGGTTTGAGTCGACTTTTTCATTCTACAGTCTACTCTTTCAAGTTTGGGTCCTTCGGCTTACTTCCACAGTCCATTCTATGCTTGTTCTATGGCTTAAAACTCCAGGTTACTTCCTTACTTTGTCTACCATGATTCCCTCCATGGATTTCATTAAAATCTTCCCATGGATGGATGATTTGGGTTTCTCCTAGATCATACCCTCTTCATGAACTATTCTAAGGTTTTAAATAATTCATGGAAAGCATATCCATACCTTAGGTTTGCTGAGATTCAAAGGTTTCTCTGAATTTCTTCTCTTTAGTCTTCTTCTCCAATTCTCCTTCTCTTCTCTTTCAATTAAGGTTTCAAAAGGAGTGAAAGAGGCTCAGGGACGTCCTATTTATAGAGAAAAACCTCCCAAAATAATTCCCATTGAGATTAGGGAAGAATCCCCTTGAAATTTGGAAAGTTTCCTATTTACGGTTTCTGTCGGTGATCCTAGGGTCGATGAGGGGGTCAGAGATCTCGTTGACCCTAGGGTCTAAATTGTCCAACCCTAGGTCTAAAATTCAGGGGTCTGACTTCCTAAAGAGGTGGGGTCAACCCTGCCCGTTTGGGTATGCGACCCTACCCCCTATTTCACTATTTTTGGGTCTGTTTCATACCTGGTCTTGCTATTTCCTTCACGCACTTGGTCCATTTGGTTCGACCATGATTGGTAGACCTGGTACAAGGTGGTAAGACCAGTTAGTTCGATACGGGTCTTACAACTCCCCCCTACTTATAAAAATTTTGTCCTCAAAATTTATACATACCTTCCGAGTCGAATAAATGAGGGTATTGCTTTCGCATAGCATTCTCTTCTTCGCATGTGATTTCTTCTATATCTCTGCTTTTCCAGGTGACCTTAACATAATAAATGCCACGGTTGCGTAGTCATTGAACCTTTTGGCTGCTGATTTCAGTTGGTGCTACTTCAAATGTCAAATCATCAGTCAAATCAGGTAGATTTACTGTCAAAACATGCGTTGGATCTCTGACATACTTCTTCAATAAGGAGATATGAAATACATCATGCACACTTGACATAGATGGTGGTAGTGCTAACTGGTAAGCCATTTTTCCACATTTGGCTAGAATCTCATATGGTCCGACATATCTCGGACTTATTTTCCCTTTCTGTCCGAACCGTTTCAAACCACACATAGGTGACACTTTGAGGAATACCTTATCACCTACGGCAAATTCAAGGTCTCGGCGTCTAGTATCTGCATATTGCTTCTGACGATTCTGAGCCGTTCTTACTCTTTCCTTGATAATGTCGACTACTCGACATGTCTCTTCAATAAATTCTGGTCCAAAAATACTACGTTCTCCAACTTCATTCAAAACAAAGGAGTTTGACACTTTTTACCATACAGTGCTTCATAGGGTGACATCTGTATAGTAGCCTGATAGCTATTGTTACAAGCGAACTCAATTAGTGGTAACTTCTCATCCCATGATCCTTTAAAATCAATTACACAGGCTCGAAGCATGTCTTCTAGAATCTGAATGGTGCGCTCCGATTGTCCGTCTATCTGAGGATGGAATGCAGTACTGAACTTCAATGTTGTACCCATAGCCTTCTGCAATCCTTCCCAAAACTTTGAAGTAAATCGTGGATCTCTGTCGGACACAATGCTTTCAGGTACACCGTGTAATCTGACAATATTATCCACATACAACTTCGCTAACCTCTCCAGTGTATACTGGTCGTATAGCTATAAATCGAGCTGTTTTAGTCAGTCGGTCTACAATCACCCAAACTGCGTCAACTACTCGGGGAGTCAATGGTAACCCTGTGACGAAGTCCATAGTGATGTAGTCTCATTTCCATGCTAGTTCCAGTAACGGCTGTAACAGTCCTGCAGGTCTTTGTCGTTCAGCCTTCACTCTCTGAGAATTTAGGCATTGAGACATGAACTTGGCTATATCTGCTTTCATTCCTCTCCACCAATATAATTTCTTTAGGTCATGATACATTTATGTACTTCCAGGATGTATCGAATAGGCAGTGGTATGGGCTTCCTTCATTAGTCGGTGCCTAATGTCCAAACTTTCTGTTTCAGGTACACATATTCTTCCTTTGTACTTCAGTACCTTTTCATCATCTAAGGTGAACTTAGGAATAGTCCTATCTTTTTCGATGTCTTCTTGTACCGTTCTTAGATAAGGGTCTGATTTAATAGCTGTTTTCACTTCATCAATTATATCAAGTACAATCTTCAATGTGGCGAATATATTTGAAAACCGATGGATAAACCCTTGGTTGGTTGATTCACCCGGTGCATCTATCACAAACTGCTCATTACCGTAATTGAATACTTTTTCGGTAGTACACAGTGCTGCAGTTATGCTAACCTCCCATTGAGATTTTATCATTGCCTTTCTACTCAGTGCGTCAGCAACCACATTAGCTTTTCTCGGATGATATTGGATATCACAATCATAGTCTTTCAATAGTTCCAGCCATCTTCGTTGTCTCATATTCAACTCCTTCTGATTAAAGAGATAAGTAAGACTCTTATGATCTGATTTAATCTGAAATTTCTCTCCGTACAAGTAATGTCTCCATATCTTGATAGCAAGTACTACTGCCGCTAAATCATGAGTGGGATAGTTTTTCTCATGTGTCTTCAATTTTCTTGAGGCATAAGCAATTACTTGTTCTCCTTGCATAAGTACACATCCTAATCCCAATCCTGATGCATCAGTGTACAAAATAAATGGCTGTCCTGGAATCAGAATGGTCAAGATTGGAGCCGATATCAATCTAGCCTTCAATGTTTGGAAGCTCTTCTCGCATTTCTTAGTCCAAACAAACTTTTCGCCCTACTTAGTCAAACTGGTGAGAGGTACGGTAATTTGGGAATAGTCTTCCACAAATCGTCGATAATACCCAGCTAGACCTAAGAAACTTGTAATTTCTGCAACGCTCTTCGGTGCTTCCCACTTCACAATAGCTTCAATCTTGCTAGGATCCACTTTAATTTCTTCAGCGGATACAACATGGCCTAGAAAAACGACTTCTTTTAGCCAAAACTCACACTTTGTAAATTTGGCCTAGAGCTTCTCCTTCCGTAATCGCTGCAAAGTGGCGTTTAGATTCTTAATATGAGTTTCCTTGTCCTTGGAGTAGACCAATATATCATCGATGAATACAATAATCGACGTATCCAACATATCGTGGAATACCCGATTCATAAGTTCCATAAAAGTTGCTGGTGCGTTCGTCAATCCAAAAGACATGACCAAAAATTCATAATGTCCATATCTGGTCTTGAATGTTGTCTTGGGAATATCACCGTCCTTAATCTTGAACTGATGGTTGCTTGACCGAAGATCGATCTTGGAGAACACTTTGGCACCTTGCAACTGATCGAACAGGTCATCGATCTGAGGCATTGGATATTGATTCTTGATTGTCAATTCATTCAGTTCCCGGTAGTCTATACACAATCGAACACTACCGTCCTGGTGCTCCCCATGGTGATATACTCGGTCGAATGTAACCCTTGTCCAGCAGTTCTTGTAGTTGTACTTTTAATTCCTTCAGTTCAGTAGGAGCCATTTGATAAGGTGCTTTAGATACTGGTGCGGCTCCGGGTATCAGATCTATAACAAACTCTGTAGCTTGGTCGGGTGGTAGTCCTGGTAGTTCTTTAGGAAATACATCTAGAAAGTCATGCACGACATCAATATCCTCCATTCGTGGTGCTTCCTTGGTAAGATCGACCATAGATACTAGATACCCAACTGCTCCTTTCTCAATGCACTTCCTAGCCTTTAATGTAGAGAGTATGAGCTTTCATTTACAGGGAAGTTTGGTTCCCGCAAAACTGAACTCTGCTCCTTCTTTGTCTTTAAATGTCAGCTTCTTTTTGGCACATAATAGGTTTGCAGAATGCTGAGTTAACCAGTCCATTCCCAAGATGACGTCAAAGTCTGCCATCTCAAGTTGAATCAAGGTTGCATCCAAAGTCTTTTCGTCAATAAGAACTGGACATGGTCCATAACCTTTTTCTAATTCCACTTCTAATCCCATTGCCGATTGTACAAGCAGTTTGTAGTCTAAGGATTTGAGGGGTAGATTTAGCTTCTTTCCAAATGTAACAGATATAAAAGAATGAGTAGCTCCTGAATCAAAGAGTACTCTGGAGGGAATGCCATTAATAGGTACGATACCTGTGATTTGTTTTGATTTAGTCTACATACTCACACAATGTAACACAAAATGACAAAATTCAGGTCATACCTGTGACCACATTAGGCGATGCGGCAGCATCCTCAATTGTAACAGCGTAAACTCTTCCTTGTTGTAGTTGCTTCTTGGGCTTAGGACACTCCCTTGCAATATGTCCCAATTGATTGCAGTTAAAGAATTTTATTCCTTCACCATTTTGCTTTTGTTGCGGTGGGACTGCTGAAGTGGTCTTGGCTGCAGCATTGAAGCCTTGAGTACAGAAGGGTTTGAATGTCTTGGTGTTCCCTCCGTCATAAGAATTGCCATTAGGCCTTTTGATTCCTCTATTTTGAGCAAAGCAGCTCTCTTTCTAGCTCGACTATATCACTCGAGCAATTTGTACAGCTTCATTGTAGATTTTCTTCTCAAGTCCCAGAACATGTTCACATATGCTTCCCCTAAGTCCCATGGCGAACCTTCGGGTCTTTGTATCTTCCGCTTGCATACTGACTGGTGCAAAGAAGAATAGCTCCTCATAACGATGTTGATATGCATTGACAGTCATCTGTCCCTGATATAAACTCAGGAAGTCCTTCTCCATAGAATCTCTGAAACTCCTAGGAAAATACTTCTCAAAGAATGCCTCATTATATATATCCCAGGTCAATTGGGCGTGCTTTGTCAACAGATACGTCCGTGTGGACTTCCACCAGTGGTGTGCATCACCTTTCAGCATGAACGTTGCACACAATACTTTCTCCTCTTCATTTACTGTCATCATCGTGAAATTTCTCTCCATCTCATCGATCCAATGTGCTGGCCACAACGGATCAGCTGGCTTACCACTATACTCCTTGGGCTTCATCTTCAGAAAATGCTCCACCAGTCTGGAGTAGTCTAGTTGATGAGGAACATAAGCCCCATACATAGGTGGTTGGTATTGATATCCACCTAGAGCTACTTCAGAGTTTTGTACTTGAGCCGGCATGATGGGAGTCTGAGGTCCGTGGGGTACTATGTTACTTCCCCCTGGTACTGTGCTTGCCTGTGCTGCTGGCATCGGCATCGTCTGTGCAACTGGAAAAACCATGCCTATGGCAGCTTGCATAGTAGCTTGTACCTGTTGTATTTGCTGCAGCTGTTGTGCCAAATTCATTACGGCTGTAGCTAGGTCTGTAGGTGGAGCTAGCAGATTTGTGGGATTTTTCTGCCCATTAACTATGGACGGTGCCACGTTCAGATTATCCTATCTTTCAGGATGTATATGGCTGTCTTCCTCCACAGATGGTGGTGGTGGAATAGAGTTACGGCTTTGTCTGGTCACTCTGCATCCAGCCATTATCTGTTCTGGTAGTGATAATGCCTGAAAATCATAGAATACGTGAGGCAATCATCATATACTTCATTCTCATATTTAAATCCACTAGTCAATGATATTTTCAAAATTTTCAGATCATTCAGTCAAAAATATTGTATTTTCCATCATAGGGTCGATGGTGGGGTCGATGGATGTCCGACCCTAGGGTATGCAACCCTGAGAATCATTGTTACTTACCGAGAGCCTAGGGTCGATGGTAGGGTCGATGGATGTCCGACCCTAGGTTCGACCCCTAGTTCTCTGCCAGATCACCGAGAGGCTAGGGTCGATGAGGGGGTCGGAGGTAGGGTCGGATGTTTTGGTCGAATTATCTGACCCTAGGACTGAAAACCAGGTTTTTAATCCCGATTTTTGAATCCATTTCTCATTCTTTCTCCTCCTTTCCGACTCGGCTCATTCCTCTGAGTTGCTACAATGACAAATCCGACCCATTGGTGATTTTTGCTTCTCTTTTTGACGTCTACTCCTCTTCTACAGGTAGGTTCTCTACGGTTTCATGTTTTTAGGGTTTCTTAACTAGGTTTTTGCTCGTTTATATCATTTTCTTCAAATTAAACTTTTTTCAACCGTAAAAATTTAATTTTTATTGGGGGCTTTTGTTGTTGGTGACTCAATGGATGAAAACCCTCAAAAATATTTGAGTTTCATCGGTTGGTTATCGAGAAACTTGAAATTTCCCCTTTTTGCCCTAATTTGTCGAGATTTTTGATTTTCTTGAAATTTATTCAACTTCAATCTCCTTAGATAAAATTTCCAACTGTATGAGTCTTACAGGATCGTTTAAAATCTATATAAGTCCTCCTGCCCACGTGTATGGGTGAAAAGTGAGGCTTTTGACCAATTTATATCGTTATATTATCAAAATATTTGGGTTTTTCATCTTTACTAAGCCAGTATCTATTTTTCTTTATTTTTTGCAGATAGTATGACTCGTACCAAAGTACCCAGGGTTCATGACCCGCTTTCGTTCTAACGAGACTGAGGCTCAGTATGCCCGCTACGCTCGTAAGAAGGTAGAGGGAGGTCGTCTGGTGGACTTGGCTAGCCTAGCCTTGTTTGATGTAGAGAGAGCTTTTGGTGACATGGGCTGGCTTCCTGTGATCACTTACGATGCCTATACTCGTCCAGATTTGGTGAGACAGTTTTATTGTAATCTCCAAGTGGTGGGAGATCACAATGATACTAAGAGGGATAGAGAGCTCAGGATCACGAGCTACGACAAGGGAGCCGAGGTTTCCTTTGATTATCGACAGCTAGCATACCTTTTGGGAATTTCATACGATGGCCCCTTGGTGTACTATGCTCCTAAAGAGCCTCGGTTCTTTTCCTTGGTGATGAGGGCTGAGATAGACTGTCAACTTATTAGAGAGGTCGCTGGGAGATAAAAGTGATCTACCTACGTCCAGAGCCTTGGGTGTACTTTAAGATCATTTAGCATAACTAGATACCTCAGAGTGGGCACTACGAGAGGATCTCCCAGTTGACCTAGTTCTTACTGTATTGTATATGCACTAGGCAGCCTGTCTGCCTCCCTTATATTATTATGCGAACGATGATCAGTGCCACACTGCCCGATCATGTTGGCAACCTACCTTATGGACGTATGATCACTACATTGCTTACCCGCCTAAGTGTTGATTTGGTGGATGAGAGGATTCAGGAGAAATCCTTCTCATCACCTCTGGATTGGGAGGCCATATGTAAGATGGGCATGTGGGATGCTCAGGTCAACGACAATGAGAGGAACGCTCTGGTGCGTCTGTGTACTCGGGTGGAGATGGCTGATGCTGAGGCAGCAGCAGTAGCCGCTGGAGCAGGGGTTCATGGGGGTGATGCTGGGGATGATGATCATTTGTACTTGGATGTGGACTCCATACCTCCTCCATCACCTACACATACTACGGGAGCTAGTCCTTCACATGCAGCTGGTCCTTCACACCCACCTTCTGATGACATGATGGGGATACTATGTGAGATTAGAGAGGCTCAGCGCATGTCTGATCTGAGGGTGGGAGAGCTTCTAAACGCTCAGCGGGTGACTGATCAGCGGGTTGCTGATCTCACAGCTAGTATTCAGACGACCCAGACTCAGATAGCTTGGTTGACTAGAGTCTATGCTGAGGACTATGACAGAGACCGCGAGGCACCGCCTTTCCCATCACTTTCAGCTTCCTGATGTATTTTATTTTATTTTTCTTTTGTACTACAGAGTAACTATATGGATTGTGGACTGTACTCTGCTTTAGATTTGTGTATATACGTTTGTTCTTCCTTCGAGTGTATATAAATTTATTTCTCATTTAATAGATGCACTATCCGCTTTTAATTTTTGTCTCAGATAACACAGGTGCTTATAATGGATTATTATTACAGCTTTTAAATTTTATCCTATCTCAGTTCATAACTTTTGTGGTAGTATTCTGGTTTTAAAAGACAGGGCCTGAGAGCTCTGATACCAAGTTGTCACACCCCAATTCTGTACCTTTCAGAACGGTGTGATGAACCGCTAATAAACCAATGGTTCAACCAGGATCTCTAATAGGCTATGTCCTTTAAATTAAACCATACACATCCACAACCATAATCAGAATAAATACACAATAACAAAAGTCTTAATATTAAATAAACTGAGGATCTAATTGTGATAATCATAAATAAAATATCAAATTATATTGTATCAAACGAGACATAAATAAATAAAATATCAAATTATATTTCCTTAATAGTTCAAATAAAATCTAATCAAAAATGCATGAGTTGCACTCGCATGAGGAGTCATGCGTCTCTACTATATCTTCAGCCTCCATTGCAGCAATATGCCCGTACACAGAAGCATTCATATAATCTTCCACAGTGGAACCTCCATCATCAACTAAAAATATTCAAATTCAAAAAGGATGAGCACACATCACGGCTCAGTGAGCAAACAAAACAATGCAACAAACATATGCATGCATTCAATTCATATCTGTAGTCTGGTATATTAGTTTGCAATGTGCTATAGAAAGGTTCGGTGGCCGCCTCACCTCTATACATGAGTGTGTGAAGCCGCCCAAAGATAACGTTTATTGTGGTCCCACATGCACCCACCATGGAATAGAGATAGAGCTAAAGTGCTTAGGACCACACCACATCATACTTCCCCTGATACTCTACCCATACCAATACGTAAGCCCCTACTGGCGAGGGCTTGCAAACTGGGCTCGCAACTAACCAATCATAATGTCAGATAGTGTACCCAAGGCCTCACCGCAGCATCCCTCAATACGTCCATAGAGATAGAGCTAAGGCCCCCCGACAGAGTCGAAGACTATACGGTCCGAGACCACCTCCCTTGATACCCTACGACGTAATAGTTCTATTAAGGTAATGGCGATACGACGATGTCAGTGGACAAGACTTGAGTAGAGATAGAGCTAGAGTCTGGTGACTAGGACACACCACAATATCACGTCCTCCCCCTAATGCTCTACTCGCATCAAGCAGACTAACCACACACATACATTCACATGCCTATTCCTAGCATCATCATCATCATCATGTTATAAATAAAATGAAATATACATGAACATTAATAGTAGAAATATTGGATGACATGTTGAATGCACATTACAAGCATACATGCATAGAATCAGTCATTGCATTGGACTCAAGAAATAAAAATAGTTTATTATTAGCCAATTAGTTTAGGTCTTGTTCCCTCACCTTTGTTTGAGTGTAGATCCTCTTTCAAGCTTTAAGAATCACTTTTATATCAATAGGAAAATCTAACAAGTCGATAGATTTTAGTTAGAATTTATTCTGACAATTTTAGGCTTGCTGTTAAGCTAGGGTCGCAGGACGGGTCGCAGGTAGGGTAGCAGTTTTCTACGACCCCAGGGTATAGGGTCGATGCTAGGGTCGGATGTTCCATCCACCCTAGGTGCGACCACAGCTTCCCTGGACTTCCCGAAAGCTAGAGGTCGATCCTGTGGTCTGCTAGGGTCGATTCCCAATCAACCCTACGTGCGATCGCACGTGGTTTGAGTCGACTTTTTCATTTTATAGTCTAATCTTTCATGTTTGGTTCCTTCGGCTTACTTCCACAGTCCATTCTATGCTTGTTCAATGGCTTAAAACTCCAGGTTACTTCCTTACTTTGTCTACCATGATTCCCTCCATGGATTTCATTAAAATCTTCCCATGGATGGATGATTTGGGTTTCTCCTAGATCATACCCTCATCATGAACTATTCTAAGGTTTTAAACAATTCATGGAAGGCATATCCATACCTTAGGTTTGCTGAGATTCAAAGGTTTCTCTGAATTTCTTCTCTTTAGTCTTCTTCTCCAATTCTCCTTCTCTTCTCTTTCAATTAGGGTTTCAAAAGGAGTGAAAGAGGCTAAGGGACGTCCTATTTATAGAGAAAAACCTCCCAAAATATGTCCTATTGAGATTAGGAAAGAATCCCCTTAAAATTTGGGAAGTTTCCTATTTACGATTTCTGTCAGTGATCCTAGGGTCGATGAGGGGGTCGGAGATCTCGTTGACCCTAGGGTCTAAATTGTCCGACCCTAGGTCTAAAATTTAGGGGTCTGACTTCCCAATGAGGTGGGGTCGACCCTCCCTATTTGGGTATGCGCTATCCCCTATTTCACTGTTTTTGGGTCTGTTTCATACCTGGTCTTGTTATTTCCTTCATGCACTTGATCCATTTGGCTCGACCATGATTGGTAGACCTGATACAAGGTGGTAAGACCGGTTAGTTCGATATGGGTCTTACAGTAGAGGTGTATGAAGGACGTGCCATGTTGGCATGCTATACTCTAGTGTGGGCGCGGTCAGCCTATTGGAGTAGGACGGGGATTCCTGCTGGAGTGTAGATTTATTTCCTACGTGCACATGCCTGTTGATTGATTATTTGGTATATTGTTAGTGGGTAGAGTATATGAATTTGTAATGTATGGCAGTATGATACAAGTCCATATGCTTTGCGTTGTCCTTCAGTATAGAGACGCGGTGATCTATGGGATAGTAGTCGGTGTATCTGCTGAAGCACTACACTTATAATAACATGCTCATGCATCAACTTGGTTAACTGATTTATGCTTTAATGGGGGGACACAATCCATGGTGGTAAGGTAAGGAG
Source organism: Protea cynaroides (assembly GCA_028583415.1). Lineage (NCBI taxonomy): Eukaryota > Viridiplantae > Streptophyta > Magnoliopsida > Proteales > Proteaceae > Protea > Protea cynaroides. The sequence continues at coordinate 99,241,166 of CM053266.1, forward strand.
CATTTAGGGGGGTCACAAATGTATGTATATGTAAGACCCGTATTGAGCAAACCGGTCTTACCACCTTGTATCAGGTCTTCCTATCATGGTCAAGCCAAGTGGACCAAGTGCGTGAAGAAACCACAAGACCAGGTATGAAATCAACCCAAAAATAGTCAATTATGAGCGTGTGGTTGCATACCTAAATAGGTGTGACCGACCACCCCTCAAAATAGTCCAACCACATGAATTTTGGTCGTGTGGTCGAACATTTCAGAAGGTACGGTCGATGGATTTTGCGACTCAACCTCGGACCACACGAACCCAGTTAGAACCGAAAATTAAGAAACCTTCCTAATCCGAAGGGGGTTCTTTCTTAAACTCATTAGGGCATATTATGGAGGGTTTTCTTCTATAAATAGGATGTCCCTTAGCCTCTTTCACCCTTTTAGAACTCTAATTGAAAGTGAGAGAAAGAGAAGAGAAGGAAGAGAAGGAGAATTGAAGAGGAAGACTAAGGAGGAAGAAAATTCAAGAAAAACTCTGAATCTTCAGCATGCTTAAGGTATAAACATATTCCCCATGTTAAATTGAGAGCCTAGAATAGTTCATGAAGAAGATAAAATTTAGGAGAAACTCAAACCATCCATCCATGGATAAATTCCAAGAGAATCCATGGAGGAAATTATGTGAACAATGGATGGTGTATAAAATAATAGTTTTGAGCCATAGAACAATCATAGGAACGACCATGATGATAAGCCAAAGGATTCAAACATGAAGGAATGGAGTTGAGAATAAAAGGTCGACCATCACACGTGTGGTCGCACGTATGGTCGCATGATGTGCCACCACACGAGACACACATGTCCGACCACATGCCCTCGGGAAGTTTCCAGTGAGGGTGTGGTCATACGTGTGGTCGGAGTATGTCCGACCACACCGTACGACCCCACGCCTTGTGGTCGCAGAAACTGAGACCACAGGTGCTGCCACACCTGCGACCCCTCAGTTTCTGTTAGTCTAAATACATGGGAATTAATTATAATTAAAAATCTATAAACTTGTTAGGTTTTTAAGTGATCTAAGAGTGAATTACAAAGCTTGAACGAGGATCTACTATTAATCAAAGATAAGGGAACAAGACCTAAATTAATTGGCTAATAATAAACTATTTTTATTTATTGAGTCCAATACCATGAATGATTCTATGCTTGTATGATTGTAATGTGTATTTCGCATGTCATCTAATATTCTTGTTATTACTGCTCATGCATATTTAATTCTGTTTATTTTAACATGATGTGATGATGATGCTAGGATGCTAGGAATAGGCAGGTGAATGTATGTGTGTGGTTAGTGTACTTGATGCGAGTGGGGCATCAGGGGGAGGACGTGATACTGTGGTTCATCCTGGTCACCAGACTCTAGCTCTATCTCTACTCAAGTCTTGTCCACATACATCGTCGTATCGACATTACCTTAGCAGAATTATTACGTCGTAGGGCATCAGGGGAGGTGGTCTCGGACAGTGTAGTTTTCGACTCTGCCAGGGGACCTTAGCTCTATCTCAATGGACATACTGAGGAATGCTAGGGTGAGGCCTTGGATACACTGTTTGACATTAAGATTAGTTAGTTGCGAGCCCAGTTTGCAAGCCCTTGCCAATAGGGGCTTACGTGTTGGTATGGGTAGGGCATCAGGGGAAGTGTCATGCGATGTTTGATCCAGGCACTTTAGCTCTATCTCTATTCCATGATGGGTGCATGTGGGACGGCAATGGTGTTTGATCCATTAGGCGGCTTCACACACTCGTGTATAGAGGTGCGGCGGCCACCTATCATTTCTATTGCACATTGTAAACTTATGAACCAAACCAAAGATATGAATTGAATGCATGCATATGTTTGTTGCATTGTTTTGTATGTTCACTGAGCCATGATGTGTGCTCACCCTTTCAACGTCGAATATTTTTAGTTGATGATGCAGGTATTACAGTAGAAGATTATATGAATGCTCCAATATATGGGCATGTTGTGGCAATGGATGCAAAGCTATGATGGAGTCGCATGATTTGTCGTGCGAGTGCAACTCATGCGTCTTTGATTAGATTTATTTGTTGGATTATTAAGAACATGTAATTGATTAATTTATTTTATTTTATGTCTTAGTCATTTGGAGATAATTGGATAATTTATTTATGTTATCACTGTTAGATTTTCAGTTCATTAATATTAAAGACTTCCATTATTGTTTATTTATTCTGATTGTGGTTGTGGATGTGTATGGTTTAAGCAAAAAGACACAGCCTATTCGAGATCCTGGTTGAACCGTTGGATCATAGACGGTTCATCACACCATTCTGGTTGGCACAGAATTGGGGTGTGACAGTTTAGGGGGTAGACTCGAGCATTTGTCTAGGGGGTGAAGGATGGACAAGATCCTTGCTGGGGTACAGATCGACCATGATTTGCCTACACATTGTATGACACTCACAATTGCTTGTTTAATTGCTACTATTTTGTGTTCATAATATTGTTGCCTAGGGAATTGCATGAGTATCTGACTTTTCTCGCTGAGCTAGGATGTGAGCTCACCCCTCGATATCGAATTTCTTGCTTTGTCTAAAGTATTATCTCTACTGCTGCTACTATGGATCCACCTACCGATGAGGGATCATCTCTTGGTGGGGGACCTTTGAGGGACCACATTAGGGCCTGTACCTGTAGGGATTGTATCTACGGGACCTGAGTCAACACATTGCCTCCATGATTTTCTTGCCTGTAGATAGATGATGGTTTGGTCTATCCACAATTTTATTCAGATTTACTCTAGATTTTTATGTGGGAATTTATGTATTAAAGAATAATATTGTGACAATGGGATTGTAATTCATAATAGATTTATATGTATGAATATCACTTGATAGGCATCCGTTTTCTCGTATTAATACACTACACTCTGATTATATTCTGCTGCATATTATTATTATTACTTATGATTATTATGGATATTACTTGTGTAGATTGTGGGGTATGTTTGGTAGATCATTTTGGTTGTGGATCGCTGGAAGATTCTGGTTGTCTCATGGATGATCCGGATATAATGCCCGATTCCCAGAATGGGCTGTAATTGCAGGTATGGTATTTTTAATCTTATTCAGCCTTGTCAAAAAAAGCAAATTGCTGAAATTTTATTCATAAACTGTTATTTATAATATGGAAAGACTACATACCTAATTATAGAGTTTTAGTAGTCCAAATCCAATAAGGACTTGGATTCCTAAATAAGAAAGTATAATAGGGAAAACCTAATAACGCTAATTACTCCTTAGGACTAATAAAATACTAAATAGAAAATAAATCCTAGACTTAAACAAATTTCTAGATTTTCTACAAATTATAGAAATACCCTTGCCTACAAAAAGACACAAGTTTTGCTTCCTTTGTTGGCCGCATAAATAATCCTTGTTGGTATTAGTTGGATTTTTAAATTCCATGATTGAATCTGCTAAACTCTTTATTCACTTGTAGTTTGCCTAACCTCTACTCTGATTTTCTCTCTTTCTTCTTTTTCTTCTATTTTTTTGGGGTAAAAATAGTAAAAAATTTACAATTTTGTCTATTTCTGCCCTTCTGTTTTATGATTGCAATGATGAAACGGTTCCACATCTAATGAGTAATGTGGCTAAGGCAGGTATGATGTTTTCAGTCTTATTCAGCCTTGTAAAAAAAAAAAAAGAAGCAAATTGCTGGAATTTTATTCATAAACTGTTATTCAGAATATTGAAAGACTACATACTTATTTATAGAGTTCTAGTAGTCCAAATCTGATAAGGACTTGGATTCCTAAATAAGAAAGTATAATAGGAAAAACCTAATAATGCTAATTACTCCTTATGACTAATAAAATACTAAATAGAAAACAAAACCTAGACTTAGACAAATTTCAAAATTTTTTAGAAATTATAGAAATACCTTTGTTTACAAAAACACAAGTTTTGCTTCCTTTGTTGTCCACATAAATAATCCTTGTTGGTATTAGTTGGATTTTTAAATTCCATGATTGAATCTGCTAAACTCTTTATTCACTTATAGTTTGCCTAATTATTTTCTCCCTTTTTTTCTTTTTCTTCTATTTTTTTTGGGTAAAATAGTAATAAATTTACAATTTTATCTATTTTTGCCCTTCTGTTTTGAGTTGGGGTGCGTCTCTGAAGTGTCATTTCTTTGATCTTTATTTTGTTTCAATGTTGTTTCTACTAATATTGACATTGATGCATTCTACCATGCACTATAGTGAGTGGAGAAGGTATGGAGGAGGTAGAGGGTCAAGATGTAGAGGGGGATGAGGATCAAGTAAATCCCCCTCCAGTTCAATGCAGATATAGATCCGTAAGTATAAATTAAATTTTGAGGATGAAATTTCTTTTAAGGGTAGTGGAATTGTAAGACCTGTACCTTACTAACCCGGTCTTACCACCTTGTATTAGGTCTTCCTATCATGGTTGGACCAAGCGAACCAAGTGCATGAGGAAACCACAAGGCTAGGTATGTAATTTGAACCAAAATCAACTAATTAGGAGCATGTGGTCACATACCTATACAGGTGTGGTCGACCACACCTCAGAATATTGAGACCATTCGAATCTGAGATGAGTGGCCACATATTTTGGAACTGTGGTCGACGGATTCTGTGACCCCACGTGTGACCACATGATGCTGAACTGACTCCGAGTTTTGGAAACTTTCCAAAACTTAAGGGATCTCTTTCCTAATTGAAGTGGGCCACTATATGGAGGTTTTTCCTCTATATAAGGGACATTCCTTAGCCTCTCTCACTTTTTTAGAAACTCTAAACCTAAGAGAGAAAGAGAGAAGAAGAGAAGAAGAAGAAGAGAAGGAGAGGAAAGCTTGAGGAAGGTGTTACAGAGAAGAATTACATCTCTACAGCAAGGTTAAGGTATGAACTTGGCTATGTAGGGTAGATAAGATAGTGTTACGGTTGGAAATCTCCCACCGATCCACGATCTGAGCTACCTGCAATCATAGAGATGAGACAAGGGAGTTGGGTGCCTAAGCCCCAGGTACACTCCGATGCCTAAGTCAGATTCCCAATGTAAACAGTCAAGAGATAGCAGAAAGCTATCTCCAGTTTAAATAGTATGGGACGATGAGAGAGTTTGAGCGTGCGAGAATGAGAGATTGTGAATTGTGTAAAAGTAACTTGTGCGTAAGTGATTACCTTAAGGGATTGCCCTCTACTTATAGATTAGGAAGAAGCATGGAGGTACCAGGACTCAGGGGAGTAGACTGCCAATAGGATTACCACGTGTCGCTATGTGGGACACCCGTGTGGTAGACTCCGAGTAGGAGTAGGAGACCTTAGCCAAGGAAGCTAGGTCGGTCAGCTCTGGGACTGACACATGTCAATGTGTGAGTAATCACGTACGACGATAGTCGGCGTCGTATCAGACTGGGAGAAAGACTCGTCGGATGTAGCATAATCACATTAGGACTCTGACCACCGACTGGAAAACATAGTAGAGTAGGACTATGACTCCGTGCACTACCATAGACGATGATAACTGGATGGCATAGGCCGAGTAGGACTATCACTCCGAATGCCTTATAAGCCGAGCGTAAGACACACCAAGCGGTCGGCTCCGAAGGTGAAGCTTGACACGTGTAAGATTTTAAATGGATGGGATTTTTCCCACATAACAGATGCCCCTTGCACTGTCGGATACAACGAATTTGATAGTGCAACAAGATTAAACAAAGTGTCGAGAACGTGCGCCGTATGAGGCCGATTGCAAAATCGATGGCCATATAAGCTGCTTCCGAGTGTCTCCTCTTATGATCGGACTTCATGTCTAAGTGGGATACGGTTGTCACCAACCGTCTGCACGATCGATGGAGGCACGGGGCTCGAGGTGATAAACTTGAGTTCCACAACTGCGCTCGATCGTTGATCTTCGAAGTGATGCGGATCAACACCTTGATCCGATGGCCACCAGGAGGCGGTGTGCCTCGAGAAGGAGCGGTATCAATAGCCGCTTGTCTTCGAACGGTCGAATGCATCGGACGGCTGTAATCGATCTGATGGTCTCGAGAAGGAGCGACATCATTGCGTGTGACGTCAGACTGTCACGTCGCATCCGGCGTGGAAGACGACGACCAATGGCATTGGGCCACGTAGTCGAAACCCGAAGAGATGGTTCACGGTTGCAACGCCTATAAATACTCCTTCGATTCATTCATTCGACCATTTGGTTGAGTCACGATCGGAGTTTCCTGAGAGCAGTCGGATCTTCCTGGTTCATCGAGTCTTCAAGCTTCCTTCGTGCATTCGGAGTCCCATTTCTTCCAACAGTAAGTCCTCTTCTTCTTTTCCTTCCTTTTTATTGCCATTTCATGCTTAGTAGTTCCCATTCGTCTAATAGTTTTACACCCTCTGGTAGAGTGAAAGTGAGTGAGATAATGGCCCAATCCCGGACCTCTTCTTCCAAAAGGTCATCATCCTTCTCAATGGAGGGATTCTCTGCTGCTCCTGAACCTTCGGGACGGATTTGAGATTCTGTTAGCCGGGAGTTCGAGTCCGAAACCTCAGAGTCGGCAGGTAACGGAGCAGAGGCCATCGTCCAAAAATCTCCACAAGCAGTCCTTGTGGCTTCCGATCTGGCTCCAGAGCAGGAACTCGAGGAGAGTTCTTCTGAGGCCGACGAGCGTGGTCGTCCTGCTGGCACCTCAGCTCATCGGGCTTCTCGCCAGAGAGGCAGTCGACCATCTGTCCCTTCTATCGACACACTCCCTGCATGGAGGGTGCCAAGTAAGATTAGGACCGAACTGGCTTTGTCATTGATCTGCCGGGCATACCAGCTCGTAGAGCCAATAACGGACGTCCGTGTTAGGCTCCCTTCCCCCGACGAATGGGCTTGTACCGTAAATAAGTTAGAGATCTGCGTGTATGAGCACGCCTTAAAGTCCGGGCTCTAATTTCCCCTTTACCCTCTAGCAGTAGAAATTCTCCAAGTCTATCGCATCGCCCCCTCCCAACTAGCTCCGAATGGGTGGCGATGCATATATGCCTTCATCTTGTTTGTCCGTCGATTGGGAGAGACTCCGACCGTGAACTTGTTTCGGTCACTCTTCCAGTTGGCTAGTCTGACCGAGTCCCACTCTATGACCTAGTGGTACTTTTTTAGTCAGAGGAGCGCAAAGAAGCTCCCGGCCATCTCCCAAAAGCCTTCTTCCATCCACGAGTAGAAGGATAAATTTTTCTTCGTGGGCTCTCCCGCGGGCGGCCCTGCTCTCCCTCTGTCGAACATTTGGCTGGTGGTCGACGCCACGGGGTTCAACAAAGTCCCCTTTCTAACGACGGAGGAGAGACGGGTTCAACGCAAAATAATGACCGGGAAGACGGTGCGCTATGCCGACCTCGCGGATCCCGTGCAGTTGGCCAAGCACGGCTTCCTTGGTGAGTTTATTAATTGTAGGACAGACTGTACAGTGCTATTATTCAAATTTTGTTACTAACCGTCGTCTCTTGTCTCATTACAATGAACTTTGGCGACGATCATATTGTTGCTCGGATCTTGCGCAAGCAGACGGCAAATGCTGCAAAGGGGGTCCAGCCGGCGGGTGAGCCAGCGAGGGCTCCTCCCCGTAAGGAACAGAGGGCGACGGCCGAGGCAAAGGGCAAGGGGCCCATGCTAGAGGGTCCGCCCAAGAAGAAAATCAAGTCAGCCGCGGAACTCCCGGCTGACATCTACAAGACGAGGCCGGTGCCTAAACTGGGCCGACAAGACGAGGCAAGGACGGAGGCTGCGACGAAGGAAGTCCAGCCTCGCCAAGGGGCTGGGACAAAGGAAGTCCAGCCCCGCGAGGCGGCCGCGGCAAAACCGGTTCCGACCAACCAAGGCACGGCAGTGCTCTCGGCGAAGAAGACCACCAAAGGTCCGAAGGTGGTCGATCTGACCGAGGCCACAGGCGCCTCTAAGGGGGAGGCCGAGCCCGCTCCCCAACAGAGGAGCGACAAGCTGAAGGGGGCGACAACGACCTTCTCTCCTGCGCTCGGACTGAAGTCGACGGACTCGATCTTCGAGAGTACGAGGGTGGCGAGGATCATTGTCACAGAGGGACGCCTCCCGGACGATGTGGCCTTCACGTCCAGCTTGGCGAACGAAGAGGTCTTCAGGTGAGCGTTTCTCATGTGCTCTCAGATAATTTTTGGAATTCCCCATTTATATTTTTTTTGTGTTGCTATGTTTACTGTATTGACACCGTCGTTTCCTTTTGTACAAACAAGCAATCTTCTGGCCGAGGTCAGCAAACGGGCCGCCTGTGCCTTCTTTGACTTGGACGAGAAGGAGGTCCTGGAGATCTCCCTGCGTGAGGCTCTGAAGGCAACCGAAGAGAACCTCACTGTTAAATCCTCAGAGGTCGAGGGCCTTGCTGCAGAGAAGGTCACCCTCCGGGCCTCGCTGGACAAAGCCGAGGCCACTCTCGACGAGGAGCACAAGAGAGTGCACTAGGCGGAGGAAAATCTTCGATCGGCCGAGGACAAGCGGTGGAAAACCAAGGAAGGCCTGCAAGCTGTGGAGAAGGAAAAGCTGGTCCTGGAGGAGAAGCTCCAGAAGTCTGAGGATAAGGCCAGATCTGCCAAGGAGGCTCTGGCCAAGGCCGAAGAGGCACACCGGGAGGCCCTGGATCGAGCTGTGGCCGAGTACCGAACGTCTCCTCAATATGGGGAGGACGTGGAGGAGACCGCCTGCGGGTTTTTCATGAGGGTGTCAAATACCTGAAGGAACAGCTCGTGGAAAAGGGCACCATTTTCAACTGGTCGGAGATCCCGATCTTGGCCGAGGTACTTGGGGTGGAGCCAGCAGTGATTGAGACCCCGGTCGTGGCCGAGGATGATCGGGTGGAGCCAACGGTCCCTACGGAGGCTGACCGTATGCAGGAGGATGACCTCCCTCCGTACGAGGTGCCACAGATGCCAATCATGGAGCTCCCGGACCTTCCGCTGCCTTCCGAGGGTCCCGTAGACCCGACCGCCGAGGAGAACCGGTCTTGAGGACTTCCGAGTTGTCCTTGTAAATATGTACAACAATTTTTTTTTCTTTCTTTTCATGTGTAATTGTACGACCGCCCTTCTTAGGCTTTTATTAATAAAGCATACTTGATTCTGTTGTCTTCTGTTGTCTTCTTTCTTTCTTCTCGGATGTTGTTACCCATTTGGCGGTTACTCTGGAAGTATTGTCGTCTCGGCGCTCTGGTAGGCTGAGAACACTTAAGTAATAAAAATGGCCAAGGCATTATTGACTGCCCTACCCCGGAAGTGTTGTCGGCTCGGTGCTCTGGTAGGCCGAGGATAATTAAATAGTAATGCTGAATGCAACAATGTTGAGGGCGGCTCGGTCCGAGCACTGTTTCTATTTCGAGAAATGGCAAAGGTGCCCCTACCCCGGGAGAGTTGTCAGCTTGACTGCTGATCAGGTCGAGAACACTTGATTCTTCTTCAAAATGACTGTCAATAGCATGGTCGGATGTATCTCCGAGCAGCTGGATGTTTGAGAAATTGTCAAGTGTTGGGTCTGCCATGGTCGGACTACCGAGGTCTGCTTGTGAACTGGTGTAGGTATAATCAAGTAGGCTCTACGTGCTACCGAGGTCTGCTCGTGAACCGTGGTAGACAGATACTGGTATGATCTTCATGCTACCTTGGTCTGCTTGTGGACCGTGGTAGGCGGGTACGAGTATGGTCTGCATTCTACCGAGGCCTGCTTGTGGACTGCAGTAGGTAGATTCAGGTATGGTCTGTGTGCTACCATGGTCTTCTTGTGGACCGTGGCAGGCAGATACGAGTATGGTCTACGTGCTACCGAGGTATGCTTATGGACCGTGATAGGCAGATACGGGTGTGATCTTCATGCTACCTTGGTCTGCTTGTGGACCGTGGTAGGAAGATACGAGTATGGTATGCGTACTACCGAGGTCTGCTTGTGGACCGCGGTAGGCAGATACGAGTATGATCTTCATTCTACCTTGGTCTGCTTGTGGACCGTGGTAGGAAGATACGAGTATGGTCTGCGTGCTACCGAGGTCTGCTTGTGGACTGCGGTAGGCAGATACGGATATGATCTTCATGCTACCTTGGTCTGCTTGTGGATCGGGGTAGGAAGATAAGAGTATGGTCTGCGTGCTACCGAGGTTTGCTTGTGGACCGCGGTATGCAGATACGGGTAGGATCTTTATGCTACCTTGGTCTTCTTGTGGATCGTGGTAGGAAGATACAAGTATGGTCTGCGTGCTACCATGGTCTGCTTGTGGATCGTGGTAGGCAGATACGAGTATGGTCTGCGTGCTACCGAGGTCTGCTTGTGTACCGCGGTAGGTAGATACGGGTATGATCTTTACGCTACCTTGGTCTGCTTGTGGACCGTGGTAGGAAGATATGAGTATGGTCTGCGTGCTACCGAGGTCTGCTTGTGGACCGCGGTAGGCAGATTCACCGAGGGCGATGTCCGTCCTGCCCTTGGTTGAGATCGACTGGGTCGGAAGGAACGGCTATGAAAGACTTGCTGAGTTGTTGAGTGAACTATATCTGTGCTGCTTTGTATTAAAAGAAACTAAGCGGATGCCCTCAGGGGGTCCGGTAAACAACTGAGACTTGCTGAAAAAATCATTGAAAAATTCTATAATGAATTGAGAATAAAAACTTGCTAATTATTGATAATATTTCTGAAAGGTTGGTGGCATGCCATGTCCTCGGAATTTCCTCACCGCCGAAGGTGGTTAGCTTGTACGAGCCCGGTCGTCCGACCATGCAAAAACGTCGAGGTTCTGCCTCGAAAATTCGATCAATTCTTTCCTTTGTTCCTCGAGCAGCAGGGAGACGACCGGGAATGTCTTCTCGGGCTAGTCGTCTGCGATCGAAATTTGTAGGAGTTCGTCCGCGGGCACTCTTGTACGCGGAGGTGTTTTTTCGAACATCTACCATGTTCACCTGTGCGGTTTTTAAGGCTCGTTGACTGTTCTTCAGCTCGGTGGCGTACCATCTTCGCGATGTGCCCTGATCTGTTCGGCACTCTCCGACTCCATCATCTGTTGGGAATTTCATCACCAAGTAATAGGTGGACATGCATGCCTTCAACTTGTTCAGCGAAGGGCGGCCGAGGATGACGTTGTGAGCGGATGGCCGATCGACCACCATGAATTCGACCATCACCTTCCGTTGTTTGGGCTTCTAGCCAAGGATGACAAGCAATTGGATGCCCCCGTTTACCGACCGGGTCTCCGGAGAAGCTGATGAGGTCGAAAGTGACGGGTTAGAGCTGGTCGTCCGTCAGCTGCATCCTTTGGTAGGCATGATAGAATATGATGTCTGCCAAGCTCCCGGTGTCTACCAAACACTTTGCGATGTCGCAGTGTCCGATCCCGGCCGTGAAGACGATGGCATCCTCATGGGGGACCGCGACGTTGACGAGATCTTCGTCGCTAAAGGTGATGACCTCTTCAGGTCGAGCTCTTTTTCACTCTGTCTTGGCTACCAGATGAGAGTAGGCCTTGGCCGACCGGTTGGAGGTGTTTCCAGCTGCTGGTCCTCCTATGATGGTGAGGATTGACTTGCCCTCGGCTAGGGGTCCCTTAGTGATGGTATAGACACCATTGTCACCAGGGATGCGCAAGCCCATTGCCGTGCGCAGTCGGTCCTTGGGCTGCGGACTGCCCACGAACCTCCGCTCGGCTTTTCTTCTCTTTGAAGCCGGATGGGACTTCTTTCTTCTTCTTCCTCGATTTTCTGGTTCTGACCAGGATGGGATGGACCCAGATTGGTTGTGCTGTCGGCCTCTGAGCCTTTCTTTTACCGACACCCTTTCTTTTCCAGCTCTAGATGAGCTTTCTATCGACCCAAACTGAATGGCGCAGACCCACTGTCTGGGGGCAGCCGGTCCTCCATCAGGATCTCTGTCGTCCCTCCGAGTAGCATTTTGATTATCGCCAGCGTCTGCTCACCAATTGGTGGGTTGAGGGTTCCTCGGAGGTGGAGGTGATAATCCTCGATCTCTCCGAGCGGGAGCCAGCGCTCGGTCAGCATTTCGAACAAAATTGCCATAGTATCCTCGTCGGATTAGGTCCTCAATCTCTCCTTTGAGGTACTTTCACTCCTCCATTTCGTAGCCGTGGTTAAGATGGAAGCAATTGTATCGGGAGCGATCTTTATTCTTTCCATCGCCAAGGGGTTTTGGCGGAAGTCGGAGGTTCCGATCGTTTTTGATCACTTCGAGAATCTCCGTCATCGAAGTGTTGAGTGGAGTATAATACTCGAATGTCTTGTACGGATGCCGGTAGGTTTGATCCTTACCGGACTTCTGCTTCTTGGGGTCGACTGAGTTCGGCGCCTGGTCGGCCGACTCAGACCTCTTCTTGTCTGCAGGCTTAGGATCGGCCTTCAGATTATTTACCGTGTTATTTTTCTGGGCCTTCGTCGTCTCTTCTGCAGAGGCGTACTTCTCACACCTGGCGAGCAGGTTGTCCAGGTTTTTCAGTGGCTTTTTGGCAAGGGACCAACAAAGCTCTCTGTCAGTCACCCCGGCCTGCAGGCTGGACATGTGCACTGCAGGCTCGACGTCCTTGATCTCGAGCACCTCGATATTGAAGCGCTTGATGAAGTCCCGCAGGGATTCGTCCTTCTGCTGCTTGATCGTTGATAGATGGTATGAAGTCTTCTTACGCACTCAGCTGGCTTGGAAGTGCGTCAATAATTTGTTCGACAGCTGTTCGAAGGATGTAATACTCTTCGGGGGGAGATTGTTGAACCAAGTACGAGCGGTGCCCCTGAGCATTGAAGGAAATGCCCTACAGATGAGGCTTTCGCTCAGAGGGTAGAATAGCGTCGTAGAGATGAATGCATCCAGATGCTGCTCGGGGTCGGTACTCCCATGGTACGAGTCCAAGACCGGCATCTTGAAGTTGTCAGGAGGGGGTACCCTCATTATCTCGTCCGAGAGTGCCGTAATGGCAGTATAGGCCGTCCTTGACGGAGCTACCCTGTTCTGCTCCACCTGCTGGAGCCGAGTAGTTAGCTCCAGTAAACGCCACTCGACCTCGGACTGAGGTGTGTCCGGAGGTGGCGCAACCGTTGCCGGTGTCTCTACATTAACCCTCTCCTGGCGGAGGGCGTCGAGGAAGGACCTCGCGCCTCTCATTGGAGGTGGCACTGTCGGTACCTGGTGCTGGCTCACCGGGGGATGCCGAGCGGCTGACCCCGCTACACTCCATGCGGGCGCTTGATCTCCCATGTGGGGGTTGTTCAGCAAGGTTATGGTAGAAGTCATCCACGCTGGCTGCGGATGGATCGCTGGGGGCGCATTCGGTACCGGATGGGGATTTTCTCCTCCAGCTGCCGAACCGCTTGCTCGAGCGCCCCTCAAGACTCTAGCCATCTGTTCGATTTGTTGTCTCAACTCATCAAACTGCTGACAAGTAACGTACTGAGGGGGTGGTGGTTGCGCCGTCGCCGTTGACGTGTGAGTTGGAACCGGTGCTGGTACCGATGGTGGTATTGGTGCTGGTGCAGGCGTGGGTGTGTGGTTCGTCCTCGTCGCACTTCCACTGCTGCCTACCTGAACCTGCACAGATGGCTCTGAATGTGCACGAGATGTCTGTGCTCGAGTTCTCCTGTGAGCCATTGAAACCAGAGTGCTCATAAGCTAAACTTCAAACTCAGTCAAAATAGGCCCCACGGTGGGCGTCAAACTGTTACGGTTGGAAATCGCCCGTCGATCCGCGATCTGAGCTACCTGCAATCACAGAGATGAGACAAGGGAGTTGGGTGCCTAAGCCCCGGGTACACTCCGATGCCTAAGTCAGATTCCCAATGTAAACAGTCAAGAGATAGCAGAAAGCTATCTCCAGTTTAAAGAGTGTGGGACGATGAGAGAGTTTGAGTGTGCGAGAATGAGAGATTGTGAATTGTGTAAAAGTAACTTGTGCGTAAGTGATTACCTTGAGAGATTGCCCTCTACTTATAGATTGGGAAGAAGGATGGAGGTACCAGGACTCAGGGGAGTAGACTGCCAATAGGATTGCCACGTGTCGCTTTGTGGGACACCCGTGTGGTAGACTCCGAGTAGGAGTAGGTGACCTTAGCCAAGGAAGCTAGGTCGGTCAGCTCCGGGACTGACACATGTCAATGTGTGAGTAATCGCGGACCGCGATAGTCGGCATCGTATCAGACTGGGAGAAGGACTCCTCGGATGTAGCATAATCACATTAGAACTCTGACCATCGATTGGGAAACGTAGCCGAGTAGGACTATGACTTCGAGCACTACTATAGACGATGATAACTGGACGACATAGGCCGAGTAGGACAATGACTCCGAATGCCTTATAAGCCGAGCGTAAGACACACCGAGCGGTTGGCTCCGAAGGTGAAGCTTGACACGTGTTTTAAATGGATGGGATTTTTCCCACATAACAGATAGAATGGGTTATTTTCAAGTTGATGTGTGGAACCTAATATAATGATTCGGTTATAGGTTTTCCATGAGAAACCATAGAGAATAGGTTAGGGATAATGGATGAGGGAAAAACTATGATTAGAGGCCATAGAATGATCTTAGGGTGAATCCCATTGATTAGCCATGAGGAAGAACTCGTATGAAAAGTAAAATCAACCAAAACTGCGTATGGTCCCAGCTATGGTCAACCATAGGGTCCGACCACATAGTGTATGGTTGCATATATTGCGACCACAGGTCCAACCACACATCCGACCACACGATAACAGCAAGCATATTTTGAGACCAAACAAGGTTTTTGACTACTGTAACTTAGTAAACTTGAACCATAACTTAAATACATTAATTGTTTGGGTTCCTAGTAGATTCAAAGTGACTTCTAAAGCTTGGAAGAGGAACAAACATCAATCAAAGGTGAGGGAACAGAACCTAAACTAATTGACTAATAACAAGCTATTTATTTTATTGAGTCCAATGCCATGATTGATTCTATACTTGTATGCTTGTAATGTGCATCTCACATGTCATCCAATATTCCTGCTATTACTGCTCATGCATCTTTATTTCTGTTTATTATAACATGATGATGATGATGCTAGGAATAGGCATGTGATTGTGTGTGTGGTTAATGTATTGGATGCGAGTGGAGCATCAGGGGGAGGACGTGACATTGTGTTTCATCCTGGTCAACAGACTCTAGCTCTATCTCTACTCAAGTCTTGCCCACTGACATCATCGTATCTTCATTACCTTAGTAGAACTATTACATCATAGGGCATCAGGGGAGGTGGTCTCGGATCGTATAGTCTTCGACTCTGTCGGGGGGCCTTTGCTCTATCTCTATGGACGTATTAAAGGATACTGGGGTGAGGCCTTAGATACACTGGATGACATTAGGATTGGTTAGTTGCAAGCCCTCGCCAATAGGGGCTTACATGTTGGTATGGGTAGGGCATCAGGAGAAGTGTTGGCGGTATTTGATCTGGACACTTTAGCTCTATCTCTATTCCATGGTGGGTGCATGTGGGACGACAATGGTATTTGATCCATTGGGTAGATTTATACACTCGTGTATAGGGGTGCGGGGGCCTCCAAACCTTTCTATAGCACATTGCAAACTTAAAAACCAGACCAAAAATATGAATTGAATGCATGCATATATTTGTTGCATTGTTTTATTTTCTCACTGAGCTCAAGTTGGAGAGCTGACCCTCGCGTGTAAAAATTTTTTTAGTTTCTGATGTTGTAGCTATTACTGTTGAAGACTATATGGATACACAAACGTATGGATATGTAACGGCTATGGATGTGCAAGCTGTGGAGGACAAGCGAAACTCGTCAGGCGAATGTTTCCACCGTGGTAACGCTTAGTGTTTAAGTTTTGTATTTTGATATGTATTAATTATGTTTTGGTTAATTGGAGATAAATGGATCATTTAATTATTTATCATGTAGACCTCAGTTCATTATTAATAAGACTTCCGCTATTTACTCAAATATCTCTGATTATTACAGTAGAATGTGTTTTGGTTTAACATGGTTGGCATAGTCTATACGATATCCTGATTTGAACTGTTGATTTTTATGATGGTTCATCACACCATTGATTAATCCAGAATTGAAATGTGACAGAACTGGCTTGACCAATACAAGGATTTCTCCACCCATGCATTCAAGGCGGAGGACAATTACACCTCCCTTGTTTACAGGTCTCATGCATATAGAGACAGTGGACAGTCACTGTACTCGATGCCCAGTTTGTTTCATTTAACCTGTTTCATCTAATGTGTTCCATTTAATTGATTCAGCTTGTAATTGCAAAAGGCGGCAACAACAACATCATTACTAGTTCCAGCTCCAGCTCCAACTCTAGCAGGGTAAGGATGTTTTTTGACTTTATTTTATTTTACTCGCTCGCTCGCACTCTTCTGCATATGAGTATTTGCATAACTTGACAAACTTGCCTGATTTTTATTTTTATTTATTTTAGTTTATTCTTTGGCGCACTTCTGCACATGAGTAGACCTTTATTAAAGTTGACTTAAGTTAGAATGTTGTCATAGCTCAATGAATCTGAACCGTTGAATCAAATCACTGAATCAGTTGCATTATGACTTTTACTCTCTTTTTTGTATCACTTTTATACCTCAAAGCATTTTGGTTTTCTCAATTGGGTTGGGTTATAGTGTTAGAATTTCTTAATATCTCAAGAAATTTCATAGCTAGTTGTTAGGAATTATAATGACAATACAAACTGCATATGCTGTTCTATTTTAAAAAGCTTACAGACCTTTTCTGTGAATTAAGAAGTTGTATCCAAACTTGGGTGAGACGTATAGACTATTTTGAAATATTATAAAATTATGAATACCGTTCAAAAGTTTAAAATTTTAACTAAAATTCTCTTTGATATTTAAAAAAATATAAAAATATTTCATTTTATACTCAAAATTTGCTTATAATCATAGATATATATTTAAACCCATAAAAGATATTTAGGATAATTTTTTTTTCTTGACCTTTTTTTTCTAGTTTTGTTTTTATTTTTCAAAATTTATTTATTTAAATTCAATAAATATTAGAGTTAAAAATTAAAAACTAAAAATAAAAAATAGATTAAAAAAGAAAAAAAAAAAAAAAAAAAAAAAATTTTTAAAAAAGATATTATTAGTGAATTAAAATTTTTGGAATTTAATCAGGAAAATCCGTGTTATTTTGATAATTTTTCTTAACTTTGATTTATTATTATTATTATAAGAGGAAAATTTGGATGCTAACACATGAAATGATCGTAACCCATATTGTCACAAAATAGTGCAACATCTCACAGTTAGGGGGTGTTTGATAACACTCCAAAAGTTGGTTTCCGGAGCATAAAAGAGGTGGTTCTTCGTTCATTTAGAGAATCCGTGACCGAACGCGGTCCAAACTCTATCACCATTTGAAGCTCAAAAGTCTTCTTCCAGCAAATTTAGGTGAAAATGGATTCTACCATCATTTAATTCCCGGGGGTTCTTCTTCATTTAGCTCGTGCAGGGATTCTTCACCATGAAGCTCGTCTTCTTCCATCTACTGGGTGATTCTACCATCATTTTTGCAACTGGGGTACTGCTTCATTGTCTCTGCTACTAGGGTACTACTTCGTCGTCTCTGCTATTTTGGCCATTCTTCATCGTCTCTGCTACAAAGGTACTGCTTCATCATCTCTGCTACTGGGGTTCTGCTTCATCATCTCTGCTACTAGGTGGTTCTTCATCATCTCTGCATGGGTCAACATTCTTCATCGTCACTGCTACTGGGTTTGGAGTCATCATCGTATCTGCTACTTGGGTATTGACCTAGACCAACAAAAATTTCATCAATTCCATGTAAGTTTCTCAAATCTCTCTCTCATAATCCCTCTCCCGAAATATTCCCTTTACATATGTTTCACGATTCAGAAAAAAATGGGGTTTTAGGTTTCAATCAAAGAAACCCTAAAAATCTCACATATCAATTAGGGCTTTTTCTAATTATTTTATTTTGCTTCCTTTGCCAGCTTTGTTCCATTTAACCAAGAAGAATCATACTAAGGTATGTTTCTTCTCTCAAATTCAATATCGTCTATTTTTTTTTTTCAAATGATACCTTGTTGCTGTATGTTATCGATTAGGTTTCATTTCATGAAAAACCAGTGACCCCTGTTCAGATTCTTCACATTTCCTTTCATTTTGTTCCATTTTTTTTTCAAGTTTAATTTATGAGCCTTTTCTATTCGAACACTTTGCTTTCTTTTTTTAACTTACATTTTGATGTAAATGAATTGCCATCTAAACTCAGTAGCTGAGTATATGTTTTGGTTTCTGATGCGTGCTTGAATTCTTGCATGGATAGTGGTTTGTGTGAATTGGTTTGAGGGTATTTCTGCTCATGGAAGACCTGTAGATATTTGGGGGAAAACATTGATGTTAGGGTTAGTACTTTGGTTTAGGGGTAAAGATGGGATTCAATCCCAAGTGTAGTGTTTGATTCCTATACTTTGCTAGTGAAGCAAATGAGATTTACATTCTATACAATTTTTTTGACACTATATGGTGCTACTCCATGGCTACAAAGTATTTCCCATCTTTCTCTAGCAACTTGTAAGAGAGCCACGAAGATTTATGCCATGACCGAATTTATGTACTCCTTGATCATTTTACAATATCTGCACCACCTATGCCCCAGTTGGGTAAAATATTACATAAGCATCCACAGCTTAAAGAATATAGAAGCTATTAAACTCTCAAAAACACACACATGTGCGCATGTACAGCAAGAGAGATATATACCTTATGAAACGCAAAAACTGGTGGTATGCTCATAAGTATGGCTCCAAGACCAAGTTTAGCTGTGAGTCCAGATTCTATGTTATTGAATCCATCGTCAATGGGTAGAAATAGTTCAATAAGCCCTCAAATGATAAGGTAAATGTGGTTGGTATTTTTTTCTTTTTTGAGAAATCCTGAATGTTGATAGCAGTACCTGTAAAATTGAGTTATCTAAGGAAACATTATTCTTTATCAATTTTATGTTAGCTGGTAAGATTTTCTATAGATCAAATGACAGTTCAGATAGTTGCTCAAGGCCATACTTCGGCAGCCATCTAGTCACATTTCTGAATGAAATAACACCCACAATTACTTGAATTCAGCACATAAAGAGAACTTAAAATCCTAGTGCTAATTGTACAGGTTTTGGTAGCAAGCACCTGATAGGTACTTTATAAAATTACTTCTCCTGCCACCTCTTCCATTCCCCTCACCATTCTCTATGAAAGATTCTATGAATAATGCATCAAGCTTAAGTGGATTCACCTCATCCGTCATTAGGGTTCCCCCCAAATTCTCTTTATGCATTAATTAGAACAAATTGACATTAGCAATGGTAATCATGATTTGCCACTGTAGGAGCATTTGATAAGAGGAATCCAATAAGAAAACTCTTAATTAATTACAATATTTATGGCCAATTTTCCCAAGCAGACTCCCAAAAGTTTTACAGGTTCAAAATCCAAATTCAGTATTTGGTTATTCTATTTAACAAATGAGAATTCTGAATTCTATAAAAAATAGATTGCACATGGGTTGGATGGGGTATTTAGTTTAACCATATATATACCCAGCCTTACGAATATAGGGTCTAGATGTCGGCATCTATCCTGAATTTGATAAATTTTGAGACTAGCAAACCCATATATATCGGTGTAGACACTTCAATTTTGTCGAGCAAATTAAATTGGATTTTAAGTTCAAGATAAATAAAATTTATTTAGATAGAAAGAAAAAAATTGGTTAATTAATTTTCTTACATTAAAGCCTAAAATAAATAAAATAATAAAAAAAAAGAGAAGAAAAGGAGAAATCATAAGAGATAATTCGGACATATGGTATGCAAAGGTAAAATGGCAAATTTGTAATTAAGTCATAAAATAAATTCTCTTAAAAAGTCGATTTTGAAAGCATACCATGTGTACTCCCAAATATGAGTTCCCTCTAAAAGTGCCATGTGAGGATCTGGGGTGAGGGTAGCAAGTTTCCTCTAAGAAATGGACACGTGTAATTT
This sequence comes from Protea cynaroides, assembly GCA_028583415.1. NCBI lineage: Eukaryota > Viridiplantae > Streptophyta > Magnoliopsida > Proteales > Proteaceae > Protea > Protea cynaroides. The sequence continues at coordinate 99,261,257 of CM053266.1, forward strand.
GTATTAGGATTGGATATAAAAAAAAAATCCAAACAAACCAAGAGATTTCATCATTATTCTCCATCGTTCAAGAAGGGAGATAGCTCGAGAGGGAGTAAGGGAGAGGAGAGGGTTTGAGGGTGAGGAAGAAGAAGGTGAGCAAAGGTGAGCTTCGATCGATGGTGAACATTAGCGAATTTCGGTGATCGGCGAGTAGTAATGAGTTTCTGTCGGGGGGAGCATGCGGTGAGCTCTAATCAATATCAAGGCAGTAATGGTAGCAATGGCGACGAGCCATTTTGCTCAGATCTAGTTTTTCAGAAACCAGATCTGAAGCTGGAATTTCTTTAAACGACGGCTATTATCCAGTGATCTGATGTTTTCTTGCTCCGACGACGTGGCTCCAAGTGATGTTGAGACGTGAGCATCCTCAATATTTCATGCGGCATTAGAAGCATACAGGATCACTTCTTCTCCCTTGATATCACTACAACAATGTTTATTTTTGGCGACGGAAGTTTTCCGTCGCTAAAAGGATGTTTCCGTCGTCGTTTATATTTACCGACGGACCAGTTTCCGTCGTATATTCTGTCGGCGTAGCGCCATGGCATAAATTCACATTTTTCCCCACGGAAATTTTAGCCACGGAACGTGAGTTCCCGTGGTTGAAGTTGTTGATATTTACCGACGGTAAAAAATGTTCCGTCGGTAAAAATATCTATAATTACCAACACGTTCTCTATTACCGTCGAGTATAATACCAAATTTTTTCCAATTTCCGTGGGCATAAATTTGTCTATTTACCGACGAAAATCTAATTTCCGTGGGTAAAAATATTATTTACCGACGGATTTTTTTTACCGTCGGTAAAAATAGTCTTTTTTAAAAAAAAATTCCCAAGCAATACGCATACTGAAATATTCCTGTAATATAACACAAACAATGGATTTTAATCACATTACTCATAAAGTGCTTGCAGAATGGATTTTTTTTCTTTAAATAGTATATAATATAGAGCAAACTTCCAAAAAGTCATCCAATTGAGAGCAGGTTGTAGGTTACAAAAATAACAATATAAGTGTATTATTAATTCAATATTTGACAGTGACTACAACTTTGACAATGATCTGCAATAATGGTGCGAAAAAACAATAAAAACCCCCAATCTTCTTCCCAACTCCAACATTGAGCTATGTCTACTTAAAATCAAATAAGGTCCTAAACAAATTGCACAAACTTCAACCCAAATGACCAATATAATTCCTTGGTTGGTGGGAGCAGAACTTGATTGACATTCATGCAAGGAGAAAATACATGGAATAAGCATAAAAACAATTGACCAAAAATGATAACTAACCGTCAAAAAATGCATTGGCGCAACAGGCTTGACATTTCTATCAAGCTCAGTAAATAGGTCTCTTGTCGCCATGGTCAAGAGATGTGAAGACTGATCCAACTCGTTGCTTCTTCCAGAATGGGGATACCTAATTGGAAATATCACATTGAAGTGCAAAACTAAGTTCAACCATAAATGCAATTTTCATAAGTTCCAAAGCACATCTTAAAGATTCTTTTTTTTTTTTTTTTTTTTTTAATCTTAGGAATAAATCCTTGAGGAGTCTTTTTTTAAACCAATAGCAGCATAAAACAATAGACACTCACTTGAGTAACGCAGACTTCAACTCTGGAACTGAATGCAGGCAATGTATTGTGGAGTTCATGTAACAGAAATAATGTATCTTCAGAGCATGAAGCAATAGAATAATGATCAAGATATCTCATACCCACAGCAACTACTGAATAATTTTTTTCCCTTTTGGGGGGGGGGGAGTGTGACTTCAGCTATTAGAACAGTTTGTGAGACTAGACAACCATTCAACTCACCACAGCAACAACTTGCTCTTCCTCTGGAAGGTCCTCCACAAAAACAGGACCTTTCTCTGGGGCTTATTCTATTTCATCTGCAGTTCCCATCATCATCAATTTTTTACCCTAGCCAAGTTTACAGAACAGGGGAAATTTCACACTTACTGCACAAGGTATACACACTATATTTGTTACCAACTTGTTTGGTGTATGTAAAAAAAGAGAACTAGGAAAGAAGCAAAACACTGGTAACTGACAACCTCTTTAGATTACTTGACATTAAGAGATGATTTTTCATGATAATTAAAAGGAAAGCATACAATATAAGCAGGATGACTCCACATCACATGTTCTCTATTCAACAATATAACATTGGTGGCTCCATATAGAACTGACAGATTACAGTCGACAGAATTTTCAGTTCAATTTTCCACATTTTTCGATTGCCCATAAGAAGAACCCACATCATGTGTTCATCTGCAACAATATGGTCCCAAAACTAAAGCAAAAAATAAAATAAAATAAAATTGAAGCGTATAAACTTCTATAATAACTAACCTTGTTGGGTTTGGGAGATTAAAATTGACTCCCTATCAGCTCCAATTGACATAGAACATGAATAAAAGCAATCAAAGCATACCTTGTGCTTTCTGGTCCCAAATTATGCAACCAAACTGCAACCCATTGGGATACATTCATACATTAAACAACATAATTGACATAAAGCTATACACCTTACAAGTTTCAATCCCCATATCAGGAACTTAGTTGTGCATCTTCCAATTAGTTTTCAAGGGCCAAGGCATAACATTCTCGCTAATCACACCCCATTCCGCTTAGATGATAGAGAGCCTACTTAGGAACTGACAAACCTCCTAAAACTTTATAAATTAATTTCTACACATGAGGAAACAACGACTTCTTAAAACATTTTTTTCTTGCTCTCCTTTAAAAATAAAAAAAATAGAAAATAATTAAAATTATGTTCAGTCTTCCACAATTATCAAAGCCCTGGCCCAAATCAACATACCACCCAGCACCAAAACAGGCTGGGTGATACTTGAAATAGGCAGAAGAAAAAAAGGATCTGGCCAATAAACCAAGCCATTTTTTGATGACCTGTTCATGCCGAATAGGTTTTGTAATGTGTTTTTGTGTGTGTGTGTAGGGGGGAGGGGGGGGGATATTTCCATACCGTGGCAAGTTATCAACAAAACCAGCAAAGCTGCTTATTTCTCTGCCAACTGAACTGTCATGTGGTATGCTTCCTTCAAGGATTTCAATGCACCAGTGCTAGTGTTGCCCTTGAAACAGCATTTGCAGTGATTCCTTGCATTCCTATTTATTTAACATAACCTATTAACTAATTCCTACACTTGGGCCTTGTGTATGTGTTATGCCTTATTTTCAATCAAAGAGCATACACCATTTTCATCACTAGAAGGAAAAATAGCTGCGACTCATAGCATATACCTCTTTTCAAGAGTTTGTTCATTCTATAAGGGAAAACAGAGAATGACTTACAGGTAAGTGCATAACTATGATTTCCACCTCGAGGACAAGGTTCTGTTGACAGGAGGAAGTAATGTTACACCAACAGAACCAACTGAGAAGAGGAAGAAGAGATCGTTGGAGATCAGCCAGCTTGAGGGATTATACTATATAGTAGTTAAGAAAGAACTAAGTCTTCTTCTTCTCTCCTGGAGGTGTCTTCCCTCAAAGTAGACATTCTGTAATCCCCTTCCTTCTGCTAATACAATTCCCCTTTCTTGATTCCCTGAAAGCATAGTTGTATCAAGGACACCATATTTTTGTCTGAAACGGTCGACAAAATCACTCGTGCAAGTTGGTAAAAATTTTCCACCCCTAATTATCAATTCATCCATTAGTCCTAGGGTGGTCAGGACTTGTAATCCATTCCTCCCTTTGTCCCAGGGTGGTCAGAGCTTCTAATCCAGGACAGTCTATCAAGCTCAGTTTTGTTGGTTGTTCAAAAGGCAACCAAGTCATGCAGGAAATGATGGTGCTTTCAAGGACACTTAGTTTGTCACTTAGACAAAATCCCTTGGAGATTTGTCACTTAGTTTAAGAGGGCAAGAAGAGTTCAATATGTATATAGGTTATTGTGGCATAGATCAGTTCTAGGTTGTTATGTTTTTGTTGAGTGATAAGACTGTTTGCCTTATTTCTAAATATAATGAACTCTTTGCATTGTTCGCACCCCATTGTTGTTTCCCTTTATTCATTAAATATATCAAAATAATTTGTATCGGAATGCACATCCCATACAGAAAACATTTGATACATGTCATACGATATGATAAGAAGCAAGAAATTCCCCCTTCGTGTTGGGACAAGTTCACAATCATTGGAAGCCTTGAAAAAAAGAAGAGGGGGGGTAGACAAGAAGAAAAATAAACCATAGACTCTATTTTACAGCTAAAAATATGACACAAGGATTAGAATATAAAAAAATAGACTTTTTATTTATGGCTGCTCCTTCCAAAAGTCAAAATGGTATTATTCAATAAACAACCAAAAACTTCTCTTGCTCTATTGTAAGAATGCAGCATACCACTAAACTGATTTACTCATTTTTTTGACAAAGGCAAAGGGTTTAAATAAGCACTCTGTTCATTACCTCAGATCACTCAGTTCTAGAGTAAGATCACTAATCTCCATTCCTGAAAGCCTAATGGCAGCCATTGTACTTGGGAAGCTCCTCACGGGCTGTATCCGCCAATCTTGAAAGAGATGTTGCGGCTCTCCCCATTGCCTAGGAGTAGAGAAGAAATGCGGAGATTCCGTAGTCATTAAAGTTAGATACATGGGCCTTAAAGTTAGATGCAAATAAGAATTAGTGAGAGAAAAATATTTCCCAAGTGCATCGCATATACAAAAAGGATAGAACTCAAACAATAGAAGATCATTTTTAATGTTTTTTAATCTTTTATCTTTTTTACTATTTTTTTTTAGGGGTATCTTTCTCCTTTGTTGCACTATATGGTAATTTGTGAATCACCAGGAAGATGATAGAGGCACCATGTGAAAAAGCTTGCCATAATCCATACGTGAATAGCTCCACTCTCTTTAATCTTTGGAATATCAAAGAAGCTGACCGATGCAATTAATAATATTAAAAACATTGCAGTGTAAAAACTATCCAAACTTCCCTTGCCACCCAAAAGAAGGCTGCAGTCATATAAGGTGAATCGGGGACGGTTGGTTTTTTTTTTTTTTTTTTTTTTTTTTAAAGAAATATTTGGAAGCCGATAATACCTCCCCCCCCCTCTTCAAAATTGGCTAGATACCCCCCTAGGGCAAATTGCTTATGTGGAATTGATGAGTTGAGTTTAGTTATGTTGCTAAAGAACCAAAAAACTGAGGGATGAATCACAAAATAACAGTGCATTTTTTATCTGGACCAAACATGGCATTCTATAGAAACTAAAGAAGCTTGTCCAAGGACAAGGACAGAGAGGCGACTCATAGATCAGATTTGAGAATCATCTGAAAGTTTATCATCTTCAGATGAATCTAAGGGAAGGAAAGACTCAGGATAATCCCTACTGATCCAGCAGAATGGGTGGCAAAGAAGGCAATGGAAAAAGGCCAACAGATTCCCGTTTCCTTAAATGGTATCAAGCAGAAAACGATGGCGATGCTGAACAATGTGGGAGGACTTTCTAACAAGGAGATAGTTCAGGGTAAAAAATAAAGAGAGGATAAGTTCAGGGTAAAAAATAAACAGAGGATCTCAAACAACAAGAGAGCATAAATGTTCATAGTAGACTCTCTCAAATCACTGATATTGAAACGGATTCTAGAAGAGAAATAAGAGCCAGAGTTTTTTTTGCAGAATGCATTTGAAGATTATCTCATGGAATTGAGGGGGAAGGGATTGGATGAGAAGGAGACTACAATTTTAGATTTTGTTGCAGATTCAAAGCCCAGAATTGCATAATCCAAGATCTACTGGTTCACCATATTCAGAATAAGGAGAGGAAGAAGTTTTGGATATTGTTGCAAACCTTTGCAAGGTGCTTTAGGAGGCACTCTAGCAATATGGAATTCAAATTTTTTTGACTGTTTAGTAAATTCATATGGTGAATATTGCTTCAGTATGGCTAAAAAAATAGAGGAGGATGGATACACTTGGGATAACACTTCCCAATCACAGAAGCCGACAAGCTGCCTATTAGAGTCTCGGTAGATAGGCACAATGACTTGACCTAAGTTCTGACTTCATTTGGGACTCTTCAGCATATTGGAGCCCTCAAAACAAGGAATTAGAGGGAATACACAGATGTTTCATCGTAGAGAAAGAGAAGTTCTAGATTGCGAAGCCCTGAGCCCCCTCTTACTCCATAGGCGACTCGAAAACTATCCCTAGTAAACAGGTAGCAAAATGAAAGAAAACCTGGGAATGGTGCTTGCTAGGAATGAAGCAAAGAGACTTTTAGAAAAAAAAAATGGACTTTTCTGATATTCCGGAAGAAATGGAAATTCCTAATAAGTCAGGTGTTTGCCGGAGGTCCTGACCTGTGATTATTGACTTATTTTTAATAACATCAGGGAAGGGTAGGTGATGAGGAGTCAGGTGTTTGCTTGTGTGGATTTATCTGTTCAGTTCAGGCCTCCAGTGGGAAATTGATGGATTTTCTGGTTGTACTTTAGCTATTGATGGAGGGTGTTAGATTTTATATTTTTCTGCTTGTGTGTTTTGCTGTCTCCTAATAAGTCTTTAAGTTTATTTCTTTTGTTTCTAAACAACTCTACAATACTTAACCATTTGTGTAACAGATTTCTTCTATTCATACGTTAGAGTTCTCTCAATACTTGTGGACTAGGTCACTGGGGGAGCTAAGTTTTGACTTATTGGAAATACTCAAGCAGAACACACTGAAATCATTACTACTTGGTTGAGTTGTTCACTCAAAAGCTGTGTTTCATCTGAAATTCATCACAATCAAGTTCTCATGACCTCATAGAATAAGTACAAGTTATACCATCCAAATTCTAAGGGGCCTAGATCATGGATACATGCACTGTATCATGTAATTGGGCATGTATATTTAAGATGGTTATGTTTTTGTGCATTGCAAATCTATGACTTTAACTAGCAGAAAATGGGATGACACTGGAGGATAGATTCTTCACTCCTTTTGTAGATAGGATAATTCAAAATTTTAAAATAGAGATTAGAAATATTGAGATTGTTTGCCATATGCAACCCCTGTCCATAGACTAATATGAGATGGAAAAATAATATAATGGCAGTGGGAGAATAAGTATCAACATACCAGGGGCATGACATCGAGAAGCAGAATAAAGACTAATGGCCTTGGATTTAGAGAGACAGACTTCAGCATCCCGCCACAGTGACAAGCTCGTGTAGCCGCTGCCTTCTCCTCCTTCTCTTTTTTTTTTCTTTGGAGGAGCAGTGCTGCTCCCCCTCTTCGACGGCGGCGGCTCTGCTGCCCCTGCCCCTTCTCCTTTCTCCATTTTCTTCTTTCTTCTCCCCTCTCTTCTTTCTTTCCCTTTTCTTCTTTCTTTCCATTCTCTTCTCACACTTCCATTTCTTCTCCCCATGCACACAAAAACTCTCTTTCTTATCTCTTTACTTGTTCTCTGTCGCAGCTTCCATGGAAGGTTATGACCTCTTCTGTGAAGTCGAAGGTTCGATCCCTCTGGAAACCCTTCTTGCAGATCTCAGAGACAAATCTGTTGGTTGCCATTAGACTCCTTGGGGATAAAGCAATCACTTCAGCATCTGGATCTGAAACAGAAGAAGGATCAAGGGGAAACCCCAAAACAATCTAGAAAAAAAATTGAGGAGATGTATAAATAACCTTACCAGGGAAAAATTAGACTAACAGATGGGTTTCTACCCAAATCTTCACTACGCATCAACCCTCTCAGGCTTTCTTTATATGTAAACATAGAGGGACAAAGAGAATTTCGGTCACTTGGTATTGGAAGAATTTCGGTCACTTGGTATTGGAATGGAGAGATAGTCTGGCATCTAAGGAGAAGATCTGTCAAATATGGGAGAAAATAAGAGAAACTTAGACGAGAAAACCAAAAAAATTTTAGGGATTCTGCGAAGTAAGGAGATAGGCAAGAGAAAGAGAGAGAGAGAGCGAGGCCGAACCAAGCGCATAGACCAGGAATTCTCCCCCACCGGTTTAGGTTTAACTGTATGATTTTTTGCCACGGGTACTTAAATACCGTGGCAAAAAATTATTTTTACCCACGGGAAATTAAATCCCGTGGCCACAAATGATTTATGCTCACGAGAACTTAAATAACGTGGCCAAAAATGATATTTTTACCCACGGTAAATTAAATCCCGTGGCCATAAATGATTTTTACCCACGGGAAATTAAATCTCGTGGCCATAAATGATTTTTGGTCACGGAAACTTAAATACCGTGGCCACAAAAATGGTTTTTGGCCACGAGAATTTTGGCAAACAAGATTTTGGCCACGGGAATTTAAGTTCCGTCATTAAACTCTCTAATTTTTTGCCATAGGATTCTAAGTCCCGTCAGTAAAAATAATTTTCTGTGACAGAAACTTAATTTCCGTCGGCTAAAATAATTTTTTGCGATGGAAATTTAAATACCGTCGCTAATTTATGTCGCCAAAAATGGTTTTTGTTGTAGTATATCCACCTTTACTCACAGGCAAGTAAATATTTTTAAAACTCTTTGTATTTACTTTATGTGGTAATGGGATCGGTCATCGTGCGCCCATGATTACGATGCGGGTGGGTAATACGATATGCATGCTGCACTTGCCATCCCTAGTGTAGTGATGGGTAGGATAGACTAGGATGTTCCCTACCCCTTCAATGTATTCCGTAAGTGTAAAAGAAAAATGTATTAATAGTTTTGATTCCCAATCCTTACTTCAATATCCCATAGACATTTATACAAATTTGTATTATTTTATCCGCGCAATGTGGACTCATGCGCTTGTGATGCAAAAATGAATGTGGATGTGTGGATGTATGTAAAATAAAGCAAGGCTCAAATTTCTATCTTCCAATATCAAAAGTACACTCTCACATGTTGACAAGTAGAGATCATTTCCACATTTCTTTACGCGTAGTTCATTTCGAACTATGTATGGGCCTGATTATCGAACCCTACCCAAGATACATAGGCTGCCTAAGTATCCATTACCCAAGCTCAGTCTAATTGAATGAGGGTTGCAATAACACACAATTTGCATCATTTTGTGCCTCACTCTGCACACTTGTTTCTAATTGCATTTTTCAAACTTTACTATTTCAATCATCAAGTATATTTTCAAATTCAATTTCAAATTCAATTTTAATTTCAAATTCAAATTCAATTTCAAATTCAAATTCAATTTCAAATTCAATTCGATTTTAATCTCAAATTCAATTTCAAATTCAATTTCAATCTTAAAATCATTTCAAATTCAGTTTCAATTCAATTTCAATCTCAAATTCAATATCAATTCAATTTCAATCTCAAATTCGATTCAATTTCAATCTCAAATCCAATTTCAATTTCAAATTCAATTTCAATTCTCCATCTTCGGATGGAACCTTGGGCAAGCATTCCATCATAGCATAGAAGTCCCTTTCAACCCTTACCTATACATAGACAGTCTATCAACTTGACTAATGGTTGTAAAAGTTTATTCGATTGCTTTACATAGATGGCCTACCAGTTTGACTAGTGACTGTCGGAATCTATTCAATACCATAAACTTAGATGACCTATTTGCTTGACTAGTGGCTATAAGAATCTACCATTTTACCAACCCAAGCGGTTGAAATACGTTGAGCTTGATTCTTGGGCTTATCCTGAGATACGTAGGTAGCGTAAGTGCTTATCATTTGAGTTCAGTCCTAAACTAATTTACTTTAATTTACTTTCCATTCTTCATGTCATTTTGAATGTCATTTTTAGAATTAATTTCAAATCATTGCATTCAAACTTTGAACTATGCTTTAATAGTTGAAAATGATTTTTATTTGTCAATGTGTTGAGAGTTGTGCACTTGTCACCTGAGATTGGTTGATTGGTCCATCATCAAATCTTTTTTTTTCTGATCTATATCACACTTTAATTCTTCTTTCTATTATATTCATAATTATATGGCTTGCTCCTAGATTGAAATATATCTAGAACTTAGGTCTGGTACCTGTTAAAAATTTTTTAGCCATTGCCTGTAATTTAAATTTGAATAGAAATAGTATATGGAGACTAATCTTCGAATTAGGCAATTTAGGTGCCTAACACATTCCCAAATTATAATATGACACTTACCCATTGTTTCTCTAGTTTTGACCATAAGCCTTAATCCATTGCATGAGTCATTAGTATTTCTCATTTGAGAAATTATATATAGGTCCTAGACCTTATCTAGGTGGCGACTCCATTTCAATTTTTGACCATTTGTCCTTACAATCTGGTCCAATCTCAATTCAAATTCTTTTCAATTATTTTTTTAAAAAAATTTTTTACAAACCGGATAGCAGGAATTCATATGGGCCCATATGGAATCTGTCCCTTCTCCAATTGGTTCACAAGCACCTTCTTAGTTTATAGTATTTTTTAAAATATCTTTTTCATTGGAGCTTGATTCCATGTCCGTGTACAAGAAACTGGTCAGCAGGAATTCCTTTGTTTTCTACCATAATGGCCCTATTTTGAAACTCATGTGAAAAATTAGTGACATATCAATTAAACTAGTTAATTGTATCAAGTCTTCTAATGTTGAGAAGTCTTGGGATGTGAACTTCTTTGTAAGTTTTTTAAATCATGATTAAATTCTATTTAAGTTCCAAATGCGTACCATGGATTAATCATTGCCTAGGGCAGTTGATTGTCTTTAAAGACTAATTGTCAACTTTGTTCCATTTACAGCAAGTTGTTAGTCTATAAAATGGCAAGTTCATCAAGAACAAGTATAGAAACAGTTAAATGGAACAAGCTAGATGTGGGCACATATGTTGATATACTAGTAGAGGAGGTCATAAAGGGAAATAAAAAACTTACACATTTAACAATGATGGGTGGAGTAACGTAAAGGACAAAATGGAAGAAGCATTCGCTAGACCATTGACACTGAAACAGTTGAGGAATAAACTGAACAAGTTGAGGTCTGAGTATGGTAGTTTTGGAAGACTGGTCAATACTACTGGGTTTAGATGGAATGACACTACCAAGCATGTGAAAACACAAGACCTAGCTATATGGGATAGACACATCCAGGTAATCATATCTAACTGCAATATGAATAGTAATTCCCTGATAATCATTTCACAAAGTTAGAATAATTAGTCATTTGCTTCCAAGAAAACCCAGGTTGGGCCAAATTTAGGAAAAATGGACTGCCCTAGTATCAAGAGCTCCAAGTAATATTTGGTGATTCATATTCAACTTGTAAATTTGCTTGTAACAACCACGATGACAACTTCATCTTTGAAGAAGTAGATGCTGATAAATTGGACAACCAAGATGGTTCAGAGGATTCACCTGTAGAACCTACCACTTATATCACTGAAGAAGATGATGTGCAACGTACCCCACAGGCAGCTGTAGGTCACAGACTGGATAGGACTTCTACCGTTAAGAAAAGGAGTCCAAGTACTAACATAGTGGGAGCTATAAATGTAATGGTGGAACATTCCAAAGCCCATTTGGATTTGTTCACTACGTCACATACTTCCTCAGCCTCTCATTCTCCTAGCTCTGCCAGTACATGAGGTCATTCAATCATCCAATATCTGGAAGTATTAAACACCATTCTAGGATTAGACAAGGCGGTATATATCAAGACTATGAATCATTTGACCAACAATGTGAAATGGAGGGAGTTGTTTATGGCCTTAGATGAGGAAAAGAAGTTATGGGCGATAAAGTCCATTCCATGATATCACCAGTGCTTTACCAACATTCTAGTTACTCCATCCTTTACTTAGTGGTTTAAAATTCAATGCTATAGATACAATGATTTTATTTTTAGTTTGGAACAATGGTTTGATACTTTGCTTTTGATGGTTTATTTTTTATTTGGGAACAATTTGATGTAAACTCTTTATTAGGTTCTTTATTGTAAGACCTGCACTCTATGAATCCGATCTAAACCTTTAATTCATGTCATAACAAGTCTTCCAATCATCACTGGGCCAGACGGGACGAGCGGATGACAACCAGGTACAAAAACGGACCATGTATGATAATTATTTCATATCAGTCAATGGTACCGGTCGATCGAAATGTCTGCGCAAGCAGACTGCTTAGACCCGGAACTGGATCTCTGCGGGTCCCATTTTCCAAACATCAAACACTAGGACCTTCCTAATGTAAGGGGGACTTCCTAAACTCAACCCTAGTCTATTTAAGGATCCCTAAACCTCCTAAAATCTCTTTCATTGATTCTCACAAACCCTAAAGAGGAGAAAGAGATCGAAGAAGGAGAAGGAGCTAAGGGAAGAGGGAGAGAAGCCGCCGTTGCCGTTGGATGAAGAACACCCGACTGTGAACTAACGGTGCGTGCTTAAACCTTCCTCTAAGTTAAGCGTTAGTCATGAATGGATCAATACCATGCAAGGCGAGGTATTGATCTAAACCAGAATTTACCGTCAAACCCTAATATAGTCGATAAACCCTAGATTCAAGTTTTAGGCTGAGGATCATCGAAACTAGGACTTGAATGGAGTTTGAAACAACTCTAACTCTTTTCTTAGACTTAGAATGTATAGGAGAAACCCTAGGATCACTAGGGGGTGACTGACGGAAGGCGAGAACCAAGCGTATGGTCTTCTGGAGACATACCAGTCGACCATACCGGTCGCACCTTATGCGACCGGTACTGCGACTGGTCTGCACTATGAGGAGTGTTTTGACCCAGTTGATTTTTCGACCAATGTAAATCCTAAGAAAACTATTCTAACATAACCCTAACATCATATAGGACCTTGTGATAGCGAGTTTGGATTCTATGATGCGGAGCAAACTATCAAACAAGTATCAGGTAAGGGAATCAGACCTAAACCCTAATAATTTAATAACAGTAAAACATTATTAATAATTATGATTCTATGGATTGATGTTTGTGCATACTCGCATGTCATCTTTATTTTTAGTTATTATATTGTTCATGCATACTCGCTATGCTAGGATGTGACTATTAGGCATGTGATTTTTTTCGTTGGTGTATGAAATGGGAAGGGCCTAGGGTCTGGGATCATTCCTCAGACTAACACCTTTTCATATCGTTTCTATCTTAGCATGCTTGGTGTGGGTAGGGTATCAGGGGGAAGAAGTGGCACTGTGGTCTCCGGCCTGGCCACTAGACTCTAGCTCTATCTCTATGCCGTAGGGAGCTGTGCTGGGATAGGGCCTACTGTGATGACATATAGGATTGGTTAGTTGCGATCCCAATTTGCAAGCCCTCTCCAATAGGGGCTTACGTGTTGGTATGGGTAGGGCATCAAGGGAAGTATTGGCGGTGTTTTATTCGGACGCTTTAGCTCTATCTCTATTCCATGGTGGGTGCATGTGGGACGATATTGGTGTTTGATCCATTAGACGGCTTCACACACTTATGTATAGAGGTGTGGTGGCCACCAATCCTTTCTATAGCACATTGTAAACTTAAAACCAGACCATAATGTGAATGTTACTCATGCATGTTTTTGTTGCATTGTCTGATTTTCTTACTGAGCTAAGTTGTGAGCTCACCCTTGTATATATACATGTTTTTAGATGTTGATGTAGGTTACACTGTGGAGGACTAAGTGGATGCTCCAATATATGGAAGAGCTGCTGCCCTGGAAGTGCAAGCAGGAGAGGACGAGCATGACGCTTCATGCGAGTGCCCTTTCCGCGTGTACCTTTAGGATATTTGATTTATTTATTTTATTTATTTTCAATTGGATTTATAATTGGGATGTAAGGATAATTATTAATGTTTTGGTATTTTGAATAATTGGATAATTTATTTATCAATAGAAGTACTCAGTTATTTAATTTAAGACTTCCGCTGTATTTTATTGTATTCTAATTATGGTTATGTGCAATGGTTTGTTTGAGTGGACACGGTCTTATTGAGATCCTGATGTAAACCGTTGGTTCAGTGACGGTTCACTCACACTTCTAGTTCAACTGAAATTGAGGTGTGACAACTTGGAATCAGAGCTCTTAGGCTCTGTCCAACAAACCATATTTGCACTTACTGAGTCGATAAACTGAGATAGGAAAAATTAAAAAGCTTTAATAAAAATACACCCTAAGCACTTGTTTAATGCCTGAGACTAAATACTAAAGAGTATAATGTACTATAATAAAGGTGGAATTAATAAATAGACATGTCCTAGTGAGGAAACCATAGTGACAAGCAGCATGATCATAAATTACCATGACAAGTAAAAAGAAAATTTTATAAACATAAAATATCCAAAGAGTAAAAAGTTAGTTGTGCTATAGGGTACAGTCCACAAACCGGACAGTTACCCTGTTATAAAAGTCAAGGTATTAGGAGGAGAGAAAAATAAAGTGATCTATCATGGGGTTGGGGGCATAGGAGGAATAGGGTCAGCGATGTCATAATCACGCTCATATGCTACCCTGAGCTAGTGTTCCTGCTCCTGCGTGACTCTGAGGCTGTGAGAAAGGTGCCCTAGGTCATGGCTCATCTCATGCTGGGCATCCCGAATCTCCATAAACATACCCATCACGGTATCGGGAGGAGGCTGGGATGGTCCCATTGCAGGTATGGGCTGCGGTGCGATGCTGAAATGTCCTCCATCTGATCATCATTACCATCATCCCCTGCCTCTTCTGCATGAGCCGCATTGGCTACTGCTACTGCTGCTGCCGTTGCTACTACCCTCTTAAGTGGACCAGGATGAGCCTCTAGCTCCTCATCACTGATCGGCAGATTGTCCATCCTCATCTAGACAATGGCATCCCAGTCAATGTCTGAGGTCATGGTGTCCTCAACCGCAATCTCACCCCTCATGTCTACTCGAAGGCGCTGTAGGAGTGTAGTGATAAGCCGGCCATAAGGAAGGTTGCTTATCTGATCGGGTATGGTAGCCTGACGCATAGTCCTAATGATAATGTAAGGAAGACAGACCCACTCCCTAGTGCAGACACAGTAAGTCAGGTACTGGGTGATCTGAGATAACTCACTGTAGTGGCCGCTCTGAGGAACAATGTCATGCTGGATGATGCGGCAATATACCCTAGGAACAGGTCTCAAACTAGTAGCTTTCATGGGCGCCCCTGGGTTAAGGATCTCCCCTAAAACCTCCTGGCGCAGATCATTAGTAAAGAAGCCCTTCATCTTGGGGCACAGTAGACCAAGTCACCATCATTTGGAATCCCCAAGAGATCAGCGAGCTGGTGAGTGTCGAAGGATATAGGAACACCTTTGACAAAGCTGGTTAGGCGGAGGTCCCTACCACGGTTGAAGTCATTAACATTCCCCTGGACCTACAAGTTAGCGTAGAAATGCTTGACTAGGTTGGGATGGGTAGTCATTGTGTAAGTAATAACGGGTAACCACCCAAGTGCACCAAAGGCTGCTTCAACGTCAAACCATTGTAGTTGCTCCAGGTTTACACATCGCCCCGATTCTATGTTCTTCTCTTCAAACCAGGGAAAACGGGCTTGCGCCGCCGCAGAACGAAACCACCGCTCATTAAACGACAGAACCGGCAAGTGCGGACGATTCATGCCAGGAGTGAATGCATGTTTACCAGCACCATGACGTTGAGACATGGTGAACTACAAAACAAAAATAAAACACATGAGAAATTGGTTAGAATTTTTGAAATTTTTGCAGCATAACGACAATAATTAAAGAAAAAGCCTCGAACTCACCCAAAATCTTGGGAGGACTTACGTAACAATCTAACACCATATGGAAACCATACAAACATCAAAGAAGCAAGAAATTTAATAATTACAAGGAAAAAATCGATTTTGATCAAAACCTAGGTCAAAAACCTAAAAATTAGATTTTGAGAAAAACCATATGGTGGAACCTCAAATAAGTTGAGGGCTTTTGCTCATAAAGGTCCCTAAACTCTTTCTAAGCCGAAGGAAAAGAGTTCATATGGTTAGAATCTTCTAAACCAAGAAAAATCTAGTTTTTGGGCAAGAAACCATGAAGAAACGATGTAGAAGGAAGAGAGGAAGGAAGAACCTTACTTGGAGATGATGCTCAAGGTCTTGATCGGAAGAAGATGGCTCCTAAGGTGACCGGTCGGACTGTAGCAACTCACCAAGTTAGAGAGAAATCGCCACCGGAGAGAATGGAAAGAAGAAAAGTGAGAAAAGATTCACTTTTTGCGATTTTAAAGCCTTTTTGGGCATACCGGTCGACGGTTTGCCCCATACCGATCGACCGCTACCCCTTGGTACCTGCGACCGGTACCTCTCGACCGCAAGAGTGGTGCTGATTGGTCAACCATACCGGTCGCACCACACTCTACAGTGTCGCGACCGGTAAGTCGCGATAGGACAAAAAAAAAGGAAATTTTAAAATTTTGGATTAAAGCTTCCCTTACGATTTTTGCCTTGCACTTGTTAAAGACTAACACTATTATGACTATTCGATTGTACCTCAAGTGTTATGTCTTCTACCCATATTCAAACAGGAAAGAGTAATTTAAGATGGTAGGCGAAAATGGTCGTAGAGGCTCTCGAAAGCATCACCACTCAAGGGTTCGACAAACCGAGAACAATGTGGAAGCAGAAACTGTAGATGAGCAAAACCTGAACCCAGAAGGTGGAGAAGAGCAAAGTCACAGAGCACCAACTAATTTTCCAGGGCCTCCTCACACTAACTCTGAGACTATCGTGACAAATCTGGTTTATCAGATGGAAGCTCAGCAGAAGGTGTTCTTGAACGAGATGCTGAAGATGTTCAGGCCATCGGGATATATTCCTACAGAAAGTACGCCTGAGTCTGGGGGAAATACCACCACACTGTCAATGGATGGTAGTACTGGGTCGATGGGCCAAGGATAGAATCTAAAACGTCCACACCAATTTCCAACGTTGTCTGCCTATCAAGGGATCTATTCGTACCCACCACCATGATATGGAACGAATGCATAGGGGCAGAATGACTTAAGCCGAGCGGTGGATAGGTTTTTGAAATTGAAACCCCCTACCTTCACAGGGAAACCAAGAAAACCATTATGGCTTGCATAGTGGATTGATGAGATGGAGAAGAACTTTCGTTTAATGACTTCCACGGAGGATGAGAAGGTTCTATTTGCTACGCACATGCTCAAGGAAGATGCTAATGCCTGGTAGAATTCTACCCGGACATACTTGGAGATGAAGCACTCCCAGATCACCTGGAAATATTCAAGGGAGCCTTATTTGATAAGTACTTTTCAAAGAGTTTTCGTGATCAGATGGAGAAGGAATTCCTCAACCTGCAGCAATCCCAATTGACTGTTGATGCATACCAACAGAGGTACGAAGAGCTATTTTTCTTCGCTCCAACAAGCATGCAAGAGGAGGAAACCAAAACCCATAGGTTCACTATGGGATTGCGAGGAAGTATTCGGGAGCACGTCTTGGGTTTGGAGAAGAAGGTGTATAACTAGGCTGTGTAGATTGCTAGGGTGATTGAATCAAGCCAAAGAGACAGCTTCTTTGCTCAAAACAGGGGATTGAAGAGGCCTGCGACTGAGACTTCGGGTGGAGGGAACACTAGACCATTCTGCCCATACAGGGCTCAGTTTGCTATGGTGCCAATAAGGAATACTACTGCGCCACCACAATCACAGGTAGCTGGACAAAACCCAAACATCTAATGCTTTAATTGCCAATAATTGGGCCATTATGCAAAAACCTGTACTCTACCTAGAAAGCAATTGCCACAGCAAGGGAAGATATTTGCAGTCACCACTAAAGAGGCAACTGCATCACCTGATGTGGTTACTGGTATGATTCTGTCCCTTACTATTTTGCTTACTATTTTGTTATGTATGAGCATGTAGAACTAAGGGAGAAGTAAATTTTAGGAACTTTAGATATAGCTGGTGTACCCACCAGAGTACTCATCGACTCTGGGGCTACACACTCCTTTGTTTCTATGTCTTTTGGGAAGCGAATGGAATTACCTGTCAAGTGTTTAACCCCAAGCTTGATAGTTCATTCTCCATTGGGAGTAGAAGTGGCATTGAATGAATGCTATGGGCCGTGTTCAGTTAGTATTGAGGGGCAAAACCTAGAAGCAAATCTGGTTCAACTTGAGATGGCAGATTTTGACATCATCTTGGGAATGGATTGGCTAGGCCATCATTCACCTAGCTTATTATGTGGCAAAAGAAAACTTGTTTTCAAAGATGATAAGGGAAAGGAGTTTAGCTTCACTGGAACCAAATTACCTAGGAAGCAGAAGCTGATCCTCTCTGCCCTAAAAGCTAAGAGATGCTTAGAGAAGGGAGGAGTGGGGAACTTAGTGTCTATGGTTGACATCACTGCAGAGGTGTCAAAGATGGAAGATCTAGATGTGGTACGAGAGTTTCCATATGTATTTTTAGAAGATCTACCAGGTCTACCTCCAGACAGGGCTACAGAGTTCATGATAGACCTCATGCCAGGGTCGGCGCCGGTGTCTAAGGCACTATACAGGATGGCCCCTACAGAATTAAAAGAGTTGAAGACCCAGTTACAAGAGCTACTAGATAAGGGTTTCATACGACCAAACATATCGCCATTGAGAGCACCTTTATTGTTCGTAAAGAAGAAGGATGGTAGTGTACGACTATGTATCGACTATAGAGAGTTGAACAAGTTAACCATCAAGAACCGATATCCTTTGCCTAGGATCGATGATCTGTTCGATCAGTTGTAGGGTGCAAAGGTTTTCTCGAAGATTGATCTTAGATCAGGGTATCACCAATTGAAGATCAAGGCAGGAGATATTTCGAAGACTGTTTTCAAAACAATGTATGGGCATTATGAGTTCCTTGTAATGTCATTCAGGTTGACTAATGCTCCAGCATCGTTCATGGAACTGATGAACCGAGTGTTTCATGACATGTTGGACACTTTGGTCATCGTATTCATTGACGACATCTTGGTCTATTCAAAGGACAAGGAGACCCATGCATCACATTTGAGAGCAACCCTACAACGACTGAGAAGGGAGAAACTTTACGCCAAGTTCAAGAAATGTGAATTTTGGCTGAAAGAAGTGGCCTTCTTGGGTTACGTAGTGTCTGCAGATGGTATCAAGGTAGATCCAAGCAAGATCGCAGCTATAGTAGGATGGGATGCACCGAAATCAGTTGCAGAGATTTGTAGTTTCCTTGGATTGGCTGGTTACTATAGAAGATTCGTGGAAGACTACTCAAGAATCGTCGTTCCACTCACCAAACTAACCAAGAAAGGAGAAAAGTTCATATGGATAGATGAGTGTGAGAAGTGCTTTCAGACTTTGAAGTCAAGACTAGTCTCTGCACCTATCTTGACCATCCCAGCACCAGGCTTGTTGTTTACCCTATATACGGATGCCTCAGGGTTAGGTCTTGGATGTGTGTTGATTCAAGGAGAACATGTGATTGCCTATGCATCAAGACAATTGAAAGAGCATGAGAAGAACTATCCTACGCATGATCTGGAGTTAGCAGCGGTCATTCACGTAATCAAGACTTGGAGGCACTTCCTTTATGGTGAAAAGTTTCAGATTAAGTCAGATCATAAGAGTTTAACTTACCTT
The DNA here is from genome assembly GCA_028583415.1 of Protea cynaroides. Classification (NCBI taxonomy): domain Eukaryota; kingdom Viridiplantae; phylum Streptophyta; class Magnoliopsida; order Proteales; family Proteaceae; genus Protea; species Protea cynaroides. The sequence continues at coordinate 99,280,844 of CM053266.1, forward strand.
TTTACTTAAAAGGACCTGAATATGAGACAGAGGAGATGGCTGGAGCTATTAAAAGATTATGATTGTGACATCCAGTACCATCCGGGTAAGGCAAACGTTGTGGCTGATGCCTTAAACAGAAAGTGGGCATTGAAACCAGGGGTAGGACCTAGTACAAACGCTGCACTATGTGCTGCAGTCTCAGGCTCAATAGAGAATGATAAAGAGCATATATTAGAGACTGCAGGAGATCCAGTGGAACAGAGCTTAATTCATAAGTTCAAATTGATCTTCGCAGCTTTGAAGATCTCATCGGATCTCATAGATGAGTCAAAATAGCAATCCTACAGGATCCACACCTCAAGACTGTGCAAGGAGATTTAGAGAAGGGTAAAAGCAACCCTGATTTTACCTTCGATTCAGACAACGTACTCAGGTATCATGGACGATTATGTATACCTGAGAGTAAGAACTCAAATATTAGAGATAGAGTTATGACAGAAGCTCATTACACCCCATATTCAGTACATCCAAGAAGCACCAAGATGTACCATGATTTAAGAAGACTATATTGGTGGAGGGGTATGAAAGCAGATGTAGCTCGATTCATGTTCCAATGTCTGAATTGCCAGCAAGTTAAAGCAGAAAGGCAGAGAGCCACAGGTTTACTACAACCACTACTGGAGCCAGCATGGAAGTGGGAATGCATTACAATGGATTTCGTCACTAGCCTACCCTTGACACCAAGGCCAGTGGATGCCGTGTGGGTTATAGTCGATCGACTTACCAAGACAACTCGATTCATCGCTGTCAGACCTCAGTATACCATAGAGAAGCTAGCCTAGCTATATGTGGATAATATAGTCAGACTTCATGGCATCCCAGAAAGTATAGTATCTAACAGAGATCCCCATTTTACATCAAAGTTCTGGGAAGGATTACAGAAAGCCATGGAAACCAAGTTGAAGTTTAGTACAATTTTTCATCATCAGACAGACGGGCCGTCAGAAAGAACTATTCAAAACTTAGAAGATATGCTCCAAGTGTGTGCCCTAAATTTCAAAGGAGCTTGGGACGAGAAACTATCGCTCATCGAGTTTGCGTATAACAATAGTTACCAGGCTACGATCCAAATGGCTCCATATGAGGCACTCTATGGGAAGAAATGTCGTACACCTCTGTTATGGAATGAGGTGGGAGAAAGAAGGATTGTAGGATCGGAGTTCGTCAAAGAAACTTTTTGAGTGATTGATCAAATTAAGGAAAGAGTGAAGACAACTCAAATTTGACAAAAGCACTATGCAGATAACCGAAGTCGGGATCTGGAGTTTGCAGTGGGTGACAAAGTATTCTTGAAGATATCACCTGTGCGAGGTCTGAAATGGTTTGGTAAGAAGGGGAAGCTATGCCCCAGGTATATGGGACCGTACGAGATTTTGACCAGACGTGGTAATGTGGTATATCAACTGGCTCTACCACCATCCATGTCGTGCATTCATGATGTGTTCCATGTTTCTTTATTGAAGAAGTATGTCAGGGATCCATCGCACATCTTGACAGCAGACCCACCAGACTTGACAGAGGACTTGACATTTGAAGTGGTACATGTGATTCTCACAAGCCGAAAGGTACAACATCTCCGAAGCAAGGATATCCATTATGTAAAAGTGCATTGGAAAAGTCAAGATGTAAGAGAAATCACTTGGGAGGAAGAGAACGCGATGAAAAAAGAATACCCTAACCTTTTCGATGAACAAGGTACAAACAAATTTCGAGGCTAAATTTTTTTTTAAGGGTGGGGGAGTTGTGAAACCTACATGCAAATTTCGGGGAAGAAATTTCTTTTAAGGGTGGGGGAGTTATAACACCCGCACTCCATGAACCCGGTCTAAACCTTTAATTCATGTCGTAACAGGTCTTCCAGTCATCACCGAGCCAGACGGGAAGAACGGTTGACAACCAGGTACGAAAATGGACCATGTATGATAATTATTTTATACCGATCGATGGTACCGGTCGACCGGTATGTCTGCACAGGCAGACTGCTTAGATCAAGAACCGGATCTCTGTGGGTCCCATTTTCTAAATATCTAACCCTAGGACTTTCCTAACGTAAGGGGGACTTCTTAAACTCAATCCTAGTTTATTTAAGGACCCCTAAAACTCCTAAAATCTCTTTCATTGATTCTCACAAACCCTATAGAGGAGAAAGAGATCGAAGAAGGAAAAGGAGCTAAGGAAGGAGGGAGAGGAGCCGTCGTTGCCGTTGGACAATGAACACCCGACTGCGAACTAACGGTGAGTGCTTGAACCTTCCTCTAAGTTAAGCGTTAGTCATGAATGGATCAATACCATGCAAGGCGAGGTATTGATCTAAACAAGAATTTGCCGTCAAACCCTAATACAGTCGATAAACCCTAGATTGAAGTACTAGGCTGAGGATCATCGAAACTAGGACTTGAATGGAGTTTAAAACAACTCTAACTCTTTGCATAGACCTAGAATGTATAGGAGAAACCCTAGGATCAATAGGGGGTGACCGACGAAAGCTGAGAACCAAGCGTATGGTCTTCCAGAAACATATCGGTCGACCATAGCGGTCGCACCTTATGCAATCGGTACTGCGATCGGTACATCCTAGGGACTGGTCTGTGGGGACCGGTCGACCATACCGGTCGCACCTTTCCCCACAATGCCGTGACTTGTACCTGCGATCGGTCTACACTGTGAGGAGTGTTTTGACCCAGTTGGTTTTTCGACCAATGTAAATCCTAAGAAAACTATTCTAATATAACCCTAACATCGTGTAGGCGAGTTTGGATTCTGTGATGCGGAGCAAGCTATCAAACAAGTGTCATGTAAGGGAATCGGACCTAAACCCTAATAATTTAATAATAGGAGAGGACGAGCATGACGCTTTATACCAGTGCCCTTTCTGCGTGTACCTTTAGGATATTTGATTTGTTTATTTTATTTATTTTCATTTGGATTTATAATTGGGATGTAAGGAGAATTATTAATGTTTTGGTATTTTAAATATTGGATAATTTATTTGTTAATAAAAGTACTCAGTTCATTTAATTTAAGACTTTCATTGTATTTTATTATATTCTAATTATGGTTATGTGCAATGGTTTGTATGAGTGGACACGGTCTTATTGAGATCCTGGTGTGAACCGTTGGTTCAGTGACGGTTCACTCACACTTCTGGTTCAGTCAGAATTGGGGTGTGACATTTATATTCGGTACAATGTGTTTGATTTCACTTGTTATGGTATGTTTCTTTTAGATACACTAGTTTGGTCTGTTTACTTTGTTTTAATATGTTCTATTTGATATAATGGTAATTTTGTGTGATTTTAACTTGTTATGGTATGTATGTACCCAGATACATTGGTTTGGTGATTGATTGCCATCTTTGTTGGTGTCATTCACCACTTCAATTTTGTTACAGTTAGTTGTTAGTCTGTAAAATGGCAAGTTTTTCAAGAACAAGTCTAGAGACAATTAAACGGAACAAGCTAGAAGTGGACACATATGTTGATAGTCTAGTGAAAGAGGTCATAAAGGGAAATAATGTTCATTCCACGTTTAATAAAGGCAGGTGGAGTAACATAAAAAATAAAATGGAAGAAGCCTTGGGTAGACCATTCACATTGAAACAATTGAGGAACAAACTCAATTATTTGAGGTCTGAATATGGTAGTTTTCAAAGACTGTTGAACACTATCGGGTTTGGATGGAATGAGATAACCCAGTGTGTGGAAACACTTGACCCAGATACATGGGACAGATACATCCAGGTAATCATATCTAACTGGAGTAGATATAGTAATTCATTGGTATTCAGTTCATGAATTCTTGAAAAAATTAGTCATTTGTTTTTAGGTAAGCCCAGAGTGCTTAAAATTTTGAATAAATGGATTGCCACAGTTTCAAGAGCTCCAAGTGATATTCGGTGGGCAAAATTGATCGGTATTGCACATTAGATGAATGACATTAGGGGAGGCATTGCCAATGCATTGGTTAGGACAAGGGTTTGATACAATGGTTTGATCTTAATTTTAGTACAATGGTTTGATAGTTTATTTAAATGGTTTGTTTTAATATCGGTACAACGTGTGATGTTAAGCTCTTATGCCCCATAGGTTTTATACTTTGTTCAAATATTTTGTAATTGATTATATAAATTTGCTATGGTTTGTATTAGTCTTAGCTTGTACTTCATGGATTGGTTTGTTTCTATGTCTTCATTTATTATGCAATTTTAAACATGAATGGAGTGATTAGCAATGAAGTTATAAGAGCTTTCGAGGACATGGATTGGAGCATATTGGAGGTCATATCACTCTATGAATTAGGGATTCATTATACGTCAGGGAACCATGTAGGGATTCATCTATGACTAATTTCAGATGGGTAGCACAACTGTTGAATGGGCATACGGATAGAATATTCGAATCTTTACGCATAGAAAGACACATGGTCATTAACCTATGTAACCTCATGCAACATAGAGGGTGGCTACAAGATAGCCGATACATAAGGGTTGATGAACAACTAGCAATGTTCATCCAATCACTACAAGGGAGTTGTAGCACAAGGAGGTGATGTGAGAGGTTTCAACATTTTGGGGAGACTGTTAGCAGGTTCTTCAAAATAGTATTGAAAGCATTTCTGAACTTAGCTAAGGAAAATATCTGTGCCCCAAATATGAATGTTGAATAACCTCAAATTAGAGACAACCAAAGGCATCATCCTTACTTCAGGGTAATAACTTTATTCTTGATTTTCGTATCATTTTACCTTGGTATATATCTATATATTTACGTAAGTTTTTGTCTTTTTTATAAGAATTGCATTGAGGCCATTGACGGGATGCACATGGATGCTTCTGTTCCGAAAAATTTACAAACTCCTTGTAGGAATAATAAGCACACACTTTCATAGAATGTCATGGCTATATGCTCGTTTAACATAAAGTTCACCTATGTGCACCCAGGATGTGAGGGTAGTACTAATGACTACTGTGTACTTGCAGATGCCCTTCGATCACCATCATTTCCTCATCCACCCCTAGGTTGTACCCTTATTTTAGTCTTACAATGTATTTTATAATGTCTTATATAGATTTTTTTCAGGTTATTTATATCATTAATTGTGGTTTGTTACGTGTTATAGGAAAATATTAAGCCGTATATTCTGGATATTCGAGCTAGTGTGGGTACTTGACACAATTTAAAGGGGACCGATATCATCTACGTGATTATAGGGGCACTGGGTGAGAGCCTAGAACAGCTAAAGAGTTGTTCAATCATAAACATTCTTCACTGCATAATGTAATTGAAAGATCCTTTGGAGGGTTGAAGGCACGTTTTGGCATATTGAAAGCAATGCCATCATATTAATTGAGAATTCAAGCTTATATTATCATAGCATGCTGTTCTGTGCATAATTTTATTAAGGATGAACAAATTGCCAACTAGGAATTTGCCAAGCTAAATGGAGAAGATGTTCCGGATGAAAATCAGGAAGAGGAGAATGTTCTGTTAGGAAACGATAATGTTCAGAATGGGAATGACAATTTGACTGGTACTGCACATGAGATTAATATTATTAGAGAGGCATTGCCAACCAGTTGGCTATGAACAATGGGTTACCACAGGTATGAGCTTTTAGTTTTGATGCATGTGATTATGAACACTTATTTAATTATGCAGTGTATTACAATAATTTATCGTTGACTTGATATTTTTAATTAACCCTTGTTAGATGTTTTCTTTAATTTCATACTAATTAAATGAGGGATAGGTGAATGTATATTTAATCAAAATTGACGGTTTTAATTTTGTATCCCAATCACAGCTATATGGTTGATTGTGATATCCCAATGTGTAAGTGTGGCAAGAAAAGAATGATATTGCAAAAAAATCCGGGCCATAAGTTTTACAATTGTCCGATCAAGGAAGACCATGAAAAATCTTTTATTTGGGTCGATTAGTACAAAGGGATTGCAGGGTTTAAACATCAGTCCACTCAACCATGTTGTGTGAGTGAGGGAAGTCAGCATATACGAAGTGATGGAAGTAGCATATACGGAGTGAGGGAAGTCAATATTTTCCGGAGTGACGAAAGTCAGCATATACGACATGAAGTTATTCTACACCAATCCATGCTATATCTGATATATGGCATAGTTATATTTGGAGCCATATGGTTGTTGATTTTGACATGCTATATTGTTTATATAGCAACCATGAAGCACTAGACGGATGATTGCTAATTTTTTTAATATGTAACATTTTATAATTTGGAAGGCCATGGAACAAATGTAGGAGTGGTAGTTTTTGTAATTAAACTAGTTTTGAATTTGGATCACAGATTTTTCGTTATCAAACACACTTCTACTCTATATTTGATCTGAAATGATTACAGAACCAAATTTACCAAACATGCTTTTACTCTAAAGATGTTCTGGAGACCATGTCAAAATTATGTTACCAAACATGTTTCTACCCCCAAATACTTCTGAATCCATTTGAAGCAAGAGTAGAAATTTGGACCAGAAGTAAGAATCCCAGAGTTTAAGTTTTATTAAACAGCCCCTAAATGTATAACAAGTATACAAACAACTCATATTGAGATTAAAATTTCACATAAAAGGCAGATTAACAAATTTATATTTTACAGCACACTTTACTGGGCGCTCGCGCACTTCACAGGGTGCCAGCATCCTTTATAAGGCACCAGCAGACTTTGGGTGAATATTACACTTTAGACCCCATTTGGTCTCTTTCATTCTTTTCTTCCCCAGAACTATTGTACACACTGCAAACTTCCCCCTATGTCGTTCTTTCATTTTTGAGTCAAATTAAGAAATTTATAAAATAAAAATAAGTAAATTATAATAATAAAATTTATATTCCCACCTTTGATTCAAATTAAGAAATTTATAAAATAAAAATAAGTAAATTATAATAGACTATTTTGAAATACTATAAAATTATAAATATCGTTCAAAAGCTTAATAATTTAACTAAAATTCTCTTGACATTTAAAAAAAAAAAAATTTCATTTTATACTCAAAATTTACTTATTATCATAGATATAAATTAAACCCATAAAAGATATTTTGGATAATTTTTTTTGTCTTCACTTTTTTTTTTCTAGGTTTGTTTTTATTTTTCATAATTTATTTATTTAAAATCAATAAAATATAGAGTTAAAAATTAAAATGGAAGTCAAAATTTTAAAACTAAAAATAAAAAAATAAAAAATAAAAAAATATTATTTTAGCAAGTCATCATTTAGTCCTTAAATTTCACAAGAATAAGGTATGGTTTGGTCATAATTTTAGTTAAATTTTTAAAATTTTGAACAATATTTATAATATTTTAAAATAGTCTATTATAATTTACTCAATTTTTTTTTAAATTTCTTAATTTGACTCAATAATGGGAATATAAATTTTATTATTATGCTTAACTTATTTTTTTTTTATAAATTTCTTAATTTGACTCAAAAGTGAAAGAAAGACATAGGGGAAAGTTTAAAGTGTGTAGCTCTGGGGAAGAAAAGAGTAAAAGAGACCAAATGGGGTCAAAGTGTAATTTTCACTGAAACTCCACTGGCACCTTATAAAGGGCACTTGTGCCCTTTAAAATGTGCTGGCACCCTATACAGTGTGCTGGGGCTGTGTAAAGTGTGCTGTGTAATATAAATTTGTTAATCCACCTTTTATGTGAAATTGTGATCTCAATATTTGTATCCAATATATTTATTATACATTTATAGTGAGATGTTGCACCATTTTGTGACAATATGGGTTACGATCATCTCATGTGTTAGCATTCAAATTTCTTCCTAAAAAAATAATAATAATAAATTAAAGATAAGAAAAATTATCAAAAAAAAAAAAAAACAATAATAATAATTTAAAAAGGTGCTCCCATTTTTCCTGATTTTATAATTCCCAAACAATTTTCATGATTCAATTTGCAGATATATTTTTCTTGATAATATTATTATTATTAAAATAGTAATAATAATATGGGTAAAAGAATGAAAATTTTTACCCATATTAATTAAAATTTATGAGTAATAATAATTATTTTGATAAATTTAAAATAGTAATAATAAGGACTTGAATGAAACAGGGACCAAACAAAAGAAGCTACGTTCTTAGGAAGACAAATACTTGGTAACAGTTCTTGTAAAATTTAAAGACTAAATTATGACTTGCTGAAATCATATTTTTAATTTCTATTTTTGTATTTTTTAGTTTTTAATTTTTAACTCTAATATTTATTGAATTTAAATAAATAAATGTTGAAAAATAAAAACATAACTAGAAAAAAAAAAAGAAGGTAAAGATAAAACAAAATTATCCAAAATATCTTTTATGGGTTTAAATTTATATCTATGATAATAAGCAAATTTTGAGTATAAAATGAAATATTTTTATATTTTTTCAAATATCAAGAGAATTTTAGTTAAAATTGTAAACTTTTGAACGGTATTCATAATTTTATAATATTTCAAAATAGTCTATACGTCTACGTCTCACCTATGTTTGGATACAACTTCTTAATTCACACAAAAGGTCTGTAAGCTTTTTAAAATAGAACAGCATATGCAGCTTGTATTGTCCTTATAATTCCTAATAACTAGCTAGGAAATTTCTTGAGATATTAAGAAATTCTAACACAGTAACCCAACCCAATTGAGAAAACCAAAATGCTTTGAGGTATAAAAGTGATACAAAAAAGGGAGTAAAAGTCATAATACAATTGATTCGGTGTCTTGGTGTCTTGATCCAACGATTCAGATTCATCTGAGTTATGACAACATTCCAACGTAAGTCAACTTTAATGAATGTCTACTCATGCGTAGAAGAGTGCCAATGGATAAACAAAATAAATAAAAATAAAAAGGCAAGCAGGTTTGTTAAGTTTTGCAAATACTCATATGCAGAAGAGCGCGAGCGAGTGAGTAAAATAAAATAAATAAAAATCAAAAAGCAATCCTTACCCTACTAGAGCTGGAGCTGGAGCTGGAGCTGGAGCTGCTGATAATGTTGCCGCTACCGCCTATAGCAATTACAAGCATAGTCAATTAAATGAAACAAGTTAAATGAAACAAACCGGGGGTCGAGTACTACGAGTGTCCACTGTCTCTGCTTGCATGAGACCAGAAAACAACGGAGGTGTAATTGGCCTCCACCTTGAATGCATGGTTGGAGAAATCCTTGTATTGGTCAAGCAAGTTCTATATCTGAGTTAAACTAGAGGGGGATTTACTTGATCCTCATCCCCCTCTACATCTTGACCCTCTACCTCCTCCATACCACCCTCACTTACTACAGTGTATGCTATAATGCATTAATGTCAATATTAACAGCAACAACATCGAAACAAAAGAAAGATCAAAGAAATGACACTTCAGAGATGTACCCCAACTCAAAACAGAAGGGCAAAAATAGATAAATTGTAAATTTATTACTATTTTTACCCAAAAAAATAGAAGAAGAAGAAGAAAGAGAGAAAATCAGAGTAGTGGTCAGGCAAACTACAAGTGAATAAAGAGTTTACCAGATTCAATCATGGAATTTAAAAATCCAACTAATACCAACCAGGATTATTGATGCAGACAACAAAGGAAGCAAAACCTGTGTCTTTTTCTAAACAAGGGTATTTTGTAATTTTTGGAAAATCTTGAAATTTGTCTAAGTCTAGGTTTTGTTTTCTATTTAGTATTTTATTAGTCCTAAGGAGTAATTAGTGTTATTAGGTTTTTCCTATTAAATTTTCTTATTTAGGAGTCCAAGTCCTTATTGGATTTGGAACACTAGAACTCTATAAATAAGTATGTAGTCTTTCAATATTATGAATAACAGTTTAAGAATAAAATTCCAGCAATTTGTTTTTTTTTTTTTTTTTTTTTTTTTGATAAGGTTGAATAAGATTAAAAACACCATACCTGCCTCAGCCACATCACTCACTGGACGTGGATCCATTTCATCATTGCAATCATACAATCAATTAAGATCCTTCTTAACACCTGTCTCATTGGCCTCAGCAACCATATCGTCCTCCTCCCCAGCTAGCCAATTTTGTTTATCTATTTGATTTCTAGTCTTTATTTGAAGCCCCCAAAGTACAGCATAATTTTTCCCCCTTCTTGATGCCAAAAACAAAAAAAGTAAGCAAACTTCTCTAACAAGAATTACAACATAAAGCAAAAATAAATTATATAATTACCTGACAACCCTAGCTGCTTAGCAAATGCAGCTGTCACCTTTGTTCAAAACCATACTCTCATGGCTTCTTGGATTTTGTTAGACAATCCAAGTTGTCTTGGAGCCAAACGTAGCCGATGGTGGATGTAATAGTTGATCCACAACATTGGCTTTATTGCCAAGACCTTATCCATTTGTAGCCTAACACCCACCGAAAGAATATCCTCCCACAGGTTTTGATATGGCTGCCAAGTTATATCATCCTGCACACAACCTTCATTGCAAAACAATACATAAATATTGCAATGTTTATAAGATTTAAGGAAATAAAATTAAACCCTTAAAAGACTTACATGATTTAAATTTTGCAAAGTAGGCCACACAGCTTGTACTTTGGGTGTACCATGGACATTTTTGCTAAGTGGGGTCATCTCCCTACACCAATCCACTTTGAAAGGGAAGGTTAGTGGTGGTCTAGAGACATCCATCAAATCCAACAGCTGCCTTATATACTGTAAGGCGAAGAGCTGCAAAAAGGAAAAAAAATGTTAAAACAAACTAATCAATTATGAATACTAAAAATGAAAACTAAAAAAAATTAAAAAATCATTTACAGATAAGAACAATGTAGAACCAGTGACGTCTCTTCCCTTCAGCTTGTACATCCTCAGTCCAAGGTGCAAACTCACCAATATTGCCTCTCCCCATGCAAAATTTCTTATTTCATCAATATTTTGTACAATGGGGCAATAAAAGGTACTAACATAAGCACCAGATGTATCTGGGGCTATGAATGAGCCTATAATAAGCAAGGCTGTTGCTCGCACCCTATGCTCTAAACTGGCTCCATTCTCAGCCAAACCCTTTAAAACATTCAATTTTAAGCCTTTTTTTAGGCTTATACAACCCACGAACCACCCCAAAGCATCTTAGACATTCATTTGCCCCATCAACTTCACTACCTATAACGGGTTTACCAACAATTGGTAGACCCGTAATACATAATACATCTAATAAATTAATATACAATTATTCATCATTACTTATAGTAAAACAAAAGGTTTCTTCATTATAACAATGGACCAAAGTGTAAAACCCACTTCGAAATCCCACAACTTGGATCTCTCTGTATCAGGTCTTACTGTGCCAACACTTGGCACCATGACTTTCGACCCTCCATATAATGTGGGGTCAACTTCTTGGATCACTTAGTGATGGTAGGACATGTGGGAATGATGTCCAAGAAACCTAGAAAGCATCCCACTAAATCGGGCCCACCAAACTAGGCCTAAATCAATTTGTAAGCCCAACCAGAGGCACAACTGGATAAACGTTCATCCGCTTGATAGCAACCGGTTGAACTTGGATTTGAGTCTTTCTCTCTACATGGGTTCTGTAAAAAGGAGGGTCCAACCTCCTTTCCTTCCATTTGGAACCGTGGGAGAGTAAGAGTAGAAGAGGAAGAGGAACTTGGAGGAACTCCGAGCTTAAGCCCTAGCATTGGAGCATCCATTGGAGGTAAGTGCACCAACTTCCCCTCTCCTTCTTAGTGATCAAAAGCAAGACTCATGATGGTTATTATGGAGACCGATATAAACCCTAGAAAGCTAGGTTATGAACCCAACTCCATAAATAGAGTTAATGGAACCATAAATGGTTCCCATGGAATGTATAACCTATGAAAAGATGATTCCCATCAACTAAATGAAGATAAAATTAGCGGAAATCAAATCCCCATTAATGGAGACCAAGCTCGACTTAGAAAACTTAGGTTAACATCCCTTTCATGAATGGAGACATCAATGGGGTCTAAGCAACTCCCAATGTGTGTAAATATGATGGAGAATGTTTCCCACCACTTAGAGTGAAGGAAACCAAGTAGGAAAGACATTCCCCAAAGAAGAAAACCTTCTCTGGTTCGTGCTTGGCTTCTAAGTCCAAACCGATAACACATATCAATGGAACGTTCCACCGATGGACCTAAACCGAGGCTCTGCCTAGGAAAAATACCTTGGCTAAATGACCAACTGGACCCACGTAACTGGTGGCATGGAACCGGTGTCACATAACAGGTGTCACGGAATTGGTGGCACCAATGGGAGGCATAAATAAGTGGCAGGAACTGGCGGCATGAACCCGAGGCTGTACAGGATGATACATCACTAGGCAAAGCCTTCGAAAAACCTTCTGGAACCCCCCACTATTGTGATAGTATATGAAGCGGATGGTCTACCGGATGCCCGACCATCCGATTCATTCTCTGGTTCTGTTTACTAAGAAATGACTAAGTGTTAACAAGCTTCACGTACTGGTGGAATACTTAACCACTTTCATCTGCCAGTTCAATCTATAATGACTTATAAGCCTAGAAATGATTAGGAAGACATTCTTTTCGGTTCTCGACTTATCTTGGGACCCTTGTATGGATATTAGGACTTGTCCATACTAGTTTAAAAGATGTTTACCAAGCTAATGAAGCTTATGTAACTAATTAGGTAAAACACAACTGGTAGTGGACGAAGCCTTCTGCTTGCTTCAAGGTTCAGTAGCACCTCTGATGTCTACAAGTGAGGGGTTAGTTCATGTAGAGTTTGAGCATGTGTTTGCTCCATGTTTATTGTTGTTTTTTTTTCCTTTTTATAACATGTCATCCAATGAATTGTATATAATTGTTCATGCATTTATATTATAATGATAACTTTGTATGTTGATTGTTTACACATGGGCCATGTTGATAGTTGTTGTGACGTTGTAGAGATACGATGAACCATGAGAGTGGGGATCCAAGGTTCTCTGCAAGGGGTAGTTATTGATGATGTTGTGTGCATAGCCATGTATAATGGTGTGTGTGACGTATGGGAGTACGGGCATGCGTACCATGTTGGTGTGCCGGTATCCTAGTGTAAACATGGTCATCCATGGGATGGCGATCCAGGGTTCTTCGTTGGGGTACCACCCATGTATGGTGGTTCATATAATGAGTGACCTCATGAATTACGTTAGGAGTGGTTGTACCTTACTGAAGGCACTACAAACCATGGGAGTGGGGAGTTGGGTCCTCTGCTAGGTACAGATTGGATGAGACCACGTATGATGGGTGTGTAGAGTATGGGAGTATGATACACATGCCATGTTGGCACTCTATGTTCTAGTGGGGACACGGTCAGTCCATGGGAGTGGAACGAGGATCCCTACTGGAGTATAGTTTTACTTACTGCGTGCACATGCCATGATGAGTGATTGTTGATCTGGATATGATTATAATGTGGGGTATATGATCGTATGGCGTATAGGAGTATGATATACGGTTATATGACCGGTTGCACCTTAGTGGGGACACGGTCAATCCATTGGAGTGGAATGGGGATCTCTGCTGGGGTGTAGCCCTCTTGTTGTTATACTTATCATGCATCATACATCAACTTGGTCAAATGACTTGTGCTTTAGAAAATGGGTGAACGAGCCACAGATTCATGAGTTGTCACACCCCAATTCCGCACTATTCAGAATTGTAAGACCCGCACTCTGTAAACCCGGTCTAAACCTTGGTTTTGTGTCGTGACAGGTCTTTCAATCATCACCGGGCCAGACAGGACAAGCGGATGACAAACAGGTATGAAACGGACCAAAGATGACCAAATAGTCATCATTTTATGTTGACCGTTCAATGGTGCGGGGATCTGGAAATTGGTCTCTACGGGTCTCACTTTCCTGATTTCGAATCCTAGAAGTTTCCTAATCCTAGTAAGGTTACTAAACCCTAAATTTAGCCTATAAATACACCCTTAAGCCTCCTCAAATCATTTCCATTGTCTCTCGCAAACCCTAGAGAAGAGAAAGAGGTTGGAAAGGAGAAGGAGCTAGGAGGAAGAAGAAGGTGCCACCATTACCGTTCGACGAAGCTCACGCTACGCCAGTCAATGGTAAGTGTTCGAATCAATCTTCTTATCCTAAGTTAGTTGTGTGGGTGGACCAATACCATGCAAAGTAGGTATTGATCTAAAACCCTAATTGGCCAATAAACCCTAAGTTGCTGGCAAACCCTAGATTCGAGTTTCGAGATGATATTCATCGAAACGAGACTCGAATGAGTTGGGGATAACTCTAACTCAAAGATTAGACTTAGAATGGATAAGAGAAACCTTGGAAATCCATGGAGGATGATCGACGAAAGTCGAAAACCCATGTATGGTCTTCCGGAGACATACCGATCGACTATACCGGTTGCACATGGTGCGACCGGTATGTTGCCACCGGTATCCCTCGGGAGGCTGGTCTGTGGGGACCGGCTGACCATACCGGTCGCCAGTCTTTCCCACAGAGCTGCGACCGGTACATGCCACCGGTCAGCTCTGTGAGGGTGTTTTGTAACCGTGTTGGTTTCCGACCAACATGAAACCCTAAACAGTTTATTCTAATGAGACCCTAATAATATTATAGGACTTTGTGACATATCGTTTGGACCTTGCGACGTGGAGCAAGTTATCGAACGAGCGTCAGGTAAGGGAATCTGACCTAAACCTAATAATTAAGGGACAGTAAATTGTTGTTAATCACCTGATTATATAAGATGTGTTGTTTGTGCATATTCACATGCCATCCTTTACTTTCGGTTATTATTACTGTTCATGCATTGATAGGATGTGATTGTTAGGCATGTGATTATAATCGTTAGTGTGTGGAGTGGGGCATGGGCCTGGGATCGCTCTTCATATTAGCACCTTTTGTAGTATTCTATCTTAACATGCTCGGTACGGGTGGGGCATCAGCGGAAGGTCATGGTACGGTGGTCTCCGATATTGATGTTGTCCCGGCCATTGTTATGTGGTACTATGGTCTCCGAGTCGACGCTGGCTTGTCCACGATGCTTTAGCTCTATCTCTATGCCGTAGGGAGTTATGTTGGGATAGGGTCTACCTGCGTATTGTTTCTATCCTAGTGAGTTAGTTGCGGATAGGGCATCAGGGGAGGTGTGGGAATGCCTTAGCTCTATCTCTATGCCGTAGACGGTTGTGCTGGGATAGAGCATACATTGATGACATATAGGATTGGTTAGTCGCGAGCCCAGTTTGCGAGCCCTGGCCAGTAGGGGCTTAGGTACTGGTATGGGTAGAGTATCAGGGGAGGTACGTGGGTATCTTAGCTCTATCTCTATTCCATGATGGGTGCATGTGGGCCAATGGGGGTGTGAACCATGAGGTGCCACACACTCGTGTATAGAGGTGCGGGGGCCACCAAACCTTTCTATAGCACATTGCAAACTTAAAACCAGATCACAGCATAAAATGATTGTTACTCATGCATAATATTGTGAAACTATCTGATTGTCTTACTGAGCTGTGTTGTGAGCTCACCCTTTGTGTACACATTGTTTTAGATGTTGATGCAGGTTACACTGTTGATGACTATGTGAACGCTCCGGCGTATGGTGACGTTGCTACTATGAGTGTACAGGCAGGAGCGGACGAGCATGACGCTGCATGCGAGTGCCCTTTCTGCTTGTACCTTTGATCGGATTTTATTTATTTCTTTCATTTATTTTCGGTTGGATTAAATGGATGTATGAATATTATTTTATGTGTTTGAATTTGGATAATGAGATATTTATTTAAATTATCAATAGATACTCAGTTTATTCTATTTAAAGTCTTCCGTTGTATATTTATATTCTGATTGTGGTTATGTGTAATGGTTTATATGAGTGGACACGGCCTATTCGAGATCCTGGTGTGAACCATTGGTTCAATGACAGTTCACTCACACCATTCTGGTTGGATCAGAATTGGGGTGTGACAACTTGGTATCAGAGCCCTCGGGCTCTGTCCAACAAACCATATTGCACTTAACTAAGTCAATGAGCTGAGTTAGGAAAAATTTAAAAAATCTTAATACAAACACACCCTAAGCATTGTTTGATACCTGAGACTGATTAAGAAAGAGAATAATGTACTATTCTAATTATGAAACTTAACATGTGCACATACACTAGTTAGCAGAAACATAAATTTTCATAAATCAAGAAATCAAGTATCAAATGATGTAGTGCTACAGGGTACAGTCCACAAACCGGACAGTTACCCTGTTATATAACAGTCATATGCAAAAGAGATGAAAATAAGAGGGACAATCATGGGGTAGGGGGCCTGGGAGGAATAGGGTCTGCTATATCATAGTCTCGCTCGTAAGCAACCCTGAGCCAGTGCACCTGATCCTGCGTGACTCTGAGACTGCGAGCCAACTGCGCCAAGTCGCGGCTCATCTCGCGTTGAGTGTCCCTGATCTCCATCATCATACTCATCATGGTGTTGGAGGGAGGCTGAGATGGTCCAGCGGTAGAGGTAGACGGAGGTGTTGCTAGTATAGGCTGTGGAGCTGGCACTGGTACATCCTCGGCTCTATCCTCGTCGAGCTCGGCTGCATAGGCCGCATTGGCTGCTGCTGCTGCTGCCGCCGCAGCTGCTACCCTCCCAAGTGGGCGAGGGCGAGCCTCCAACTCATCATCGCTAACCGGCAGATCAACCATCTGCATCCTCTGAATGGCATCCCAGTCTATGTCGGAGGTCATAGTCTCCTCAACGGTTACCTCGCCTCTCATGCTCACGCCTAGACGACGTAGCAAGGCGGTAATGAGACGACTGTAGGGAAGGTTACTGGCCTGATCGGCCAGGGTCGCCTGATGCATGGTCCTAATGATGAGGTATGGGAGAGAGATCCGCTCCCCAGTGCAGACGCAATAAGTAATATACTGAGTGAGCTGGGATAACTCACTATAATGACTGCTCTGGGGAACGATGTTGTGTTGTATGATGCGACTATAGACCCGGGGTATAGGTCTCAGGCTAGCCGCCTTGATAGGAGCCCCAGAGTTGAGTATCTGATCTGCTATCTCTCAGCGCAGATCCTCAGTCAGATAGCCCTTCGCTTTGGGAGGGCAATACACTAGGTCTCCATCATTTGGGACCCCTAGAAGGTCGGCCAGCTGGTGGGTGTTAAAGGAAATGGGAATACGCCGGACATAGCTAGAGATGCGTAAATCCCTACCTTGGTTGGGATCGTTCACATCTCCGTGCAGCTCCAGGTTAGCAAAGAAATGCTTAACCAGGTTAGGACGGGTGGTGTCGGTGTATGAAATGATGGGCAACCAACCAAGCCTGTCAAACGCCGCTCGCACGTCGAACCGGTCTAACTGCTCTAAGTTAACACGACGCCCGGATTCTATGCTTTTATTATCGAACCACGGGAATCGAGATTGTGCCTCAAGAGAACGAAACCAGTGCTCGTCAAGCTGAGAAACTGGTGGCTGGGGAGCACACGAACTCGAGCCATGAGGGTGTTTCCCGAGAGCGCATCGTGGAGCCATTTAAACCGCAAAATAAAAGAAAATAAGAAGAAAAATGTTAGATTTTGTCAAAATTTCGGCAGCATAACGATAGTAATTTGGGAAAAAGCCTCGAACTCACCCAAAAACATGGGGAGGAGGACTTATGTAATCCCCACACTCTTCAACAAACCAATCATAGGCAATTACAATAAGAAATTTCAGAAAATTAAAAAAAATCAAGAATTTTTAAAAAAATGGAAAACCTAGGTCAAAAAGGTGAAAAATTCGATTTTTATCAAAACCATTCGGCGAAACCCCAAATTGGTTGAGGGCTTTTGCTCTTGGGGGTCCCTAAACCCTTTCCTAGCCGAAGGAAAAGAGTTCCTACGGTTGAAACATCTCGAACAAAGAAAAACCTAAGTTTCTACATATAGACGATATGGAAAAATTGTAAAAACATGAGAGAGAGGGAAGAGACCTACCTGGAGACGATGTGCTAGGTCTTGAATGGAAGGAATTGGCTTCAAATAGCACCGGTCGGACTGTAGCAACTCGGAACCCAGAGGGAAATCGCCACCGGAGAGAAAAGAAGAAAGAAAAGTGAGAAATTTTCTCACTTTTCGCGATTTAAAGCCAGTTTTGGGCATACCGGTCGACGGTTTTGCCTATACCGATCGACCGGTATCACCCCAGGTGTGCGACCGCTATGTCTCGGTCAGAATTCAAATTCTGACCGGTCGACTATACCGGTTGCAACACTATATACAGAGTGTCGACCGGTATCTCCCAGACATGCGACCGCAATGTCTCGGTCAGAAATTAAATTCTGATCGGTCGACTATACCGGTCGCGGCATATTCTACAGAGGTGCGACCGGTATGTTGCGACCGGTACGCACCAAAAAAGCTAGAAAAATTTCTAAAAATTCTTAAAAATTGTGTAAATTGAAATTTATTTCTTGACTATTTCCCCTTGTATTATTCAAGACTAACACTACTATTATTGTGGTTCTCACGTGTTATGTCTTATTCTCAGATCCAAAAAGAATAGTCTGAGATGGTGGGAGGAAACGATCATAGGGGTCGGAAGCGTCATCAGGCCAGGATGCGCCTAGAGGAAGAACAGGTTGAGCAAGACCATGTTAGAGAGCCAAGTCCGGAAGTGGAGGAGGAACAGGTCCCAGAAGTACCAACAAATTAACCTGGGCCGCCCCACAGGGATTCTGAGACCATTGTTACAAACCTGGTCTATCAGATGCAAGCTCAACAGAAGGAGTTCCTGAGCGAGGTACTGAAGATGCTCAGGCCAACAGGTTCTGTTCCCACGGGAGGTACGCCTGAGTTTGGAGAGAGAAATACTTCACAATCGATGCAGGGTAGTCCAAGGCCGATGGGCCAAGCACAGAACATACCACCACCGCAGTAGTTCCCGTCGCATTCTGCTTACCCGGGAGGTTATCCGTACCCACCACCATGGTACAGAGCAGACACGCAGGGACAGCACGATCTGAGTAGAGCGGTGGATAGATTCCTGAAGTTGAAGCCTTCATCATTCACTGGTAGAACAGGGAAGCCATTGTGGCCAGCACGGTGGGTTACAGAGATGGAGAAGAATTTTCGTCTGATGACATGTACGGAAGAGGAAAAAGTTTTATTTGCTACTCACATGCTAAGAGAAGATGCAAATGCTTGGTGGAATTCTACACGGGCATATCTGGAGACTAAGTATACACTGGTGGGTTGGGAAGTGTTTAAAGCTGCCTTCTTCGATAAATATTTTTCGAAGAGTTTCAGGGATCAAATGGAGAAGGAGTTCCTCAACCTACAACAATCTCAGTCGATCGTGGATGCTTACCAGCAGAGATATGAAGAACTATTCTTCTTCGCACCGGCAAGTATGCAAGAGGAAGAGACCAAGACACGTAGGTTCACTATGGGACTACGTGGAAGCATCAGAGAACACATATTGGGTCTGGACAAGAAGATCAACAACGAGGCTGTGCAGGTTGCGAGAGTGATAGAGTCCAGTCAGAGGGACAGCTTCTTTGCTCATAACAGGGGAGTGAAGAGACCTGTTAGTGAGAGTTCGGGTGGCGGTAATACTAGACCATTCCCCCCCAAACGGGGCCCGGCCCCGGGGGGGGGCGAAGAAAAAAAAAGGGCCCCCCCGCAACGGAGGGCCGGCAACGAACAAAAAAAAAAAAAAAAAACAGAAAAAGGGGGGTGGAATAGAAACAAAAAGCCACCACAAAAACAAAACAAAAAAAAAAAAAAGAAAGAAAGGGAAAATAAAAAAAAGAAAAAAAAGCAAAGGGAAGACACGACACAGGGTATTGTCTAATAAAATTTTTATTTTTTTTTTTTTTATCTTTATCAATGGTGTGTATGTGCATATAGAACTAAAGGATAATAATAAAAATTTTCGGTTTTAATTGTGGTGTTTTTCCCCCTCCGGCCATATTTCCTCCTTTGTTTTGATTTTTTTTGGGAAGCAAATGGAGTTACCAATCAAAACAATTTCCCCGGGGGAGGGGGTTCCCCCCCCCCAGGTTTACCCATCATGGTCAGGAGTCAAGTGGACCAAGGGCGTGATGGAGATCGAGATCAGGCCGGTATAAAATCGACCCAAAAATACTTAATTTTAGGGGAGGGTCGCATACCCAGCCAAGTAGGGTCGGACCTCCCAAAACAGAATGTCGGACCCTCGGATTTGAAGGGAGGGTCGGACAGCTTAAGACCCTAGGGTCGACGGGATCATCGACCCTCCCATCGACCGGTTTCGACGAATATAGAAATTAGAAAATTTCCTAATTTTTCGGTTGGGATTCTTTCCAAATCTCAATGGGACTATTATAGGACATTCCTACTCTATTTAAAGGACGTCCCTAAGCCACTTTCACTCCTTTCACAACCCTAATTGAATTGAGAGAAAGAGAGAAGAAGGAAAAGAGGAAGAAAGGAGACAAGGAGGAAGGCTTAGCAAAAAGGAGAAGAAATTCCAGAGAAAAGTAATCTTCTCAGGTATGGATACTAACCCCATGAGTTTCTACAGACCTTAGGTTAGATATGGTTGAGTGTAGGATTTCGGAGAAACCCAAACCATCCATCCATGGTTAGGTTTTCATGGAAAACCATAGGATGATGCACGAAAACTATTTAGATGGATTATACATGGTTCTAGACCATGGAATGACTGTTGAATGAATGTAGGAAGCAAGCCATAGGACCCCAAACATGAAGAGTGGATTTCAAAGTGGAAATTGGACCAGAGTGCATCGAGGGGTCGCACCGAGGGTCGATAGACCATCCGACCCTAGGTGTTTCGACCATCGACCCTCGGCATTCGGGAAGTTCGGGAATGGAGGGAGGGTCAATAGACCCATCGACCCTAGCATCGACCCTAGCATCGACCCTCGGTTGATGAGAATGGTTTTAAATTTCGAATTAATTCTAATTAAATTCTATCGACTTTGTTAGGTTTGCTAGCAATATAATAACGTTATAACGGTGATTCTAAAGCTTGGAAAAGTATCTTTTAGCAAGCTAAGGTGAGGAACCTTAACTCCAAACTAAATTGATTAATAATAAACTGTTTTCTATTCTTGAGTCCTATGCCATGTTTGATTCTATGCGAATATGTTTGTAATGTGCAAACATCATGCCATCCAATATTTTTATTACTTGTTCATGCATATTTACTTTATGGTTTATAACATGATGATGATGATGATGATAGGAATAGGCATGTGCTTGTATGTGTGTGGTTGATGTGCTTGATGCGAGCGAGTATCGGGGAGGTGTGATGAGAACGTCAATAAACGTTAACCTTTGGCGGGTCTCGGCACTTTAGCTCTATCTCTAACTCAAGTCTTGTGCATTAGCATCGTCGTATCGCCATTACTTTAGCGGAACTATTATGTCATAGAGTATCGGGGAGGTGGTCTCGGTCCTTGTAGTCTCGACTCTACCGGGGGGCCTTAGCTCTATCTCTATGGGCATTCGAGGGGATGCTGGGGTGAGGCCTTGGATACACTTGTTTGGCATTAGGATTGGTTAGTAGCGAGCCCGGTTTGCAAGCCCTCGCTAACAGGGGCTTACGTGTTGGTATAGCATTATATAGCAATAAGCGTTAACCTTTGTTGTATAATGTTATGGTAGGGTGGATGGGGACGACGATAAACGTTAACCTTCGGGCGGGCTTCCACACCCTGTGTATAGAGGCGGTGTCAATAAACGTTAACCTTTGACCACCCAACCTTTCTATTGCACATTGCAAACTATAAACCGGACCAAAGATATAAATTGACTTTTTGCATGCATATGTATTGTTGCATTGTTTTGGCTACTACGAGCCGTGTTGTGTGCTCACCCCTCGACGTCGAATATTTTTTAGTTGATGATGCAGGTTATACGGTCGAAGATTATATGAACGCGTCTACATACGGGAATGTAGCAGCCATGGGCCGCGGGGGCTGAAGATGATACACACGACTCCTCTTGCGAGTGCAACTCGTGTGTATTTGATTAGATATTTTTGTGGGTTTCTTTATTGGATTTATAAGACATGTATTTGGTGCTTAAATATTTATGTCTCGGTTAAACACGGAATAATTTGCTATTATTAATGGTATCATCTTAGTTCTCGGTTCTTTTTATTTACAAGATTTCCGCTATTGTGTATTTACTCGATTATGATTGTGGATGTGTGTAAAGTTTGGATAACGCGGGGATGGTCTATTAGAGATCCTGGTTGAACCGTTGGTTATTTAGCGGTTCATCACACCATTCGAACAGTGTGGAATTGGGGTGTGACAACTTGGTATTAGAGCTTCTCGGGCTTTGCCCGCCCGAACTTACACGCATTCAAGACCATTGTGAACCGAGATAGGATAAATTAAAAGCTTTAATACAAACACTCCGTAAGCACAAGTGATGATTGAAACCAAATTAAAAAGACAATAATGCATCTATTAAAGGGAAAACCGGTTATATACAATGAGTAAAAGAAACAAAAGCGTATATACATCGCTAAAGCGAGTACGAGTCCACAACCCGGACGGTTACTGCGTAGTACAAGAAAAGTAAAGTACAAATCGGGAAGGCCGGAGGCGAAGGAGGAGGCGGTGCCTCGCGGTCTCTGTCATAGTCCTCGGCATAGACCCTAGTCAACCATGCCACCGGGTTGAGTCGTCCGCGGACTAGGCCGTGAGATCAGCCACCCTCCGATCGGTCCGGCGTTGGGCGTCTAGGAGCTCCCCTATCCTCGGATCCGATGCGGCCGAGCCTCTCTAATCTCGTGAAACATACTCAGCACGTCATCGGCGGGTGGGCGTGAAGGACCAGCCCCATGAGAAGGACCGGTCTCCGGTATCCGAGCCGCCGCCGCAAGAAGTACCAGCCCTATCCGCATGCGTGGGTGATGGCGGTGGTATCGCATCGACGTCCATATATAAGCGATCGTCATCGTCGACCGGATCCCCACGAGCCCTAGCGGCAGCCTCGGCATCAGCCATCTCAACCCGAGTGTGAGGGCGCACCATCGCGTTCCTCTCCTCATCACTAACCTCCGCATCTCGCAGCCCCATCTTGCGAGATAGCCTCCCAATCTAAGGCGACGAGAAGGTCTTCTCCCGAATCTTCTCATCCACGGGATCCACCCCCGGGCGGGTCGGTAACACTTGTAATCATGCGTCCATAGGGTAGATTACCCCTATGACCGGACAATGTGGCACTAATCATCGTCCGCATGATGTTGTAAGGAGGAAGGGAACCCGGTGGCGAGTGCGGATGCGTAGATCAAAAGCTGGGTCAGGCGAGACACCCTCTCATAATGCCCACTCTGCGGGATCAGATTATCTTTGGATAATCTTGCGGAAAACCCGTGGAGCTGGACACAAGTAGCAAGCCCTCATCTGCCATCTATCGGGACGGAGCAGGCGGTTGTCGATCTCCGCCCTCATCTCCATCTCAACAAAGCGTGGCTCTCCGGCGCACGGTACACCATAGGGCCATCATAGGTAATGCCCAACAGATCGGCCAGTTACCGATAATCAAAGGAGATGTGCACCCCCTTGGCGTAGCTGGTGATGCGCAACTCGGCCGTGCTCGACGTCATTGTAATTCCCCACCACCGGAGATTACAATAGAGCGGCGCACCAAATCGGGACATGTGCACGCATCGTATGTGATGACGGGGAGCCACCCCATATCACCGAATGCTCCCTCTACATTGAACAAGGCTAGCTCGGCCAAGTTCACCATGCGACCCCCTTCACCTTTCTTACGGGCATAGTCCGCATGCTGTGCCTCGGCTTCATTCAGGCGGGGCGAAGTGGATCACGCAATCTTGGCACTTTGGTACGGGCCATAGTATCGCAAAATAAGAAAGAGAAAGGAAACAAGGAGTTAATAGGATAAAAATCCGAAAAAAATTAAAATAAGCCCCATTTCTCTCACCATACAAGTGGGCATAAGAACTTACGTAGGTTAAAACATATCCTACAACCCACATGCGGTAGGAAACTTTAACCGACGAAGCCCAATTTGAAGAAATTCAAGAAAAATCGAAAATGTCGACAAATTAGGGCAAAAAGAAAATTTTAAGTTTCTCGATAACCAACCGATGAAACTCAAAAATTTTTGAGGGCTTTCGTTCCTCAAGACCCCAATAACAAAAGCCCCCAATAAAAATCGAATTTTTACGGTTGGAAAAAGTTTAATTTGGAAAATACGAGTTAAATGGGCAAAAACCTAGAAATAAAAACCTAAAAACAGGTAAAGTTGGGAAAGTATACTGTAGAGGTGATGTGGATGTCGAAACTTGGACTAAGAATGATCCACAACAGGGAAGTAGCACTGTAGCAACTCGGAGAGAAGAGGCGCGTCGAAACGGAGGAGGAATAGTGAGAAATGACCCAAAATCGGATCTTAAAAATCTGATTTTTGGTCCGAGGGTCGGACAATTCGGCCGACACCATCGACCCTCGGATCGACCCTCCCATCGACCCTCGGCTCTCGGGAATCGCGACGGAAAATCGAGGGGTCGGACCGAGGGTCGGACACCCATCGACCCTCGCATCGACCCTCGGCTCTCGGGAAGAACGGGGTCATTCCCGGGGTCGAATACCCGGGGTCGGATATACCGGCGACCCTCACCATCGACCCTACATAGAAAAAGACAGTATTTATTTCGGAATGATTGGGGATTTTGAATTTTATATCGGTTAGCGTGCCTACATGAAGTATAAATGATTTCTCACTGATTTTGATGATTTTCGGGCACCACCCATCTCAAAAGAAATATGTGCGGACGTAGAGTTACCCGACGGACCCGAAATACAGTCCCACCACCACCACCACCGGTGGAGGAGACTAGTCAAGAGAATAACCATGCACGGGGTAATCCGGAACCAGCGGGCCCTACAAATTTGCCACCTCCACCACCGGAGCTAGCAAGCGTGGTTATGAACCTAGCGGCTGCAGCAGCTACGGCAAATGCAACACGCACAAGCTCAAATGCGAGGTTGCGATGGGAGTTATGTTTCAAGCCACTCGGGCCGCAACCATGCACCTTGGGCAAGCTAGTGCGGCACCGGTGGGTAATCACCCGGCTCAACGAGACACCTCAACAACCGGCTGCACCAATTCCGGTGCAAGTCCCGGAAGCAGCCCAAGGGAACTATCGGTATCCACCCCCTATGTTTGGGGCATACCAAAATCAAGCTGGATCACTCCCGGCTAGTGGAGAGATTTTTTGAAGATGAAACCTAAGGAATTCAACGGCAAGCCGTCGATCCCTTTGTGGCCAGCACCTTTGGATAGACGAAATGGAAAGGAACTTCCTTATGATGACTATTACCGAGGAAGAGAAAGTACTATGCACCACCTTCATGCTCAAAGGCGACGCACACCATTGGTGGAAATCTACAAAGGCGTATTTATTGACCAAGCACGCCCTCCCGACATGGGCTATATATAAAGAAGCATTCTTTGAGAAGTATTTCCCAAGGAGCTTGGGAGATTCAATGGAGAAAGAGTTCTTGAGTGCGTACCGGGGGCGGATGTCCGTAGACTCGTATCAACGGCGTTACGAAGGCTGTTTTTCTTCGCACCGGCTAGCATGCAAGAAGAAGATACAAAAACCCGTAGGTTTGTCGCGGGACTAAGAGGAAGCATAAGAGAAAATGTTCCGGGCTTAGAGAAGAAAATCTACAACGAAGCTGTCCAGATTGCTCGAGTGATCGAATCGAGCCGGAAGGAGAGTTATTTCTCCCGAGCGGAGGCATCAAGAGACCAGCCGGAAACTCCTACAACGGAGGCAATAATGGGACGTATAAACCTTTTCGTCCTCGGAATTTTGCCCTTGCACCAAAGTCTACTTCCGCAGCTCAACCACGGCCAAAGCCAAATTCCGAAGCCCGAAGTGTTATAAGCGCAACCAACCGGGGCATATGGCAAGAGAATGTCCAAAACCCAAGAAGCGGTTACATCAAGGACGGGTATATGCTTTGTTACATCGAGAGGATGCAGCCGCATCGCCCGATGTGGTCACGGGTATGACCGAAACTTTTAAGATTATAATTTCATTGATTGAGCATGTAGACTAAGTAAAAGCGGATCCACGGGTATTGTACCTATCAATGGCGTACCAGCAGTACTCTTTGATTCGGGAGCTACGCATTCATTTATATACGTGTCGTTTGGAAAGAAGACCAATTTGCCCATCAAAACATTAGACTACAATTTACTTGTACGGTCACCGATGGGATTAGAGGTGGAATTAGAGAAAGGTTATGGGCCATGTCCGGTTCTCATTGGAGGGAAAACCTTGGATGCAACTTTGGTACAACTTGAGATGGCGGACTTCGATGTCATCTTGGGAATGGACTGGTTAGCTTCGGCGTTCCGCAAATCTGTTATGCGCCGAGAAGAAGCTAGCGTTCAAAGACAAAGAAGGAGCAGAATTCGGTTTCTCGGGAACCAAACTTCCCCGGAGGCGCAAGCTCATACTTTTCGCATTGAAGGCTAAGAAGTGCCTTGAAAAGGGAGCCGTCGGATATCTAGTATCGGTGGTCGACCTAACCAAGGGCGTGCCACGAATGGAAGATATTGGCGTCGTGCGAGATTTTCCTGATGTATTTCCGGAGGAACTACCCGGATTACCACCCGGCCGGGCCACGGAGTTTGTAATAGACCGATACACGGAGCCGCACCGGTATCAAAAGCACCTTATAGAATGGCTCCTACGGGGTGGAAGGAATTAAAAGTGCAATTACAAGAGCTGCTGGATAAGGGTTATATTAGACCCGGTATATCTCCATGGGGAGCACCGGTGTTGTTCGTAAAGAAGAAGGATGGTAGTGTTCGATTATGTATCGACTATCGAGGGTTGAATAAGCTGACAATCAAGAATCGATATCCACTACCCGGGATCGATGACTTGTTCGATCGGTTACAAGGAGCGAAGGTATTTTCAAAGATCGATCTTCGATCGGGCTATCATCAGCGAAGATTAAAGAAGGTGACATCCCGAAGGCAGCTTTCGGGACAAGATACGGACATTATGAGTTCTTAGTGATGTCCTTCGGATTAACTAATGCACCGGCAACATTCATGGAACTTATGAACCGGGTTTTCCACGATATGTTGGATACGTCGGTTATAGTATTTATTGATGACATATTGGTGTACTCCAAAGACAAGGAAACCCATGTTAAGAACCTAAACGCAGCCCTACAGCGTTTAAGGAAAGAGAAGTTATACGCCAAATTTTTGAAGTGTGAGTTTTGGCTAAGTGAAGTCGCCTTTTTAGGCCATGTAGTATCCACGCCCCAATTTTGACCATTCCGTTCCGGGACGGACATTTACCTTATACGCGATGCATCGGGATTGGGACTAGGATGTGTGCTTATGCAAGGAGAGCAAGTAGTTGCGTATGCCTCGAGACAGTTGAAGGTACATGAGAAAAATTACCCCACTCATGATTTGGAGTTAGCGGCAGTAGTACATGCTTTGTCAAGATATGGAGACACTACCTATACGGAGAGAAATTTCGGATTAAGTCGGACCATAAAAGTCTTACTTATCTATTTAATCGGAAGGAGTTGAATATGAGACAAAGAAGATGGCTGGAACTATTGAAAGACTATGATTGTGATATCCGGTATCATCCGGGAAAAGCGAGCGTGGTAGCGGATGCATTGAGCGAGGAAAGCAATGATAAAATCTCAAGGAGAAACTAGCACGGCTGCGGCAATGTATACCAACGGAATGGTGTTCAATCACGGCAGCGAACAATATGTGATAGATACAATGGATGGACCAGCCAACCAAGGGTTTATTCATCGGTTTTTGAATATGTTCGCGGCATTGAAGATTATACCGGATATAGTGGATGAAGTGAAGGCGGCTATCAAAGCAGATCCTTATCGAGAGCGTTACAAGAAGATATTGAGAAAGGTAGGACCAACTCTGAGTTCACCTTAGATAACGAGAAGGTCCTGAAATATAAAGGGAGAATATGTGTACCCGAAGCGGAAAGTATGGACATTAGACACCGGCGATGAAGGAAGCCCATACCACCATCTACTCGATACATCCCGGAAGTACAAAAATGTATCATGATCTAAAGAAACTATATTGGTGGAGGGAATGAAGGCGGATGTAGCCAAGTTCGTGTCTCAATGCCTAAATTGTCGGAAGGTAAAGGCGGAGCGACAAAGACCCGCGGGGCCATTTGCGGCCATTACGGAACCGGCATGGAAATGGGGCTGCATCACTATGGACTTCGTCACGGGACTACCATTGACTCCTCGAGTAGTTGGCGCGGTTTGGGTGATTGTGGACCGTCGGCTAAGGCAGCTCGCTTCATACCCGATCGACCCCGGTATACCTTGGAAAGGTTAGCAAAGCTGTATGTGGATAATATTGTTCGGTTACACGGTGTACCGGAAAGTATTGTGTCCGATAGAGATCCACGATTTACTTCCAAATTTTGGGAAGGGCTGCAAAGGCTATGGGTACAACATTGAAGTTCGGTCTTGCATTCCACCCGCAGACGGACGGACGGTCGGGCGTACAATCCAGATTCTAGAAGATATGCTACGAGCATGTGTGATTGATTTCAAAGGATCATGGGACGAAAAGTTACCATTGATCGAGTTACGCTTACAATAACGGCTATCGGGCTACTATACGGATGTCACCTTATGAAGCCTTGTATGGCGGGAAGTGTCGAACCCCCCTTGTTTTGGAATGAAGTTGGAGAGCGTAGTATTGTTGGACCGGAATTTGTTGAAGAGACTTGTCGAGTGGTCGACATCATCAAGGAGAGAGTGAAAACAGCTCGGGGCCGTCGGAAGCAATATCGCGGATACTCGGCGAAGAGATCTAGAGTTCGCCGTAGGTGATAAAGTATTTTTTGAAAGTATCGCCTATGAGAGGATTGAAGAGATTCGGACAGAAAGGAAAATTAAGTCCAAGGTATGTCGGACCATATGAAATTCTAGCTAAGCGTGGAAAAGTAGCTTATCGGTTGGCATTACCACCATCTATGTCAAGTGTGCACGGCGTATTTCACATTTCTCTATTGAAGAAGTATGTCAAGGATTCGGCGCACGTGTTGGCGGTAGATTTGCGAATTGTTGATGATTTGACATTTGAAGTAACACCAACAGAAATCACCGGTCGAAAGGTTCAACGTCTACGCAACGAGAGATATCTACTATGTTAAGGTCACATGGAAAAGTAGAGACATGGAAGAAGTTACATGGGAAGAAGAGAATGCTATGCGAAAGCAATACCCTCACTTGTTTGATTCGGAAGGTGCGTACAATTTCGAGGACGAAATTTTTATAAGTTGGGGGAGTTGTAAGACCCGTGTCAAACTAACCCGGTCTTACCACCTTGAACCGGGTTTACCCATCATGGTCGAGTCAAGTGGACCAAGGGCGTGATGGAGATCGAGATCCCAGGTATAAAATCGACCCAAAAACACTTAATTTTAGGGGAGGGTCGCATACCCGGCCAAGTAGGGTCGGACCTCCCAAAGCAGAATGTCGGACCCTCGGATTTGAAGGGAGGGTCGGACGGCTTAAGACCCTAGGGTCGACGGGATCATCGACCCTCCCATCGACCCTCGGTTTTCGACGAATATAGAAATTAGGAAATTTCCTAATTTTTCGGTTGGGATTCTTTCCAAATCTCAATGGGACTATTATGGGACATTCCTACTCTATTTAAAGGACGTCCCTAAGCCACTTTCACTCCTTTCACAACCCTAATTGAATTGAGAGAAAGAGAAGAAGGGGGGAAAGAGGAAGAAAGGAGAGGTATGGATACTAATCCCATGAGTTTCTACAGACCTTAGGTTAGATATGGTTGAGTGTAGGATTTCGGAGAAACCCAAACCATCCATCCATGGTTAGGTTTTCATGGAAAACCATAGGAAGATGCACGAAAACTATTTAGATGGATTATACATGGTTCTAGACCATGGAATGGCTGTTGAATGAATGTAGGAAGCAAGCCATAGGACCCCAAACACGAAGAGTGGATTTAAAAGTGGAAATTGGACCGGAGTGCATCGAGGGTCGCACCAAGGGTCGATAGACCATCCGACCCTAGGTGTTTCTGACCATCGACCCTCGGCATTCGGGAAGTTCGGAATGGAGGGAGGGTCGATAGACCCATCGACCCTAGCATCGACCCTAGCATCGACCCTCAGTTCAGAGAATGGTTTTAAATTCCGAATTAATTCTAATTAAATTCTATCGACTTTGTTAGGTTTGCTAGCAATATAATAACGTTATAACGGTGATTCTAAAGCTTGGAAAAGTATTTTTTTAGCAAGCTAAGGTGAGGAACCTTAACTCCAAACTAAATTGGTTAATAATAAACTGTTTTCTTTTTCTTGAGTCCTATGCTATGTTTGATTCTATGCGAATATGTTTGTAATGTGCATACTACAAAGGTTACTTGTTCATGCATATTTACTTTATGGTTTATAACATGATGATGATGATGATGATAGGAATAGGCATGTGCTTGTATGTGTGTGGTTGATGTGCTTGATGCGGCGAGTATCGGGGAGGTGTGATGGGAGCGTCAATAAGCGTTAACCTTTGGCGGGTCTCGGCACTTTAGCTCTATCTCTAACTCAAGTCTTGTGCATTGACATCGTCGTATCGCCATTACCTTAGCGGAACTATTATGTCGTAGAGTATCGGGGAGGTGGTCTCGGTCCTTGTAGTCTCGACTCTACCGGGGGCCTTAGCTCTATCTCTATGGGCATTCGGGGGATCTTTGGGGTGGGGCCTTGGATACATTGTTTGGCATTAGGATTGGTTAGTAGCGAGCCCGGTTTGCAAGCCCTCGCTAACGGGGGGGCTTACGTGTTGGTATAGCATTATATAGCAATAAGCGTTAACCTTTGTTGTATAATGTTATGGTAGGGTGGATGGGGGCGACGATAAGCGTTAACCTTCGGGCGGGCTTCCACACCCTGTGTATAGAGGCGGTGTCAATAAAGCGTTAACCTTTGACCACCCAACCTTTCTATTGCACATTGCAAACTATAAACCGGACCAAAGATATAAATTGACTTTTTGCATGCATATGTATTGTTGCATTGTTTTGGCTACTCAGCGAGCCGTGTTGTGTGCTCACCCCTCGGCGTCGAATATTTTTAGTTGATGATGCGGGTTATACGGTCGAAGATTATATGAGCGCGTCTACATACGGGAATGTAGCAGCCATGGACGTTGGAGCTGAAGATGATACACACGACTCCTCTTGCGAGTGCAACTCGTGTGTATTTGACTAGATATTTTTATAGGTTTCTTTATTGGATTTATAAGACATGTATTTGGTGCTTAAATATTTATGTCTCGGTTAAACACAGAATAATTTTCTATTAATTTATGGGTATCATCTTAGTTCTCGGTTCATTTATTTACAAGATTTCCGCTATTGTGTATTTACTTCGATTATGATTGTGGATGTGTGTAAAGTTTGGATAACTGGGGGATGGTCTATTAGAGATCTGGTTGAACCGTTGGTTATTTAGCGGTTCATCACACCATTTTACGAATAGCGGTGTGGAATTGGGGTGTTTTGACATTGGACACTTCGGTCATCGTATTCATCGATAACATATTGATCTACTCTAAGGACATGGAGACTCATACAGCACATTTAAGGGCAGCCCTACAACGGCTGAGACAGGAGAAGCTTTATGCTAAGTTCAAGAAGTGTGAGTTTTGGCTGAAGGAAGTGGCTTTCTTGGGCCATGTTGTATCTGAAGACGGTAT
Organism: Protea cynaroides; assembly: GCA_028583415.1. Lineage (NCBI taxonomy): Eukaryota > Viridiplantae > Streptophyta > Magnoliopsida > Proteales > Proteaceae > Protea > Protea cynaroides. The sequence continues at coordinate 99,312,689 of CM053266.1, forward strand.
CAAGGTTGATCCAAGTAAGATAGCTGCTATAGTAGGTTGGGAAGCACCAAAATCTGTAGCGGAGATTCGTAGTTTCCTTGGGTTGCTGGTTATTATAGAAGATTCGTAGAAGATTACTCCAGGATCACTGTTCTACTCACCAGATTGACCAAGAAGGGAGAGAAATTCATATGGACAGATGAGTGTGAGAAGTGCTTTCAGACTTTGAAGTCAAGACTTGTCTCTGCACCTATCTTGACCATCCCAGAACCAAGCGTTCCGTTTACTTTATATACGGATGCTTCAGGGTTGGGTATTGGGTGTGTATTGATGCAAGGAGAACAGGTGATTGCTTATGCATCAAGATAGTTAAAGGAGCATGAGAAGAACTATCCTACGCATGACTTGGAGCTAGCAGCGGTTATTCACGCAATTAAGACTTGGAGACACTACTTGTACGGTGAGAAGTTTCAGATCAAGTCAAATCACAAGAGCTTAACTTATCTTTTCACTCAGAAGGATCTGAATATGAGACAGAGGAGATGGCTGGAGTTATTAAAAGATTATGATTGTGACATCCAGTACCATCCGGGTAAAGCAAATGTGGTGGCTGACGCCTTAAGCAGAAAGTGGGCATCGAAACCTGAGGCTGGACCAAGTACAAATGCTGCATTATGTGCCGCAGCTTCAAGTTCAATCGAAGGTGATGAAGAGTATATAATTGAGACTGCAAAAGATCCAGTTGAGCAAGGCTTAATTCATAAGTTCACTATGATGTTCGTAGCTTTGAAGATCTCGCCGGATCTAGTTGACGAAGTCAAGGTAGCAATTCTACAGGATCCTCATCTCAAGACAGTGCAAGAAGACTTAGAGAAGGGTACAAGCAATCCTGACTTTACCTTGGATTCAGACAAGGTACTCAGGTACCGTGGACGGTTATGTATACCTGAGAGCGAAGACTGCGATATCAGAGACCAAGTTATGACTGAAGCTCATTACACCCCATATTCGGTACATCCAGGAAGTACCAAAATGTACCATGATTTAAGAAGACTATATTGGTGGAGGGATATGAAAGCGGATATAGCTCGTTTCGTGTTCCAGTGTCTGAATTGTCAACAAGTTAAAGCAGAAAGACAGAGACCCGCAGGTTTATTTCAGCCATTACCAGAACCTGCATGGAAGTGGGATTGCATTACCATGGATTTTGTCACTGGCTTACCTTTGACACCAAGGTCAGTGGATGCAGTTTGGGTTATAGTCGACCGACTCACCAAGACAGCTCGATTTATTACGGTTAGACCTCAGTATACCATGGAGAAACTGGCCAAGTTATATGTGGATAATATAGTCAGACTTCATGGCGTTCCAGAGAGTATAGTATCTGACAAAGATCCCCGTTTTACATCAAAGTTCTGGGAAGGATTACAGAAAGCTATGGGAACAAAGTTGAAGTTCAGTACAGCTTTTCACCCTCAGACGGACGGACAGTCAGAGCGAACTATTCAAATTTTGGAAGATATGCTCCGAGCTTGTGCAATAGATTTTAAGGGAGCATGGGATGAGAAGCTATCACTTATCGAGTTCCAATCTATGTCCAGCGTTCATAACGTGTTCCACGTATCATTACTGAAGAAGTATGTCAGAGATCCATCGCACATCTTGACCGCTGATCCCCCAGACTTGACTGAAGACTTAACATTCGAAGTGGGGCCTGTGATGCTCTTGAGTCGAAAAGTTCAGCAACTTCGAACCAAGGATATCCATTATGTGAAGGTGCATTGGAGAAGCCAAAATGTTGAGGAAATTACTTGGGAAGAGGAGAGCGCAATGAGGAAGGAGTATCCTAACCTTTTCGACGATCAAGGTACGTTTAAATTTTGAGGCCGAAATTTCTTTTAAGGGTGGGGGAGTTGTAGAACCTACATGCAAATTTTGGGGGCGAAATTTCTTTTAAGGGTGGTGGAGTTGTAAGACCCGCACTCCGTAAACCCGGTCTAAACCTTGGTTTTGTGTCGTGACAGGTCTTCCGATCATCACCGGGCCAGACAGGACAAGCGGATGACAAACAGGTATGAAATCGGACCAAAGACGACCAAATAGTCATCATTTTATGTTGACTGGTCGATGGTACCGGTCTTGGTACCGGTCGACCGGTATATCTTGCGCAGCTAAGTGCGGGGATCTGGAAATTGGTCTCTGTGGGTCCCACTTTCCTGATTTCGAATCCTAGAAGTTTCCTAATCCTAGTTAGGTTACTAAACCCTAAATTTAGCCTATAAATACACCCTTAAGCCTCTTCAAATCCTTTCCATTGTCTCTCGCAAACCCTAGAGAAGAGAAAGAGGTTGGAAAGGAGAAGGAGCTAGGAGGAAGAAGAAGGTGCCGCCATTACCGTTCGACGAAGCTCACGCTACGCCAGTCAACGGTAAGTGTTCAAATCAATCTTCTTATCCTAAGTTAGTTGTGTGGGTGGATCAATACCATGCAAAGTAGGTATTGATCTAAAATCCTAATTGGCCAATAAACCCTAAGTTGCCGTCAAACCCTAGATTCGAGTTTCGAGATGATATTCATCGAAACGAGACTCGAATGAGTTGGGGATAACTCTAACTCAAAGACTAGACTTAGAATGGATAAGAGAAACCTTGGAAATCCATGGAGGATGATCGACGGCAGTCGAAAACCCATGTATGGTCTTCCGGAGACATACCGGTCGACTATACCGGTCGCACATGGTGCGATCGGTATGTTCCCACCGGTATCCCTCGGGAGGCTGGTCTGTGGGGACCGGCTGACCATACCGGTCACTAGTCTTTCCCACAGAGCTGCGACCGGTACATGCCACCAACATGAAACCCTAAACAGTTTATTCTAATGAGACCCTAATAATATTGTAGGACTTTGTGACATATCGTTTGGACCTTGCGATGTGGAGCAAGTTATCGAACGAGCGTCAGGTAAGGGAATCTGACCTAAACCTAATAATTAAGGGACAGTAAATTGTTGTTAATCACCTGATTATATGAGATGTGTTGTTTGTGCATATTCACATGCCATCCTTTACTTTCGGTTATTATTACTGTTCATGCATTGATAGGATGTGATTGTTAGGCATGTGATTGTTTTCGTTAGTGTGTGGAGTGGGGCATGGGCCTGGGATCGCTCTTCACATTAGCACCTTTTGTAGTATTCTATCTTAACATGCTCGGTACGGGTGGGGCATCAGGGGAAGGTCGTGGTACGGTGGTCTCCGATATTGATGTTGTCCCGACCATTGTTATGTGGTACTGTGGTCTCTGAGTCGACGCTGGCTTGTCCACGATGCTTTAGCTCTATCTCTATGCCGTAGGGAGTTATGTTGGGATAGGGTCTACCTGCGTATTGTTTCTATCCTAGTGAGTTAGTTACGGATAGGGCATCACGGGAGGTGTGGGAATGCCTTAGCTCTATTTCTATGCCATAGACGGCTGTTCTGGGATAGAGCATACATTGATGACATATAGGATTGGTTAGTCGCGAGCCCAGTTTGCGAGCCCTAGCCAGTAGGGGCTTAGGTACTGGTACGGGTAGAGTATCAGGGGAGGTACGTGGGTATCTTAGCTCTATCTCTATTCCATGATGGGTGCATGTGGGCCAATGGGAGTGTGAACCATGAGGTGCCACACACTCGTGTATAGAGGTGCGGGGGCCACCAAACCTTTCTATAGCACATTGCAAACTTAAAACCAGACCACAACATAAAATGATTGTTACTCATGCATAATATTGTGAAACTGTCTGATTGTCTTACTGAGCTGTGTTGTGAGCTCATCCTTTGTGTACACATTGTTTTAGATGTTGATGCAGGTTACACTGTTGACGACTATGTGAACGCTCCGGCGTATGGTGACGTTGCTGCTATGAGTGTACAGGCAGGAGCGGATGAGCATGACACTGCATGCGAGTGCCCTTTCTGCGTGTACCTTTGATCGGATTTTATTTATTTCTTTTATTTATTTTCAGTTGGATTAAATGGATGTATGAATATTATTTTATGTGTTTGAATTTGGATAATGGGATATTTATTTAAATTATCAATAGATACTCAGTTCATTCTATTTAAAGTCTTCCGCTGTATATTTATATTCTGATTGTGATTATGTGTAATGGTTTGTATGAGTGGACACGGCCTATTCGAGATCCTGGTGTGAACCGTTGGTTCAATGACGGTTCACTCACACCATTCTGGTTGGATTAGAATTGGGGTGTGACAGAATAGTGTGATGAACCGCTAATAAACCAATGGTTCAACCAAGATCTCAAATAGGCTATGTCCGTTTGCTTAAACCATACACATCCACAACCATAATCAGAGTAAATAAACAATAGCGGAAAAATTTATGCTAATGAACTGAGAGTCTAACAATTATAACATAAATAAATTATCCATTTATTCTCCATTGACTAAGACATAAAATAAAATAAAATAATCAATTACATTTCCTTAATAATAAAAATCTAATCGAAAACGCAGGAGTTGCAATAGCATGACGAATCATGCGACTCCATCATGACTTCTGCATCCATCGCCGCCGCATGTCCATACATCGGAGCATTCATATAGTCTTCTACGGTGGTACCTGCATCATCAACTAAAAATATTCGACGTCGAAAGGGTGAGCACATATCACGGCTCAGTGAGCAAACAAAACAATGCGACAAACATATGCATGCATTCAATTCATATCTTTGGTCCGATTCATAAATTTACAATGTGTTATAGAAAGGTTTGGTGGCCGCTGGACCTCTATACACAGGGTGTGTAAGCCCACCCAATGGATCAAATACCATTTTCGTCCACATCTACCCCACCATGGAATAGAGATAGATCTAAAATGCCCGGATCAAACACAACATGACACTTCCCCTAATGCCCTACCCATACCAATACGTAAGCCCCTGTTGGTGAGGGCTTGCAAACTGGGCTCGCAACTAACCAATCCTAATGTCAAACAATGTGTCCAAGGCCTCACCCCAGCATCCCTCAATACGTCCATAGAGATAGAGCTAAGCCCCCCCCCCGACAGAGTCAGAGACAACACGGTCCAAGACCACCTCCCCTAATGCCCTACGACGTAATAGTTCTGCTAAAGTAATGGGATATGACGATGTTAGTGGACAAGACTTGAGTAGAGATAGAGCTAGAGTCTGGTGACCAAGATGAACCACAGTGTCATGTCTTCCCCCTGATGCCCCACTCGCATCGAGTACACTAACCACACACATACAATCACATGCCTTTTCCAAGCATCATCATCAACATCATATTATAAATAAACGGAATTTAAATATGCATGGACAATAATAGCAGGAATAATGGATGACATGTGATATGCACATTACAATCATACAAACATAGAATCATTCATGGTATTGGACTAAATAAACAAAAACTTTTTATTATTAGCCAATTAGTTTAGGTCTTGTTCCCTCACCTTTGATTGAGCATAGATCATCGTTCAAGCTTTATGAATCACTTTTAAATCACTAGAAAGACCTAATAAGTCGATAGATTTTAATTAGAATTAATTCCAATAGATTTAGACTAACTAAAATCGTAGGGTTGCAGCTAGGGTAGCACCTAGGGTAGCAGTTTCTGCGACCCTAGGGTGTAGGGTCGGACATGGGGTCAGAAACCATTCGACCCTACGTGCGACCACCCCCTCCCTGGGACTTCCCGAGGGCATGTGGTCGATCCTGTGGTCTCGTAGGGTCGAATATCATACGACCCTACGTGCGACCACATGTATTCTGAGTCGACCTTTCATTCTAAAGTCCATTCTTTCATGTTTTGATCCTTTGGCTTACTTTCATGGTTTATTCTATGATTGTTCTATGACTCAAAACTCCAAGTTATACACTATTCATTGTCCATAACAATTTCCTCCATGGAATCTCTTGGAACTTGTCCATAGATGGATGATTTGGGTTTCTCCTAATCCTATGTTCTTCATAACTATTCTAGGATCTCTTATACAAGTAAGGAATTAGGTTCATACCTTTATTCAGAGGTTTCTCTGAAGTTTCCTTCTCTTCCTTAGTCTTCTTCTTCAAGTTTCCTTCTCTTCTTCTCTTCCTTTTCTTTCTCTTTCTTTCACTTTCAATTAGGGTTGTAAAGGAGTGAAAGAGGCTAAGGGACATCCTATTTATAGAGGAAAACCCTCCATAATAAGTCCCAATGAGTTTAGGAAAGATCCCCTTGGAATTAGGGAAATTTCCTAATTTTTGGTTTCTGTCTGTCATCGTAGGGTCGGACGTAGGGTCGCAGGATCCGTCGACCCTACACCTTCTTAGTCATCCGACCCTACAACTAAAAAGTCATGGGTTGGACTTCTGTTGAGGTGGGGTCGACCCTACCTGTTTAGGCATGCGACCCTACCCTTACATTTACTATTTTTGGATTAGACTCATACCTGGTCTTGTGATTTCTTCACGCACTTGCTCCACTTGGTTCGACCATGATAGGTAGACCTGGTACAAGGTGGTAAGACCAGTTAGTTCGATATGGGTCTTACAACTCCCCCCCTCTTATTAAAAATTTCATCCTCAAAATTTGTACATACCTTCCGAGTCGAAATGGTGAGGATATTGCTTCTGTATAGCGTTCTTTTCTTCCCATGTGATCTCTTCTATATCTCGGCTCCTCTAGGTAACTTTAACATAGTATATGTCACGGTTGCGTAAACGTTGAACCTTTCGACTAGTAATTTCTGTTGGTGCTACTTCGAATGTCAAATCATCAGTTAGATCTAGTGGATCCGCTGTCAAAACGTGCGTTGGATCTCTGACGTACTTCTTTAATAATGAGATATGAAATACATCATGCACATTTGACATAGATGGTGGTAGTGCTAACTGATAAGCCACTTTTCCACGTTTAGCTAGAATCTCATATGGCCCGATATATCTCGGACTTAGCTTCCCTTTCTGTCTGAATCGTTTTAAACCTCGCACAGGTGATACTTTCAAGAATACCTTATCACTTACAACAAATTCAAGGTCTCTGCGTCGAGTATCTACATACTGTTTTTGACGATTTTGAGTTGTTCTAACTCTTTCCTTGATAATGTCGACTACTCGACAAGTCTCTTCAACAAATTCTGGTCCAACGATGCTACGTTCTCCAACTTCATTCCAGAACAGAGGAGTTCGACACTTCCTCCCATACAGTGCTTCATAAGGTGACATCTATATAGTAGCCTGATAGCTGTTGTTATAGGCGAACTCGATCAAGGGTAGTTTCTCGTCCCATGAGCCTTTAAATTCAATAACACAGGCTCGAAACAAGTCTTCTAAAATCTGAATGGTACGCTCCGACTATCGGTCTGTCTGAGGATGAAATGCAGTACTGAACTTCAACGTTGTACCCATAGCCTTCTACAATCCTTCCCAAAACTTCGAAGTAAAGCGTGGGTCTCTATCAGACACAATGCTTTCAAGTACACCATGTAGTCTGACAATGTTATCCACATATAGCTTGACTAACCTCTCCAGGGTATACTGTGGTCGTAGAGCTATAAAACGAGCTGTCTTAGTCAGACGATCTACAATCACCCAGACCATGTCAACTACTCGAGGAGTCAATGGTAAACCGGTGACGAAGTCCATAGTGATGCAGTCCCATTTCCATGCTGGTTCTAGCAGTGGTTGCAATAGTCCTACAGGTCTTTGTCGTTCAGCCTTCACCCTCTGACAATTTAGGCATTGAGACACGAATTTAGCTACATCTGCTTTCATTCCTCTCCACCAATATAATTTCTTCAAATCATGATACATCTTTGTACTTTCAGGATGTACTGAATAGGCGGTGGTGTGAGCTTCCTTCATTAGTCGGTGTCTAATGTCTAAATTTTATATTTTAGGAACACATACTCTTCCTTTGTACTTCAGTACCTTTTCATCGTCTAAGGTGAACTCAGGAATAGTCCTACCTTTTTCGATGTCTTCTTGTACTGTTATCAGATAAGGGTATGATTTAATAGCTGCTTTCACTTCATCAATTATATCAGGTACAATCTTCAACGTTGCAAACATATTTGAAAACCGATGAATAAACCCTTGGTTGGTTGCTTCACCCGGTGCATCTATCACGAACTGCTCATTATCGTAATTGAACACTTTTCCTGTAGTACACATTGCTGCAGTCGTGTTAACCTCTCGTTGAGGTTTTATCATTGCTTTTCTGCTTAGCGCATCAGCAACTACATTACCCTTTCCTGGATGATACTGGATATCGCAATCATAGTCCTTCAATAATTTCAGCCAACTTCTTTGTCTCATGTTCAACTCCTTCTGATTAAAAAGATAAGCGAGACTCTTATGATCTGATTTAATCTGAAATTTCTCTCTGTACAAGTAATGTCTCCATATCTTGACAGCATGTACTACTACCGCTAATTCCATGTCATGAGTGGAATAGTTCTTCTCATGTGTCTTCAGTTGTCTGGAGGCGTACGCAATTACTTGTTTACCTTGCATAAGTACACATCCTAAACCCAATCCAGACGCATCAGTGTATAAGATAAATGGCTGTCCTAGAATAGGAATAGTCAAGATCGGAGCAGATATCAATCTAGCCTTCAATCTTTGGAAACTTTTCTCACATTTATCAGTCCAAACAAACTTTTTTCCTTTCTTAGTCAAACTGGTGAGAGGTACGACAATTCTGGAATAGTCTTCCATAAATCATCGATAATACCCAGCTAGACTTAGGAAACTTCTAATTTCTGCAATGCTCTTTGGTGCTTCCCATTTCACAATGGCTTCAATCTTGTTGGGATCCACTTTAATTCCTTCAGCCTATACAACATAGCCTAAGAAAGCGACCCCATTTAGCCAAAACTCAAACTTTATAAATTTGGCGTAAAGCTTCTCTTTCCTTAATCACTGCAGAGCGGCTCTTAGATTTATGACATGAGTTTTCTTGTCCTTGGAGTAGACCAATATATCATCAATAAACACAATGACTGACGTATCCAACATATCATGGAATACCCAATTCATGAGTTCCATAAAAGTTACGGGTGCATTAGTCAATCCAAAAGACATGACTAAAAATTCATAATGTCCATATCTTGTTCTGAATGCGGTCTTTGGAATATCACCATCCTTAATCTTTAACTGATGGTATCCTGACCGAAGATCAATCTTGGAGAACACTTTGGCACCTTGCAACTGATCAAACAAGTCATTGATCCGAGGCAACGGGTACCGATTCTTGATTGTCAGCTTATTAAATTCTCGGTAGTCTATACACAAATGAACGCTACCGTCCTTCTTCTTTATAAATAATACTAGCACTCCCCATGGTGATATGCTAGGTCTGATGTAACCCTTGTCCAGTAATTCCTGTAACTATACTTTTAATTCTTTAAATTCAGTAGGAGCCATTCTATAGGGTGCTTTAGAAATTAGTGCTACTCCGGGTATTAGATCTAAACAAACTCTGTCGCTCGATCGGGTGGTAGTCCTGGTAGTTCTTTAGGAAATACATTTGGAAAGTCACGCACAACATCAATATTCTCCATTTGTGGTGCTTCCTTGGTGAGGTCGACCACTGATACTAGATACCCAACTCCTCCTTTCTCGAGGCATTTCTTAGCCTTTAATGCAGAGAGGATGAGTTTTCGTTTACGGGGAAGTTTGGTTCTCGCAAAACTAAACTCTGCTCCATCATCGTCTTTAAATGTCAACTTCTTTTTTGCACATAATAGGTTTGCAGAATGCCGAGCTAACCAGTCCATTCCCAATATGACGTCAAAGTTTGCCATCTCAAGTTGAATCAAGGTTGCATCCAAAGTCTTCTCGTCAATAAGAACTGGACATGGTCCATAATCCTTTTCTAATTCCACTTCTAATCCCATCGATGATCGTACAAGAAGTTTGTAGTCTAAAGATTTGAGGGGTAGATTCAGCTTCTTTCCAAATGACACAGATAGAAAAGAATGAGTAGCTCCAAAATCAAAGAGTACTCTAGTGGGTATGTCATTAATAGGTACGATACCTGTGATTTGGTTTAGTTTTAGTCTACATGCTCACATAATGTAACACAAATGAAAGGTTCAGGTCATACCTGTGACCACCTCAGGCAATGCGACAACATCCTCAGATGTAATTGCATAAACCTTTCCTTGCTGTAGCTGCTTCCTGGGCTTAGGACATTTCCTAAAATAATGTCCCACTTGATTGCAGTTATAGCATTTTACTCCTTCATTATTTTGCTTTTGTTGCGGTTGAGCTGCTGGAGTAGTCTTGGCGGCAGCATTGAAGCCTTGAGTACAGAAGGATTTGAATGTCCTTATATTCCCTCTGTTGTATGAATTCCCATTTGGCCTCTTGATACCTCTATTCTGAGCAAGATAGCTCTATTTCTGGCTCGACTCTATTACTCGAGCAATCTGTACTGCTTCATTATACACTTTCTTTTCCAGCCCTAGAACATGCTCACGGATTCTTCCCCTGAGTCCCATAACGAAACTTTGGGTCTTTGTATTTTCTTCCTGCATGCTGGCGGGTGTAAAGAAAAACAGCTCTTCGTAACGCTGTTGGTATGCATCCACAGTCATCTGGCCCTGATATAAACTCAGGAACTCTCTTTCCATAGAATCTCTAAAACTTCTAGGAAAGTATTTCTCAAAGAATGCCTCTTTATATATAACCCAAGTCAATTGGGTGTGCTTCATTAACAGATAAGTCCGTGTGGACTTCTACCTGTGGTGTGCATCGGCTTTCAGCATGAAGGTTGCACACAGTACTTTCTCTTCTTCATTTACCGTCATCATCATGAAATTTCTTTCCATTTCATCAATCTAGTGTGCTGGCCACAAAGGGTCTGCTAGCTTACCATTATATTCTTTGGGCTTCATCTTCAGAAAATTCTCGATCAGTCGGGAGTGGTCCAGCTGATACGGAGCATAGGCTCCATACATAGGTGGTTGATACTGGTAACTGACTTAAGCTACCTTAGAATTTTGAACTTGAGCCGGCATGATTGGTGTTTGGGGTGCGTGGGGTACCGTGTTGCTTCCCCCTGGTACTGTGCTAGCCTGCCCTGCTGGCATAGGCATCGTATGTGCAGCTGGAAAAGCCATGCCTATAGCAGACTGCATATTGGCTTGCACCTGTTGTATTTTCTGCAGCTGTTGTGCCAAGTTCATTACTGCTGTAGCCAGATCTGTAGGTGGGGCTAGCAAGTTTGTAGGATTTGCCTGGCCACTAGCCACTGGCCGTGCCATATTCAGATTCTCATGTGCTTCATGATTTACATGGCTGTCTTCCTCCACAGGTGGTGGTGGTGGAATTGGGTTACGGCCTCGTTTGGTAACCCTTCGCCCAACCATTTCCTGTTCTCGTGGTGGAAGTGTCTGAAAACAATCATAGCACATGTGATATGCTTCTTTTGGTCCTTCTTCTTTATAAATAATACTGGCACTCCCCATGGTGATATGCTAGGTCTGATGTAACCCTTGTCCAGTAATTCCTGTAACTATACTTTTAATTCTTTAAATTCAGTAGGAGCCATTCTATAGGGTGCTTTAGAAATTAGTGCTACTCCGGGTATTAGATCTAAACAAACTCTGTCGCTCGATCGGGTGGTAGTCCTGGTAGTTCTTTAGGAAATACATTTGGAAAGTCACGCACAACATCAATATTCTCCATTTGTGGTGCTTCCTTGGTGAGGTCGACCACTGATACTAGATACCCAACTCCTCCTTTCTAGAGGCATTTCCTAGCCTTTAATGCAGAGAGGATGAGTTTTCGTTTACGGGGAAGTTTGGTTCTCGCAAAACTAAACTCTGCTCCATCATCGTCTTTAAATGTCAACTTCTTTTTTGCACATAATAGGTTTGCAGAATGCCGAGCTAACCAGTCCATTCCCAATATGACGTCAAAGTTTGCCATCTCAAGTTGAATCAAGGTTGCATCCAAAGTCTTCTCGTCAATAAGAACTGGACATGGTCCATAATCCTTTTCTAATTCCACTTCTAATCCCATCGATGATAGTACAAGAAATTTGTAGTCTAAAGATTTGAGGGGTAGATTCAGCTTCTTTCCAAATGATACAGATAGAAAAGAATGCGTAGCTTCATAATCAAAGAGTACTATAGTGGGTATGTCATTAATAGGTACGATACCTGTGATTTGGTTTAGTTTTAGTCTACATGCTCACATAATGTAACACAAATGAAAGGTTCAGGTCATACCTGTGACCACCTCAGGCAATGCGACAACATCCTCAGATGTAATTGCATATACCTTTCCTCTTTGTAGCCGCTTCCGGGCTTAGAACATTTCCTAAAATAATGTCCCACTTGATTGCGGTTATAGCATTTTACTCCTTCATTATTTTGCTTTTTGTTGCGGTTGAGTCTTTGGAGTAGTCTTGGCTGCAGCATTGAAACCTTGAGTACGGAAGGATTTGAATGTCCTAGTATTCCCTCCGTTGTATGAATTCCCATTTGGCCTCTTGATACCTCTATTCTGAGCAAGATAGCTCTCTTTCTGGCTCGACTCTATTACTCGAGCAATCTGTACTGCTTCATTATACACTTTCTTTTCCAGCCCCAGAACATGCTCACGGATGCTTCCCCTGAGTCCCATAACGAACCTTTGGGTCTTTGTATTTTCTTCCTGCATGCTGGCGGGTGTAAAGAAAAACAGCTCTTAGTGCTATTGTTGGTATGCATCCAAGATCATCGGCCCTGATATAAACTCAGGAACTCTCTTTCCATAGAATCACTAAACCTTCTAGGAAAGTACTTCTCAAAGAATGCCTATTTATATATAACCCAAGTCAATTGGGTGTGCCGTTAACAGTGATAAGTCCGTGTGGACTTCCACCATTGGTGTGCATCGGCTTTCGGCATGAAGGTTGCACCACAGTTTTTCTCTTCTTCATTTACCGTCATCATCATGAAATTTCTTTCCATTTCATCAATCTAGTGTGCTGGCCACAAAGGGTCCGCTAGCTTACCATTATATTCTTTGGGCTTCATCTTCAGAAAACGCTCGATCAGTCGGGAGTGGTCCAGCTGATACGGAGCATAGGCCCCATACATAGGTGGTTGATACTGGTAACTGCCTTAAGCTACCTCAGAATTTTGAACTTGAGCCGGCATGACTGGTGTTTGGGGTGCGTGGGGTACCGTGTTGCTTCCCCCTGGTACTGTGCTAGCCTGCCCTGCTGGCATAGGTATCGTATGTGCAGCTGGAAAAGCCATGCCTATAGCAGACTGCATATTGGCTTGCACCTGTTGTATTTTCTACAGCTGTTGTGCCAAGTTCATTCTTCTAGCGGCGGATCTCGTAGGTGGGGCTAGAAAGTTTGTAGGATTTGCCTGGCCACTAGCCACTGGCCGTGCCATATTCAGATTGTCATGTGCTTCATGATTTACATGGCTGTCTTCCACCACAGGTGGTGGTGGTGGAATTGGGTTACGGCCTCGTTTGGTCACCCTTCGCCCAGCCATTTCCTGTTCTGGTGGTGGTAGTGTCTGAAAACAATCATAGCACATGTGATATGCTTCTTTTGGTCCTTCTTCTTTATAAATATATATGGCACTCCCCATGGTGATATGCTAGGTCTGATGTAACCCTTGTCCAGTAATTCCTGTAACTATACTTTTAATTCTTTAAATTCAGTAGGAGCCATTCTATAGGGTGCTTTAGAAATTAGTGCAACTCTGGGTATCGGATCTATAACAAACTCTGTCGCTCGATCGGGTGGTAGTCCTGGTAGTTCTTTAGGAAATACATTTGGAAAGTCACGCACAACATCAATATTCTCCATTTGTGGTGCTTCCTTGGTGAGGTCGACCACTGATACTAGATACCCAACTCCTCCTTTCTCGAGGCATTTCCTAGCCTTTAATGCAGAGGATGAGTTTTTGTTTACGGGAAGTTTGGTTCCCGTAAAACTAAACTCTGCTCCATCATCGTCTTTAAATGTCAACTTCTTTTTTTGCACATAATAGGTTTGCGAGAATGCCGAGCTAACCAGTCCATTCCCAATATGACGTCAAAGTTTGCCATCTCAAGTTGAATCAAGGTTGCATCCAAAGTCTTCTCGTCAATAAGAACTGGACATGGTCCATAATCCTTTTCTAATTCCACTTCTAATCCCATCGGTGATCGTACAAGCAGTTTGTAGTCTAAAGATTTGAGGGTAGATTCAACTTCTTTCCAAATGACACGGATAGAAAAGAATGAGTAGCTCCATAATCAAAGAGTACTCTAGTGGGTATGTCATTAATAGGTACGATACTGTTGATTTGGTTTAGTTTTAGTCTACATGCTCACATAATGTAACACAAATGAAAGGTTCAGGTCATCACACGACCACCTCGAGCAATGCGACAACATCCTCGGGATGTAATTGCATAAACCTTTCCTTGCTGTAGCTGCTTCCTGGGCTTAGAACATTTCCTAAAATAATGTCCCACTTGATTGCAGTTATAGCATTTTACTCCTTCATTATTTTGCTTTTGTTGCGGTTGAGCTGCTGGAGTAGTCTTGGCTGCAGCATTGAAGCCTTGAGTACGGAAGGATTTGAATGTCCTTGTATTCCCTCCGTTGTATGAATTCCCATTTGGCCTCTTGATACCTCTATTCTGAGCAAGATAGCTCTCTTTCTGGCTCGACTCTATTACTCGAGCAATCTGTACTGCTTCATTATACACTTTCTTTTCCAGCCCGGAACATGCTCACGGATGCTTCCCCGAGTCCCATAACGAACCTTTGGGTCTTTGTATTTTCTTCCCGCATCTTGGCGGGTGTAAGGAAAAACAGCTCTTCTAACGCATTGTTGGTATGCATCCACAGATCATCGGCCCCGATATAAACTCGGGAACTCTCTTTCCATAGAATCTCTAAAACTTCTAGGAAAGTACTTCTCAAAGAATGCCTCTTTATATATAACCCAAATCAATTGGGTGTGCTTCGTTAACGAGATAAGTCCGTGTGGACTTCCACCAGTGGTGTGCATCGGTTTTTAGCATGAAGGTTGCACACAGTACTTTCTCTTCTTCATTTACCGTCATCATCATGAAATTTCTTTCCATTTCATCAATCTAGTGTGCTGGCCACAAAGGGTCTGCTAGCTTACCATTATATTCTTTGGGCTTCATCTTCAGAAAATGCTCGATCAGTCGGTTGCACACAGTACTTTCTCTTCTTCATTTACCGTCATCATCATGAAATTTCTTTCCATTTCATCAATCTAGTGTGCTGGCCAGAAAGGGTCTACTAGCTTACCATTATATTCTTTGGGCTTCATCTTGAAAACGCTCGATCAGTCGGGAGTGGTCCAGCTAATACGGAGCATAGGCCCCATACATAGGTGGTTAATACTGGTAACTGCCTTAAGCTACCTCAGAATTTTGAACTTGAGCCAGCATGACTGGTGTTTGGGGTACGTGGGGTACCGTGTTGCTTCCCCCTGGTACTGTGCTAGCCTGCCCTGCTGGCATAGGTATCGTATGTGCAACTGGAAAAGTCATGCCTATAGCAGACTGCATATTGGCTTGCACCTGTTGTATTTTCTGCTGCTGTAGCCAGATCTGTAGGTGGGGCTAGCAAGTTTGTAGGATTTGCCTGGCCACTAGCCACTGGCCGTGCCATATTCAGATTGTCATGTGCTTCATGATTTACATGGCTGTCTTCCACCACAGGTGGTGGTGGTGGAATTGGGTTACGGCCTCATTTGGTCACCCTTCGCCCAGCCATTTCCTGTTCTGGTGGTGGTAGTGTCTGAAAACAATCATAGCACATGTGATATGCTTCTTTTGGTCCTTCTTCTTTATAAATAATACTGGCACTCCCCATGGTGATATGCTAGGTCTGATGTAACCCTTGTCCAGTAATTCCTGTAACTATACTTTTAATTCTTTAAATTCAGTAGGAGCCATTCTATAGGGTGCTTTAGAAATTAGTGCAACTCTGGGTATCAGATCTATAACAAACTCTGTTGCTCGATCGGGTGGTAGTCCTGGTAGTTCTTTAGGAAATACATTTGGAAAGTCACGCACAACATCAATATTCTCCATTTGTGGTGCTTCCTTGGTGAGGTCGACCACTGATACTAGATACCCAACTCCTCCTTTCTCGAGGCATTTCCTAGCCTTTAATGCAGAGAGGATGAGTTTTTGTTTACGGGGAAGTTTGGTTCTCGCAAAACTAAACTCTGCTCCATCATCGTCTTTAAATGTCAACTTCTTTTTTGCACATAATAGGTTTGCAGAATGCCGAGCTAACCAGTCCATTCCCAATATGACGTCAAAGTTTGCCATCTCAAGTTGAATCAAGGTTGCATCCAAAGTCTTCTCGTCAATAAGAACTGGACATGGTCCATAATCCTTTTCTAATTCCACTTCTAATCCCATCGGTGATCGTACAAGCAGTTTGTAGTCTAAAGATTTGAGGGGTAGATTCAGCTTCTTTCCAAATGACACAGATAGAAAAGAATGAGTAGCTCCATAATCAAAGAGTACTCTAGTGGGTATGTCATTAATAGGTACGATACCTGTGATTTGGTTTAGTTTTAGTCTACATGCTCACATAATGTAACACAAATGAAAGGTTCAGGTCATACCTGTGACCACCTCAGGCAATGCGACAACATCCTCAGATGTAATTGCATAAACCTTTCCTTGCTGTAGCTGCTTCCTGGGCTTAGAACATTTCCTAAAATAATGTCCCACTTGATTGCAGTTATAGCATTTTACTCCTTCATTATTTTGCTTTTGTTGCGGTTGAGCTGCTGGAGTAGTCTTGGCTGCAGCATTGAAGCCTTGAGTACGGAAGGATTTGAATGTCCTTGTATTCCCTCCGTTGTACGAATTCCCATTTGGCCTCTTGATACCTCTATTCTGAGCAAAATAGCTCTCTTTCTGGCTCGACTCTATTACTCGACCAATCTGTACTGCTTCATTATACACTTTCTTTTCCAGCCCCAGAACATGCTCACGGATGCTTCCCCTGAGTCCCATAACGAACCTTTGGGTCTTTGTATTTTCTTCCTGCATGCTGGCGGGTGTAAGGAAAAACAGCTCTTCGTAACGCTGTTGGTATGCATCCACAGTCATCTGGCCCTGATATAAACTCAGGAACTCTCTTTCCATAGAATCTCTAAAACTTCTAGGAAAGTACTTCTCAAAGAATGCCTCTTTATATATAACCCAAATCAATTGGGTGTGCTTCGTTAACAGATAAGTCCGTGTGGACTTCCACCAGTGGTGTGCATCGGTTTTCAGCATGAAGGTTGCACACAGTACTTTCTCTTCTTCATTTACCGTCATCATCATGAAATTTCTTTCCATTTCATCAATCTAGTGTGCTGGCCAGAAAGGGTCTACTAGCTTACCATTATATTCTTTGGGCTTCATCTTCAGAAAACGCTCGATCAGTCGGGAGTGGTCCAGCTAATACGGAGCATAGGCCCCATACATAGGTGGTTAATACTGGTAACTGCCTTAAGCTACCTCAGAATTTTGAACTTGAGCCAGCATGACTGGTGTTTGGGGTACGTGGGGTACCGTGTTGCTTCCCCCTGGTACTGTGCTAGCCTGCCCTGCTGGCATAGGTATCGTATGTGCAACTGGAAAAGTCATGCCTATAGCAGACTGCATATTGGCTTGCACCTGTTGTATTTTCTGCAGCTGTTGTGCCAAGTTCATTACTGCTGTAGCCAGATCTGTAGGTGGGGCTAGCAAGTTTGTAGGATTTGCCTGGCCACTAGCCACTGGCCGTACCATATTCAGATTCTCATGTGCTTCATGATTTACATGGCTGTCTTCCTCCACAGGTGGTGGTGGTGGAATTGGGTTACGGCCTCGTTTGGTCACCCTTCGCCCAGCCATTTCCTGTTCTGGTGGTGGTAGTGTCTGAAAACAATCATAGCACATGTGAGGCAATCAATATAAGTTGTTCTTAAGTAAAAAATCCAACTAAACAATATAAATTCTAATTTTTCAGATCATTCTGACAAAATACTGTATTTTCCATCATAGGGTCGATGGTAGGGTCAGTCCTTATGCGACCCTAGGGTATGCGACCTTAATAAACCCTGTCAGCTTACCGAGAGCCTAGGGTCGATCGTAGGGTCGGTATATGTCCGACCATAGGTCCGACCCATGGTTCTCTGTCAGATCACCGAGAGCCTAGGGTCGATGGAAGGGTCAGTAATTTTCTGACCCTAGGTCCGCCCCATGGTTCTCTGTCAGATCACCAAGAGCCTAGGGTCGATGGTAGGGTCTAACATAGGGTCGCACATTTTGGTCGAATTCTGCGACCCTACGATCCAAAATTAGGTTTTTAAGCCCGATTTTGGATTCATTTCCCATTCCTTCTCTTTTCTTCCAACTCAACTCGTTTCCCTGAGTTGCTACAGTATCGACCCCTAGTGTTTGGTGATCATTCCTTCCGTTCGCGACTTTTGCACCTTCTCTTCAGGTATGCTCTCTACTGTTTCACATTTTTAAACTCTATAAACTAGGTTTTTTGCCCATTACATCGTTTTCTTCAAATTAAACTTTTTTCAACTATAAAAATTTAATTTTTATTGGGGGTGTTTTCTATTGGTCACCCAATGGACGAAAGCCCTCAAAAATATTTGAGTTTCATCGGTTGGTTATCGAGAAACTTAAATTTTTCCATTTTTGACCTAATTTTTGAGATTTTTCCAATTTATTGAAATTTCATCAAATTCGATCTTTCTAGATTAAATTTTCAACTGTATGAGCTTTGCAGGATGGTTTGAAACCTATGTAAGTCTTCCTGCCCAGTTGTTTGGGTGAAAAGTGAGGCTTTTGGCCAAATCATGCCGTTTTAATGCCGATTTTGAGTTTTTCACCATTACTAATATCTTATTTGTTTTTCTATGTTTTGACAGATAGTATGGCTCGTACCAAGGTTCCTAGGGCTCATGACCCCG
Source organism: Protea cynaroides (assembly GCA_028583415.1). Taxonomy (NCBI): domain Eukaryota; kingdom Viridiplantae; phylum Streptophyta; class Magnoliopsida; order Proteales; family Proteaceae; genus Protea; species Protea cynaroides. The sequence goes on from CM053266.1 coordinate 99,331,638, forward strand.
TTCGTTTCTGCTCCAATGAGGCAAAAGCTCAGTATGCTCACTATGAGCGCAAGAAAGTAAAAGGGGGTCACTGTGTGAACTTGGCTAGTCTGGCCTTGTTCAACGTGGAGGGTGCTTTTGGTGACATGGGCTGGCTCCCTATGATCACCTATGAGGCTTGTACCCGTCCTGATCTGGTGAGATAGTTCTAGTGCAATCTCCAGGTTGTGGGGGATCGCAATGACACAGAGAGAGGTAGGGAGCTCAGGATCATGAGCTACGTTAAAGGGGTGGAGCTCTCATTTAATTGCCAACAGTTGGCTGATCTTTTGGGCATATCAAATGATGGCCCCTTGGTGTACTATGCTCCCAAGGAGCCCCAATTCCTATCCTTGGAGATGCATGCTGAGATTGACAGTCAGCTCATCCGAGATGATCGCTGGGAGATGAAAGCAATCAACCTACGTCCAGAGCCTCGGGTGTACTGTAATATTATCCAGCACAACCTGATACCCTAGAGTGGACATTATGAGAGGATCATTCAGTTGACTCAGTATGTCCTCTACTATATTTGCACCTGGCAGCCTGTCTGCCTTCCTTATATTATTATCCGGACGATGATCTACGCTACGCTGCCTGGTCAGTTTGGCAACCTACCCTACGGACGTCTGATCACTACGCTGCTCAGCCTCCTACACATTGATTTAGTAGATGAGAGGATTCAGGAGAAGACCTTCTCATCGGATCTTGACTGGGAGGCCATCTATAAGATGGGTATACGGGATGCTCAGGTCAGTAATGATGAAAGGAACTCTCTGGTGCTTCCTCGTACTCGAGTAGAGGTAGCAGAAGCCACGGCGGCAGCAGCAACAACAAGAGCAGGGGTCCATAGGGGTGATGCTGAGGATGAGGATCGTATGTACATGGATGTAGACTCCATACCTCCTCCATCACCTCTACATTCTACTGGAGCTGGTCCATCTCGGACTCCGTCACACATGGCTGGTCCTTCATGCCCACCCTCTGATGATATGATGGGGCTACTGCGGGAGATTAGAGAGGCTCAGTGCGTGACTGATCTGAGAGTGGGAGAGCTTCTAGATGCTCAGTGCGTGACCAATGGGAGAGTAGGCGAGCTTCTAGATGCTCAGCGTGCTATTGATGGGAGAGTAGGCGAGCTCCTAGACGCTCAGCGTGTGTCCGATCAACGGATGACTTAGTTGACAGCTAGTCTCCAAATGACCCAGACTCAGGTAGCCTGGTTGACTAGAGTGTATACTGAGGACTATGACAGAGATCGCGAGGCACTTCCTCCTCTAGCACCTCCAGCTCCATGATGTACCTTTTCCTTTATTTTTCTTTGAACTACAGAGTAATTGTCTAGATTGTGGACCGTACTCTGATTTGGATATATATATATATATACGTTCTTTTTTACTCGAGTGTATATGAAACTTGTTTCTCCTTTTATACATGCATTATTCTCTTTCTTAATTTTTGTCTCAAACAACACAAATGCTTATGGTGTGTTATTATTATAGCTTTTAAAATTTTCTCCTAACTCAGTTTACGAATTTTTGTAGAAGTATATCGATTTAATAGACAGGGCCTGAGAGCTCTGATACCAAGTTTCTCACACCCCAATTCCATACTATTCAGAATGGTGTGATGAACCGCTAATAAACAAATGATTCAATCAGGATCTCAAATAGGTTGTGTCCGTTTGTTTAAACCATACACATCTACAACCATAATCAGAGTAAATCAACAATAGAGGAAAACTTTATGCTAATGAACTGAAAGTCTAACAATTATAACATAAATAAATTATCCATTTATTCTCCATTGACTAAGATATAAAATAAAATAAAATAATCAATTACATTACCTTAATAATAAAAATCTAATCGAAAACGCAAGAGTTGCACTCGCATGATGAATCATGCGACTCCATCATGACTTCTGCATCTATTGCCGCCGCATGTCCATACACCAAATCCTTCATATAGTCTTCTACGGTGGTACCTACATCATCAACTAAAAATATTTGACGTCGAAAGGGTGAGCACACATCACTGCTCAGTGAGAAAATAAAACAATGCAACAAACATATGCATGCATTCAATTCATATCTTTGGTCTCGTTCATAAATTTGCAATGTGCTATAGAAAGGTTTGGTGGCCGCCGCACCTCTATACACTGGGTGTGTAAGCCCACCCAACGGATCAAACACCATTTCCGTCTACATCCACCCCACTGTGGAATAAAGATAGAGCTAAAGTGCCCGGATCAAACACCGCATGACGCTTCCCCTGATGCCCTACCCATACCAACACGTAAGCCCCTATAGGTGAGGGCTTGCAAACTGGGCTCGCAACTAACCAATCCTAATGTCAAACAGTGTATCCAAGGCCTCACCCCAGCATCCCTCAATACGTCCATAGAGATAGAGCTAAGCCCCCCAGCAGAGTCAGAGACTACACGGTCCAAGACCACCACCCCTGATGCCCTACGACGTAATCGTTCTGCTAAAGTAATGGCGATATGACGATGTTAGTGGACAAGACTTGAGTAGAGATAGAGCTAGAGTCTGGTGACCAGGATGAACCACAGTGTCACGTCCTCCCTTGATGCCCCACTCACATAGAGTACACTAACCACACACATACAATCACATGCCTATTCCTAGCATCATCATCAACATCATATTATAAATAAATAGAATTTAAATATGTATGAACAATAATAATAGGAATAATGGATGATATGTGATATGCACATTACAATCATACAAGCATAGAATCATTAATGGTATTGGACTCAATAAACAAAAACTATTTATTATTAGCCAATTAGTTTAGGTCTTGTTCCCTCACCTTTGATTGAGCGTAGATCCTCGTTCAAGCTTTATGAATCACTTTTAAATCACTAGAAAGACCTAACAAGTCGATAGATTTTAATTAAAATTAATTTCAATAGATTTAGACTAACTGAAATCGTAGGGTCGTTGGTAGGGTAGCACCTAGGGTAGCAGTTTCTGTGACCCTAGGGTGTAGGGTCAGACATGGGGTCAGATATAATTCGACCCTACGTGCAACCACACCCTCCTTGGGACTTCCCAAGGGAATGTGGTCGTTCCTGTGGTCTCGTAGGGTCAGATATCATTCGACCCTATGTGCGACCACACGTATTCTGAGTCGACCTTTCATTCTAAAGTTCATTCTTTCATTTTTTGATCGTTTGGCTTAATTTCATAGTCCATTCTAAGATTGTTCTATGGCTCAAAACTCCAAGTTATACACTATTCATTGTCCATAATAATTTTCTCCATGGAATCTCTTGGAACTTGTCCATTGATGGATGATTTGGGTTTCTCCTAATCCTATGTTCTTCATAACTATTCTAGGATCTCTTATTCAGGTAAGGAATTAGGTTCATACCTTTATTCAGAGGTTTCTCTGATGTTTCCTTCTCTTCCTTAGTATTCTTCTTCAAGTTTCCTTCTCTTCTTCTCTTCCTTCTCTTTCTCTTTCTCTCACTTCCAATTAGGGTTGTAAATGAGTGAAAGAGGCTAAGGGACGTCCTATTTATAGATGAAAACCCTCCATAATAATTCCTAATGAGTTTAGGAAAGATCCCCTTGGAATTAGGAAAGTTTTCTAATTTTCGATTTCTATCTGTCATCGTAGGGTCAGACGTAGGGTCGCAGGATCCATCAACCCTACACCTTCTTAGTCATCCGACCCTACGACTAAAAAGTCATGGGTTGGACTTCTGTTGAGGTGGGGTCGACCGTACCTGTTTAGGCATGCGATCCTACCCTCACATTTACTGTTTTTGGGTTAGACTCATACCTGGTCTTGTGATTTCTTCTCGCACTTGGTCTACTTGGCTCGACCATGGTAGGTAGACCTGGTACAAGGTGGTATGACCGGTTAGTTCGATACGGGTCTTACATGAGTCTACCTTGGGATCAAGGGTGTCATTGATTGTCTGGGTCTGGCTTGAGATTAATGATGGTTCATCCAGTTATGAGCCATTGATTAACATGTCTGCCTCGGGATCAGTGGTGTCATTGATTGTCTGGGTTTGGATCGTGATCAATGATGATTGAGCTAGGGTGCAGGCTGACCATGATTGCATACACACTTGATTGACACTCATAATTGCTTATTATTTTCTTTTGTACTGCATCATGATATTATTGCTTAGGATTGCATTGATTCCTAACTTCTCGCTGAGCTGGGATGAGATCTCATCGCTCGATATTAAATTTTTTTTAAACATTGGTTGCAGGTATCTCTTTTGTGATGGCTGGTAGGGTTCTATTGATGTAGAGGATACTTCTCTTGGTGGAGGGCCACTGAGGGGTCATTTTGAGTGTTGTACCTGTAAAGACTGTGTTTATGGAACCTGAGTCAACGCCTTACTTCCATCATTTTGATGTCTATAGATAGATGCGGTTTGGTCTATATGTAGCATTTTGTTTTGATATACTCTAGTTATTTAGTGCAGGGTATATGTAATACGAATATTACTTGTGAAATGATTTATAAGACATAACAGACTTATTATGTAATGATAACATTAGAAGCATCCGTTCTATATTATGATTCCACTGCAACTCTATAATTTTGTTGAAATTATTATTATCTATTATTGTGGATATTGTATGTATAAACTATGTGGTTTGTTTGGTAGTTCATTTTGGTTGTCGGTTGTTGGAAGATTTGGATTGTCTCTTGGATGACTCGGATATTACGCCCGATTCCCCAGAATGGGCTATGACACAAAGGCTCAACCAAACCATGAAAATGGTTGAGCGTACTTTGAATTCTCAATATATATTCAAATTCAGTTACTGTAAGAAACTTTTGCATTGGCTTGGTTGGCATAGTGTACAGAGCTTATCGCTTAGATGCCAAATCTGTCACACCCCAAAATACCGATATGAAAAATTTTTGAGATACGATTTGATCAATACCATAATTTGGATGTGATCCTACCAAGATCCTATAAGTGGTCCACACACATACCAACCATATACCAGCACAATGCCACATATACAATTCAGAGTAGTAAACAACATAAGATAAATAATTAACCATGAACTTTCTAATGATAAATAAGAGATAATATCAGTACATTACATCCTTTTAAAAATCTATTCACCAACATTCACCATCAAATAAATTAAAGTATTATTGCCTTACAAATTATGGGCTAACTAAATGTAACTTAACTAAATAATCCAAAAGAATAAAAATAAATACTGTTTATAAATCAAATATCTCTCCATCACTGTCATCTATCCATAAAAAAACACATGCGTCACATTTGCAGTCTGTGTCGTGTGCTTCGTCCTCAAATGGCATAGCTTCTAACTAGGCTAAATAAGATATCGTAGGCGCATTCAAATAATTAACAATAGCGGTACCTGCAACATCATCTAAAAAAATGGCATACACAAGGGTAAGCTCTCCAACTTGAGCTCAATGAGAAATAGATAAGCAAGCAAGCAAAATGCATGATTAGTTTATTACTCACAGCAATGCAAGAGTCTGGTATCATGTATGCCAGTATGCTATGGTAAGGCCTAGCCACACTTCCCCGAAGCTGACTATAATCTCCATGCATGGGAGTCTTTGGACACCTAGCGGCTTAGTCTAATAGCCCTAGTTAAGCCACGTGACATGGCAATCAAAATGGTGATCCGACAGTAAGTCCGGCCAGTGACACTCCAACGAATACTGTCGACCCTTCCTCGTCATCACTCTATGTTACCAGTACCTGACTGCCTACTGGCTAGGGTTGCATATAGGAGTAGTGCCACTAACCAATCCTACATGTCTTCCGATATATCCCTCTCACTAATCCCAGCAAGAATCCCAGGCCATCTGTTTTGCCCCCCCCCCATACTTGTCATGAATTATCTAGCAGGTTAGATCCAGCGATCCTTGACCATTTCACCACTCCCCACTAGCTTTCAATCACATACATTTACACAATAATCATATAACATAAATACAAAGGCATGCACAAAGCAGTTATTGGATGACATGTTATCACAACAAGCATGTGGCATAACAAGCATATATTATAAATACTCTAAAATAAATCGGGGGTTCTGTTCCTCACCTAGGTTCTTGTAATTCTTTTTATTTGCACCACGTGAGTTGATGATATCCATGCATGTCACACCTAGCTTAAGTAAATTAAAGTTATTCTCTTAATTTTGTTCTCAATATACTAAGTAATAGTCTTTTAGGGTTGTTAGGTCATAGCTCTGAACGCAAGGGTTGAGTCTGATACTACGTCCAACAGATCCTTAAGGTTTTCTACTAGTGGTCGGTCGTTGCGTTGGTTACTATAGTCCTCTAATCGGTGCCGCGTCCGACTACTTACAGAGGTCTTTCTGGGATTGGTTAGTCATTACGCTGGCTCTTACAGTCCATTGTCTGGGGTATCGTCTGACCTCTTTTAGAAGGGTCTATCAAGGTTGATAGCCTATCTGGAGGAACGGGTTTTGCTTCTGGGGTTCCCCTCCGAGCACACTTCGGAACTCTTCTATTGAGTCCCTCAGTAGTCTTCAAAATGGGAATTTTACTATAGGATTAGTCCATAGTTTTGCTAACCTAGTGTGATCCAATAGTAGGGTACCTCTTATGTAAGACCCATACCTGAAATCCTCACAATTTAGATCCCTCTGTATCGGGTCTTATTGTGCCAACACTTGGCACCATGACTTTTGACCCTCTATATGATGTGGGGTCGACTTCTTGTATTACTTAGTTTTGGTAGGACATGTGGGAATGATGTCCAAGAAACCTAAAAAAGCATCCCTATCAAATCGGACCCACCAAACTAGGCCTAAATCTATTTTTAAGCCCAATCGGAGGCATAATCTGATGAACGTTCATCCGCTTGATTGCAATCGAGTAAATGCAAGATTGCACCTTTCTCTCTCCCCGATTTCTATAAAAGGAGGCCTCGTTCCTCCTTTTCTCCTTCTTGGAACCATGGGAATGTGAGAGAAAAAGAGAAGAAGAAACTTAGAGCTCAAGGGTCCAAGCTCAAGCCCTCACTCTCTTGAAGGTAAGATAATCAACCTTCCTCCTTCTCCTTCATGGTGATTAATGTAAGGACCATTGGTGGTTGAGAACCATTAACGGTGGCCACCATTAACAACTTAAGAAAACCTAGGTTTGTGTTCACCCACTCCATATGGAGTTTAATAAAGCCATAAATGGCTCCCATTGTACCTAATAATGGTAGGAAGATGTTTTCCACCAACTAAAATGGATATCATCAAGTGGAAATCAAATCTCCATTAATGGAGACTAAGCTTGACCTAGAAAACTTAGGTTGTCTCCTCCTCCATGAAAGGAGATAATAATGGGGTCTAAATGACTCCCATTATGTGTAATAATTGTAGAAGTATGTTTTCACTGTTTAGAATAAAGGAAACCATGGTGGGAAACTTCCCTCAAAGATGAAAAACTTATTTGGTTTGTGCTGGGCTTCCGGGTCTGAATCGGAGGCACATACCAAAAGATCGTTCCTCTAGTAGACTTAAACTAAGCCTCCACCAAGGAAAATGCTTTTGCTAAATGACCAAGATAGAACCGATGGACCCCTACCAAAGCCACGAAACTGGTGTCACAGAACCAGTAGCACAAAATCAGTGTCACAAAACCAGTGGCATAGAACCGGTGGCACAGAATGGGTGTCATAGAACTAGTGGCATGAACTGGTGGCATGAACTTGAGGCAGTGCTAGATGATGTTTCACCCAGAAAAGCTTCAAAAAAAAAAACCTTCTGGAACCTCATTACTGTGATAGTATATGAACTGGATGACCAACCAGGTAACTAATCGTCCGATTCATCCTCTGGTTTCATTAACTTAAGAAATGACTAAGTGTTAACCAGCCCACTGTACTGGTGGAATGATCAACCGGTTCAATCCTTTGGTTCAGTCTATTTTGACTTATAAGCCTAGTAATGATTAGGAAGACTAACCTTTTGGTTTCTGGCTTATCTTGGGACCCGTACATAGACTCTAGGACTTGTCTATGCTCGTTTAAAAGATGTTTACCAACCTAATAAATCTTATTTGACTAATTAGGTAAAACACCAAGAGTAGTGGATGAAGCGTTCTATCAGCTTCAAGGTCCAACAATAACTTTGGTGTCTACAAGTGAGGGGTCAGGTCACGTAGAATTTGAACATGTGCTTGTTGTGTGTTGTACATTGTTTTATTTTTATTTTTTATAACATGTCATCTAATGAAATGTATATATAACTGTTTATGCATTTGCATTATGACAATGACCATGTATGTTGATTGTTATATGATGGACGTGTGGCATGTGGGAGCACAATACAAGGGATGTTTGTACCTTAGTGGAGGCATGAAGAACCATGGGAGTAGGGAGTTGGGGTTTTCTGCTGGGTGCAGTCTTTGTCGAGACCATGTATGATGGGCATATAGAGTATGGGAGTACAATACACTTGCCATGTTGGCTCCCTATGCTTTAATGGGGACACAGTCAATCCATGGGAGTAGAACGGGGACTCATACTAGAGTATAGTTTTACTTACTACGTGCACATGTCATGTTGGGTGATTGATTGATTAGAGATGATTGTGTGTGGGGTATATGATCATGTAGCATGCGGGAGCATGATACATGGCCATATGTTCGATTACACCTTAGTAGGGACACGATCAGTCCATGGGAGTGGAATGGGGATCTCTGTTGGGGTGTAACCCTATTTATAATATGCTCATGCATCATACATCAACTTGGTTAAATGACTTGTGTTATAGTGAAGGATGGACAAGCCATTGATCATCGAGTAGTGCTCGGGTCAGGGGTGCCATTGATATTATGAGGGGTGCTCAGGATCAATGGCAGTTTACTCATGGGTTGTGCGAGCCATTGATCATTAAGGATGCTCTAGTCAGAGGTGTCATTGATTCATTACCAGGAATGCTCGGGATCAATGGCAGTTCAATCATGGGGTGTGATTACGCTAGGATACAGGCTGACTATGATTGCATACACATTTAATTGCCATTCACAATTACTTGTTTATTTGCTTCTGTACTGCATTCATAAATTGTTGCATAAGATTGCATTGGATACTTGACTTCTCACTGAGCTGGGATGGGAGCTCACCCCTTGATATCGAAATCTTTTTAGCTTTGGTTATAGGTACCTCTTTTGTGATGGCTGATATGGATCCTATTGATGTAGAGGGCACTTCTTTGGGTGGAGGGCCACTAAGGGGTGATGTTGTGGGCTGTACCTGTAAAGACTGTGTTTATGGGATTTGAGTCAATGCCTCGCTTCCATGATTTTGATGTATGTAGATAGATGCAGTTTTGTCTATCTACAGTATTTTATTCTGATTTACTCTAGTTATTTAGTATGGGGTATATGTAATATGAATATTACTTGTGAAACGATTTGTAAGACATAACAGACTTATTATGTAATGATAACATTAGAAGCATCTGTTTTCTATTATGATTCTGCTACAACTCTTATTATTTTGTTGCAATAATTATTAATTATTATTGATTATTATGGATATTGTTTGTTTAGACTGTAGGGTTTGTTGGTAGATTATTTTGGTTATCGGTCGCTGGAAGATTCTAGTTGTCTCTTAGATGACTCGGATATCATGTCTGATTCCCCAGAATGAGCTTTGACAATACTAATATCAGAGCACAACCACTCTGACTCTACCTACAGACCTCCCCTGCACATGTGTTTCCATGTATCAAAACGGATGCCTAGGATAATTAAAATCTTTTAAGAACTAACAAGTAGTACGTAAGGGAGAATAGTAAGTTTGGTTACTCCAAACTATAAGAACTAAATAAAGACAATAATACAAAATACGAACTATGAATAAGAGTAAAAGATATGTATATATATGTATCCAATTTTAATTATAAAATTGTGATGGGGCCCACAACTTGGGCAGTTATCCCATGATTAATTATCTGTTCCAAGTGAAAGAAAAGAAGATATTAGTTTCTAACAAAAAGAAAGTACAAGTGATGTGCACAAGACAAAATGTGTAGGGTACAAAAGGAAAGAAAACAAAAACTAAGGAGAGAATCATTAGTCAGTCTGCTAAGGCTCACTTGGTGAGGTAGAAGGCTGAAACACGATCTGTGGTGCAAATAAAGAAGGGGCATCCATAGTAGGGGATAACTAAGATCTGCTAGTGGGTGTAGGTACTTGAGGTATCTCTTGGGTAGGAGATGGCGGAGATGTACTCATCGGAACTAGTGAAGGAGCAGGTCTATGCCTAACATGATGATGCAAGTGACCAACAGTAATTATAACATCATATATGTGCCCCACGTGAGTCTCTATAGTCTCCACTGGTCTCTTTAGTCTCGCTTGACCCTCAGCCAGCTTTTCTACTTCCTTCCGCATGAGCTGGAGTACATTGAACACCTAACCTAGGTCTATAGATGACCTTGAAGTTTATTTAGCTGCAAGTGGTTTTGAAGTATAAGCAGCATAAGAGGTGAACCAATGCTCGTCAGAACCCTACCCTGAAGGGTCAACAGCTCTCTTAGGGGCCATGTCACTTGTAAAAGGGGAGTTAGAATGGGAGTTAGTGTAATTGACAAATTGAAGTAATCAGTAAGAGGTATGACAAAGAAAACCAGTTTATGCAAAGTGACCAGAAGGCTTATGGTGGACGGATGATTGATTTATTGCTTCTCACCAGGGATGACAACCACCAGTTACCATCAAATATGATGGTGATAGATATTAATGGGTAAGGCAAGTAATGAACATTAATATAAGGGAATAGCGCCCCACTGTCCAAGGAAAGGAATCCATAATAACCTTGGTCTAATCCTTATAAGTTGGGGATCAGAGGGATGAAGCTACCTCTGGATGGGACCAAGATGAACATGTGTCAGACCAAGTTAAGCAGGTTCACATAAATGTAACTCAGATGAAGTGGAAATTTTTTTCACTCATGCCAGGTGGGCAACCCAACCCATGTGAGTAGACCTTATGGACCAAATTAGTACCTCTAGTGGCCTTGTAATGAGGTGACTATGGCCCCACTATGGATGGCCCTAAACAAGTCATGCAATAGAAGGGAATTAATTCCACCAAGCAATGGTGGAATGAAAATTCAATTCATGGCTAAACAAGGGAATGAATCACATATTGCTCGCTAATGCAAGTAGGCCACTATACAGGGAGAGGAAGGAGTATATAATTACCCTGGTTTATTTCGTAAAAATTGGGGGTACCAATCCAAAATTAATCAATCGACACCCCAATGTTAGAGCATGGGTATAACCGCTTATGATTGACTATGCACCCAGCCATTACAAATGTGAACTATTGGTGTGTGAGGCACTCAGTGGGCAGGTATGTGAGTTCGACAAACTCTAGGACTCAAGCATGACCTTAAGAATGGAAGACAAGATCCAAACCCTCTGGTTGATCATAAAGAGGGTATTTCAGCTTATTTTAAATGGGAATTTTTGCTAAGCCCACCCTACCTCTTTACGTACGGTCTAAATTTTTATAAAATGGGGGTACCCTAATTAAAGGTTTAGTGTGTTAAACAGTTTAGTGCCCTATCCTAAGGGTACCACTTGGTTAATGCAATAGTGTTATCCTAAATTGATATGTGCTCTGCAACCTTAGGAACTAAAATTCGAGTCTTATGCTTGCATGAGACCTACTATTGTACTCCTTATATTATTGGGATGACTTAATTTAACCTTGGGTGTGCAAATGTTGTCTTTTCAGATTTGCCCAAGACCAATCGAAATGGCAGCTCAGGTCCCCATGGATAATTTTAAAGTAATGAAATATTTCCAGATGATGAAACCACTAAAGTTCACCGGAGTAGGTACAAATCCCATGCAGCCAGCCATTTGGATAATGACCATGGAGAAGGTTTTGGAGTCACTCATGTGCTTTGAATCTCAAAAGCTAAGGTGTGCTACATTTCAGTTGGAAGGGGTACCATATGACTGGTGAAACAGGATGCAACCCACCCTATAAAAGTGCAATGAGGAAATCACCTGGTAGATATTTAAGGATGCGTTCTTTAAAAATTTCATTCCCTAAAGCTTTCAGGAAAGAAAGGACGTAGAGTACCTCAACCTTACCTAGGGTGCCCTTACTGTAGAGAGATATCAATAGAAATTTGAAGAGCTGTTCTACTTCTCTCCTACTGCCATGAGAGAGGAAGAATTAAAACTGATGAGGTTTGTACAGGATTTGAGAGGGGATCTAAAGGTTGTGGTAGAATCTATGAGGCTGACAGAATACAGCAACACCATACAAGTAGCAGAAAATACAGAAGATGGGTATAGGAAAAACTACCAGAGTCAAAAGAGGGCTTTTGGTTATATAGGTAACCGCCCTGTTACCAGGCAGTTCAGGGTGCAGCCCGAGTTCCTCTATCACCTCCCCTTCTGCTTTGCCGCTCAATAAACCTACAACAAGCAGCCTAGCACTTATTCATGCTTGGCTTGTAACTCCAGTACCTCAAGTCACACCACCAAGGGCCGCATCTCTTATCACCTGGCCTAGGGCGCTTGGGAGATGCTTCAACTATGGAAAAGGTGGACACCTAGCTATGACTTGTTAGTTCCCATGCCAGGGACCACCAACCCAGGTGGTAGGCAATGCAATTACCATGACACAAGAGGACGCCCAGCACTACCCTGGGGTATTTACAGGCATGTCTTATTTCGATTAAGTGTAATTTAAGTATAGCATATAATGGCATTTAACATGGAAATGTGCATGGGAACACTTCTATCCTAAGGATTCCTGCCCAAATTCCATTTAACTCTAGCCCATACCATTCAATTGTATCTGTCACACCCCAATTCTGCACCATTCAGAACGGTGTGATGAACCGCTATAAACCAACGGTTCAATCAGGATCTCTAATAGGCGGTATCCATTAAAAATAAAACCATGCACATCCACAACCATAATCAGAATAATACACAATAACGAAAGTCTTATAGTAAATGAACTGAGCATTCTAAATGTAATAATCATAATTAAAATATCAAATTATTGTTGTATCGACTGAGACATAAATAAATAAAATATCAATTACATCTTTTATAAATACAAATAAAAATCCTAATAGAACACGCATGAGTTGCACTCGCATGAGGGGTCATGTGTATCCTCTAAGTCTTCAGCCTCCATTGCAACAACACGCGCATACACCGGAGCATTCATATAATCTTCAACTGTAGTACCTGCATCATCAATTAAAATATTCGACGTCGAGAGGGTGAGCACACATCATGGCTGAGTGAGCAAACAAAACAATGCAACAAACATATGCATGCATTCAATTCATATCTTTGGTATGGTAAATAAGTTTACAATGTTCTATAGAAAGGATAGGTGACCGCCGCACCTCTATACACGAGTGTGTGAAGCCGCCCAAATAACCCGGTTACTCGTCGTCCCACAAGCACCCATCATGGAATAGAGATAGAGCTAAAGTGCTGAGCGCCTATGACACTTCCCCTAATACTCTACCCATACCAACACGTAAGCCCCTGCTGGCGAGGGCTTGCAAACTGGGCTCACAACTAACCAATCCTAATGCCAATTAGTGTATCCAAGGCCACACCCCATCATCCCTCAATACATCCATAGAGATAGGGCTAAGGCACCCCGGCAGAATCAGAGACTCCACGGTCCGAGACCACCTCCCCTCATACCCTATGACGTAATAGTTCTGCTAAGGTAATGGAAATATGACGATGTCAGTGGACAAGACTTGAGTTAGAGATATAGCTAGAATGCTGAGGCCCTGCCAATGACACCTCCCCCTGATACTCGCTCGCATCAAGCACACCAACCACACACATACATCCACATGCCTATTCCTATCATCATCATCATCATCATTATCATAAACAATAAATAAATATGCATGAACAATAATAATAGAAATATTTGATGACATGTTGTATGCACATAACAATCATACACGCATAAAATCATTCATGGCATTGGACTCAAGAATAAAATAGTTTATTATTAACCAATTAGTTTAGGTCTTGTTCCTTTCCTTTACTTGATCGTAGGTCATCTTTCAAGCTTTAAGAATCAACTATATATCGATATTATATCACTAGAAGACCTAGCTAAGTCGATAGAATTTAATTAAAATTATTTGGACTTTAAAAGCATGCTGTTAACTGGGGGTCGATGCTAGGGTCGAAGGTTTCATCGACCCTGGGTGAGACCACCCCTATTCTGGACTTCCCAAACACTGGGGATCGATGATCAGGGTCTGGTTGGGTCGATTGGCCATCGACCCCCCCGTGCAACCCCCTGTGGGTTTTATTAATTTTTCATCCTACATTTCATTCTTCGTGTTTGGGGTCCTATGGCTTGCTTCTACAATCCAGTCCACACATGTTCTATGGCCTAGAACCGTAGTTCATTCACCTATATGGCTTTCATGATCTCCCCCCCCCATAGTTTTCCATGAAAACCTAACCATGGGTGGATGATTTGGGTTTCTCCAAGATCATTCCCTCTTCTCTATCTATTCTAAGGTTTATAGAATTTCATGGAGATAATATCCATACCTGAGAATTAGGCGTGTTTCTCTGAAGCCTTCTCTTTGATCTTCTTCTCCACTTTCCTTCTCTTCTCTTTCTCTTCTCCTTCTCTTCTCTCTCTCTCAATCCAATTAGGGTTCTAAAAGGAGTGAAAGAGGCTTAGGGATTTCCTATTTATAGAGTATAAACTCCCAAAATAAGTCCCATTGAGATTAGGAAATGTTCCAATTGAAATTAGGAAAGTTTCCTAATTTTTGGTTCGTGCTGTTTTTATCGATTATCGGGGGTCGATTGGGGGGTCCGAGATCCCGTCGACCCCTGGTTCTTTAAATGTCCGTTCCCCGGTATAAAACTAGGGGTCTGACTTTTATACTGGGGGGGTCCGACCCTCCTTTGCTGGGCATGCGACCCTCCCCCTATTTTAGTGTTTTTGAGTCAGTTTAATACATGGGATCGTGATCTCCTTCACGCACATCCATTTGGTTCGACCATGATGGGTAGACCTAGTTCAAGGTGGTAAGACCGGGTTAGTTTGATACGGGTCTTACAACTCCCCCCTACTTATAAACATTTTGTCCTCGAAATTGTACATTCCTTCTGAGTCGAATAAATGAGGGTATTGCTTTCGCATAACATTCTCTTCTTCCCATGTTATTTCTTCCATGTCTCTACTTCTCCAGGTGACCTTAACATAATAGATATCTCGGTTGCGTAGTCATCGAACCTTTTGGCTGGTGATTTCAGATGGTGTTACTTCAAATGTCAAATCTTCAGTCAAATCAGGCAAGTCTATTGTCAAAACGTGTGTTGGATCCTTGACATACTTCTTCAATAAGGAAATGTGAAATACGTCATGCACACTTGACATAGATGGTGTAGTGCTAACTGGTAAGCCACTTTCCCTTGCTTAGCTAGAATCTCATATGGCCCGACATATCTTAAACTTAATTTCTCTTTCTGTCTGAACAGTTTTAATCCTCGCATAGGCGATACTTTTAAGAATACTTTATCACCCATGACGTACTCAAGGTGTCATCGTCGGGTATCGGCATACTGCGTCTGACGATTCTGAGCTGTCCTCACTCTTTCTTTGATAATTTCGACCACTCGACAAGTCTCTTCAACAAATTCCAATCCAACAATACTATGTTCCCCAACTTCATTCCAAAACAATGGAGTTCGACACTTTCTGCCATACAGTGCTTCATAGGGTGACATCTGTATAGTAGCCTGATAGCTATTATTATAAGCTAACTCAATCAGTGATAACTTTTCATCCCATGATCCTTTAAAGTCAATTACATAAGCTCAAAGCATATATTCTAGAATCTGAATTGCACGCTCTGATTGTCCATCTGTCTGTGGGTGGAATGCAATACTAAACTTCAATATTATACCCATAGCCTTTTGCAATCCTTTCCAAAACTTTAAAGTAAATCGTGGATCTCTATCGGACACAATACTTTCAGGTACACCGTGTAATCGCACAATGTTATCCACATACAGCTTAGCTAGCCTCTCTAGTGTATACTGGGGTCGTATAGGTATAAAGCGAGCTATTTTAGTCAGACAGTCTACAATCACCCAAACTGCGTCAACTACTCTAAGAGTCAATGGTAATCCCGTAATGAAGTCCATAGTGATGCAGTCCCATTTCCATGCGGGTTTCGATAACGACTGTAACGGTCCTGCCGGTCTTTGTCGTTCAGCCTTTACTTTCTGACAATTTAGGGATTGAGACACGAACTTAGCTATATCTGCTTTCATTCCTCTCTACCAATATAGTTTCTTTAGATCATGATACATTTTTGTACTTCCAAGATGTATCGAATAGATGGGGGTGTGGGCTTCTTTCATCAATCGGTGTCTAATGTCTAAGCTTTTTGTTTCGGGTACACATATTCTTCCTTTGTACTTCAGTACCTTTTCTTTGTCAAAGGTGAACTCAGGGTTAGTTCTACATTTGTCGATGTCTTCTTGTACCGTTCTTAGGTAAGGGTCTGATTTGATAGCTATCTTCACTTCATCAACTATGTCTGGTATAATTTTCAATGCGGCGAACATATTTGAAAACCGATGAATAAACCCTTGGTTGGCTGATCCATCTAGTGCATCTATCACAAACTTCTCATCGCCGTACTTGAATACCTTTCTGGTGGTATACATTGCGGCCGTTGTGCTAACCTCTCCCAGAGATTTTATCATTGCCTTTCTACTCAACGCGTCGGCTACTACATTAGTTTTTCCCGGATGATACTGGATATCACAATCATAGTCTTTCAATAGTTCCAGTCATCTTCTTTGTCTCATATTCAACTCCTTCTGATTAAATAGATAGGTAAGACTTTTATGGTCTAATTTAATCTGAAACTTCTCCCCGTACAGATAATGTCTCCATATTTTGACAGCATGTACTACTGCCGCTAGTTCCAAATCATGAGTGGGGTAGTTCTTTTCATGTGTATTCAGTTGTCTTGAGGCATAAGCAATTACTTGTTCTCCTTGCATGAGTATACATCCTAATCCCAGTCCTAACGCATCGGTGTACAAGATAAATGGTTGTCCTGGAATCGGGATGGTCAAGATTGGAGCTGATATCAATCTAGCCTTCAAGGTTTGGAAACTCTTCTCGCATTTATCCATCCAGACAAACTTCTCACCCTTCTTAGTCAAACTGGTAAGAGGTACGGCAATTCGAGAATAGTCTTCCATAAATCGTCGATAATACCCAACTAGACCCAGAAAACTTCTAATTTCCGCAACGCTCTTCGGTGCTTCCCACTTTACAATAGCCTCCATCTTGCTGGGATCCACTTTAATTCTTTCCGTGGATACTACATGGCCTAGAAATGCGACTTCCTTTAGCCAAAACTCACACTTTGTAAATTTGGCATAGAGCTTTTCCCTTCGTAGTCGCTGCAGAGCGGCGTTTAGATTCTTGACATGAGTTTCCTCATCTTTGGAGTAAACTAATATATCATCAATGAATACAATAACCGACGAGTCCAACATGTTGTGGAAAACCCGGTTCATAAGTTCCATAAAGGTTGCTGGTGCATTTGTCAACCCAAAAGACATGACCAAAAATTCATAATGTCCATATCTGGTCCTGAATGCTGTCTTGGGGATATCACCATCCTTAATCTTCAGCTGATGGTAGCCTAACCAAAGATCATTCTTTGAGAACACTTTGGCACCTTGCAACTGATCGAACAGATCATCGATCCGAGGCAATGGATACCGATTCTTGATTCTCAGTTTATTCAATTCTCGGTAGTCTATACACAAGGGAACGCTATCGTCCTTTTTCTTCACGAATAAAACTGGCGCTCCCCATGGTGATATGCTAGGGTGAATGTAACCCTTGTCCAGCAGCTCTTGTAATTGTACTTTCAATTCCTTCAGTTCAGTAGGAGCCATTCGATAAGGTGCTTTCGATACTGGTGTAGCTCCAGGTATAAGATCTATAACAAACTCTGTAGCTCGGTCAGGTGGTAATCCTGGTAATTCTTCAGGAAATACGTCTGGATAATCATGCATGATATCAATATCTGCCATTCGTGGTGCTTCCTTGGTAATGTCAACCACAAATACTAAATAATTGACTGTTCCTTTCTCAAGGCACTTCTTATCCTTTAGCACAGAGAGTATGAGCTTTCGTTTTTGGGGAAGTTTCGTTCCTGTAAAACTGAACTTGGCTCCTTCCTTGTCTTTAAATGTCAGCTTCTTTTCGGCACACAATAGGTTTGCAGAATGCCGAACTAACCAGTCCCTTCCCAAGATGACGTCAAAGTCTGCCATCTCAAGTTGGATCAAGGTTGCATCCAAGGTATTTTCATCAATAAGAACTGGACATGGTCCATAACCTTTTTCTAACTCCACTTTTAATCCCATAGGTGATCATACAAGCAGTTTGTAGTCTAAGGATTTAATGGGTAAATTCAACTTCTTTCCAAATGACACATATATAAAAGAATGAGTAGCTCCTGAGTCAAAGAGTACTCCGACGGGAATGCCATTAATAGGACGATACCTGTGATTTGTTTTAACTTAGTCTACATGCTCATACAATGTAATATAACTAACAAAAAAATTTTGTAAGTCATACCTGTAACCACATCAGGTGATGCAAAGGCATCCTTAGATGTAACCACGTAGACTCGTCCTTGATGTAGCTGCTTTTTGGGCTTAGGACACTCCCTCGCCATATGTCCCACTTGGCTGCAGTTAAAACATCTTATCCCTTCAGTAATTGGCTTCTGTTGCTTTTGAACTACAGGGATAGTCTTCGTTGCAGCAGTAGAGCCTTGAGCACGGAAGGGTTTGAATGTCTTGTTATTTCCCCCATTATAAGAATTTCCAGCTAGCCTTTTGATACCTTTGTTTTGCATAAAATAACTCTCCTTCTGGCTCGATTCTATAACTCGAGCAATTTGTGCTGCTTCATTATAAATTTTCTTCTCATGTCCCAGAATGTGCTCACGGATGCTTCCCCTAAGTCCCATGACGAACCTTCGGGTCTTTGTGTTTTCCTCTTGCATACTAGTGGGTGCAAAGAAGAACAACTCTTCATAACGTTGTTGATATGCATCCATGGTCATCTGTCCCTGATATAAACTCAGGAACTCTCTTTCCATAGAATCTCTGAAACTTCTTGGAAAGTACTTCTCAAAGAACGCCTCCTTATATATATCCCAAGTCAATTGGGCATGCTTTGTAAGTAAATACGTCCTGGTAGACCTCCACCAATGGTGTGCATCTCCTTTCAGCATAAAGGTGGCACACAAAACTTTTTCTTCTTCATTTAATGTCATCATCATAAAGTTTCTTTCCATTTCGTTAATCCAGTGTGCCAGCCATAAAGGATCTACTGGCTTGCCATTGAATTCTCTGGGCTTTAATTTCAGAAAATGCTCCACCAGTCTGGAGTGGTCTAGAGGCTGCGGGACATATGCTCCATATATAGGTGGTTGGTATTGATATCCACCTTGAGCTATTTCAGGATTCGGTACTTGAGCCTGCCTGATAAAAGTCTGAGGTGCATGGGGTACTGTGTTACTTCCCCCGGGTGCTGTGCTTGCCTATCCCGCTGGCATTGGAGGTGTTTGTGCAGCTGGAAGAGTTATGCCTATGGCAGCTTGGATAGTAGCTTGTGCCTGTTGCATCTGTTGCAGCTGTTGGGCCAAGTTCATTACGACTGTGGCCAAGTCTGTAGGTGGAGCTGGCAGATTAGTAGAATTTTCCTGCCCATTTATGACGGAGGGTGCCGTGTTCATGTTCCCCTGCGTTTTCGGGTGTGTCTGGTTATCTTCCCCCACAGGTGGTGGTGGTGGGATAGAGTTACGGCTCTGTCTGGTTGCTCTGCGTCCCGCCATTAAGTAATTTGCTAGTAGGATTGCCTGAAATCATTGAACACGAGAGACAATCATTAAATACTTCATTCTCATATTTTAAATCCACTAAACATTTCAAATTTAAAATTTTTTAGATCATTCTATCGAAAATGCTGTGTTTTCACTGTAGGGTCGATGGTTGGGGTCGATGGGTATCCGACCCTCAGTATTCGACCCTGGGAAATCACCCATTCTTCCCGAGAGCCAGGGGTCGATGGGGGGTCGGAGTATGTCCGACCCAGGGTGCGACCCCTGGTTCTCTGTCAGGTTCCCGAGAGCCGAGAGTCGATGCGGGGGTCGATGTGGGGGTCGATTGTTTTAATCAAATTTTCCGACCCCCGGACAAAAAATCTGATTTTTAAGTTCGATTCAAAGTCCATTTCTCATTCTTTCTTCTCCGCTTCGACTTAACTCGTCCTTCTGAGTTGCTACAGTGCCCATTCTAATCCGTTGGTGGTTTGCACTTCTTGTTTCATCGTCTACACCTCCGCTACAGGTATTTCTTCTACCTTTTCATGTTTTTAGGTTTCTTAACCTAGGTTTTTGCTCGTTTATCTTGTATTTTTCAAATTAAACTTTTTCCAACCGTAAAATTTTGATTTTTATTGGGGGATTTTGTTGTTGGTGACTCGAGGAACGAAAGCCCTCAAAAATATTTGAGTTTCATCGGTTGGTTATCGAGAAACTCGAAATTTTCACTTTTGCCCTAATTTTTGTCGGAATTCTGAATTTCTTGAAATTTCTTACAATTCGATCTAATTAGTTGAAATTTCTGACTGTTTGAATCTCACAAGATAGTTTAGGATCTATGTAAGTCCTCCTGCCCACGTGTATGGGTGAAAAGTGAGGTTTTTGACTCATTTACCTCGTTATTACGTCAAAATCTCAGGTTTTTCCCTTCTACTAATCCATTGTTTGTTTTTCTTTCTTAATTGTAGATACTATGGCTCGTACCAAGGTACCCAGAGTTTGCGACTGTCTTCGCTTCCGTACCAACGAAGTCGAGACACATTATGCCCACTACGCTCGTAAGAAAGTAGAGGGAGGCCGCAAAGTGGACTTGGCTGAGTTAGCCTTGTTCAATGTGGAGAGAGCCTTTGGTGATATGGGATGGCTCCCTGTCATCACTTATGACGTGTGTACCCACCCTGACTTGGTACGCCAGTTCTACTGTAATCTCCATGTGGTGGGAGATTACAATGATGTGGAGAGGGGTGAGGAGCTTCACATCACGAGCTACATCAAGGGGGTTGACGTTTCATTTGATTATCGGCAGCTGGCCAACTTACTGGGCATTTCCTATGCTGGCCCCATGGTGTTCTGTGCTCCTGGAGAGCCCCAGTTCTTTTCTCTACAGATGAGGGCTGAGATCGATAGCCAGCTCATCCGACCTGATCGCTGGCAGATGAAAGCGAGTTGTTTGCGCTCAGATCCACGGGTATATTGTAAGATCATCCAGCATAACCTGATACCGTAGAGTGGTCATTACGAGAGGATCTCCCAGTTGACCCAGTATCTATTATACTGTATATGCACTAGGCAGCCCGTCTGCCTTCCATACATCATCATGCGTACCATGATCAGTGCTATATTGCTCAGTCACACTGGCAACCTTCCTTGCAGACGCATGATCACTACCTTGCTTACCCACCTGGGGGTTGACTTAGTGGATGAAAAGATTCAGGAGAAGTCCTTCTCATTGCCTCTGGATTGAGGGCTATTTGCAAGATGGGCATGTGGGATGCCCAGGTCAGTGATGAGGAGAGGAACGCGATGGTGCGCCCTCGCACTCTAGTGGAGAAAGCTGATGCTGAGGCTGCAGCAGTAGCCGCTGGAGCAGGGGTTCATGGGGATGATGATGATCGACTGTACATGGATGTAGATGCCATACCTCCTCCATCACCTACTCATCCTACTGGAGTGGGTCCGTCTCTTTCAGCTGGTCCTTCGCATGCAACTGGTCCTTCGTATACTCCATCTGATGATATGATAAGGATATTACACGAGATACGAGAGGCTCAGCGTATGTCTGACCTAAGGATGGGAGCGCTTCTAGAGGCTCAGCGTGTGACTGACCAGCGGGTGGCTGATCTCACAGCTAGTCTCCAGACGAGCCAGACTCAGATAGCGTGGTTGACCAGGGTCTATGCTAAGGACTATGATAGAGAGACCGTGAGGCACCACCTCCCCCAGCACCTCCAGCTTCTTGATGTACTTCCTTTATTTTTCTTTTTGTACTTCAGAGTAACTGTCCAGACTGTGGACTGTACTCTGCTTTGATCATATATATATATTTATATAGACGTTTGTTCTTCTTTTTTGGTTGTATATAACTTTGTTTCTCATTTAATAGATGCATTATTCTCTTTCAGTTTAGTTTCAAACAACACAGGTGCTTATGGTGTGTTATTATTATGTCTTTTTTATTTTTATCCTATCTCAGTTCACACCCTTTTTGTGGAAGTATATGGTTTAACAGATAAAGCCTGAGATGCTCTGATACCAAGTTGTCACACCCCAATTCTACACCATTCAGAATGGTGTGATGAACCGCTATAAACCAACGGTTCAACCAGGATCTCTAATAGGCGGTATCCATTAAAAATAAAACCATGCACATCCACAACCATAATCAGAATAATACACAATAGCGGAAGTCTTATAGTAAATGAACTGAACATTCTAAATGTAATAATCATAATTAAAATATCAAATTATTGTTGTATCGACTGAGACATAAATAAATAAAATATCAATTACATATTTTATAAATCCAAATAAAAATCCTAATAGAACATGCATGAGTTGCACTCGCATGAGGGGTCATGTGTATCCTCTAAGTCTTCAGCCTCCATTGCAGCAATACGCGTATACACCGGAGCATTCATATAATCTTCAACTGTAGTACCTGCATCATCAACTAAAATATTCGACGTCGAGAGGGTGAGCACACATCATGGCTGAGTGAACAAACAAAACAATGCAACAAACATATGCATGCATTCAATTCATATCTTTGGTCTGGTAAATAAGTTTGCAATGTGCTATAGAAAGGATAGGTGGCCGCCCAAATAACCCGATTACTCGTCGTCCCACATGCACCCATCATGGAATAGAGATAGACCTAACGTGTTGAGGCTCCGCCTATGACACTTCCCCTGATACTCTACCCATACCAACACGTAAGCCCCTGCTGGCGAGGGCTTGCAAACAGGGCCCGTAACTAACCAATCCTAATGCCAATCAGTGTATCCAAGGCCTCACCCCAGCATCCCTCAATACGTCCATAGAGATAGGGCTAAGGCCCCCGGCAGAGTCAGAGACTACACGGTCCGAGACCACCTCCCCTCATACCCTATGACGTAATAGTTCTGCTATGGTAATGGCGATACGACGATGTCAGTGGACAAGACTTGAGTTAGAGATAGAGCTAGAGTGTTGAGGCCCCGCCTATAACACCTCCCCTTGATACTCGCTCGCATCAAGCACACCAACCACACACATACATCTACATGCCTATTCCTATCATCATCCATCATCATTATCATAAACAATAAATAAATATGCATGATCAATAATAATAGAAATATTTGATGACATATTGTATGCACATAACAATCATACATGTATAAAATCATTCATGGCATTGGACTCAAGAATAAAATAGTTTATTATTAACCAATTAGTTTAGGTCTTGTTCCCTCACCTTTACTTGATCGTAGGTCCTCTTTCAAGCTTTAAGAATCAACTATATATCGATATTATATCACTAAAAGTCCTAGCTAAGTCGATAGAATTTAATTAAAATTAATTTGGACTTTAAAAGCATGCTGTTAACTGGGGGTCAATGCTAGGGTCGAAGGTTTCATCGACCCTGGGTGCGACCACCCCTATTCTGGACTTCCCAAATACAGGGGGTCGATGATCAGGGTCTGGTAGGGTCGATTGGCCATCGACCCCCCGTGCGACCCCCTGTGGGTTTAATCAATTTTTTATCCTACAGTTCATTCTTCGTATTTGGGGTCCTATGGCTTGCTTCTACAATCCAGTCCACACATGTTCTATGGCCTAGAACCGTAGTTCATTCACCTATATAGCTTTCATGATCTCCCCCCCATAGTTTTCCATGAAAACCTAACCATGGGTGGATGATTTGGGTTTCTCCTAGATCATTCCTTCTTCTCTATCTATTCTAAGGTCTGTAGAATTTCATGGAGATAGTATCCATACCTGAGAATTAGGCTTGTTCCTCTGAAGCCTTCTCTTTGATCTTCTTCTCCACTTTCCTTCTCTTCTCTTTCTCTTCTCCTTCTCTTCTCTCTCTCTCGATCTAATTAGGGTTCTAACAGGAGTGAAAGAGGCTTAGGGACATCCTATTATAGAGTAGAAACTCCCAAAATAAGTCATGGAAAGGTTCCAATTAAAATTAGGAAAGTTTCCTAATTTTTGGTTCGTGCTGTTTTTACCGATTACCGGGGGTCGATTGGGGGGTCGGATATCCCGTCGACCCCTGGTTCTTTAAATGTCCGACCCCCAGTATAAAACTGGGGGTCTGACTTTTATACTGGGGGGTCCGACCCTCCCTTGCAGGGTATGCGACCCTCCCCCTATTTTAGTGTTTTTGAGTCAGTTTAATACCTGGGATTGTGGTCTCCTTCACACACTTGATCCATTTGGTTCGACCATGATGGGTAGACTTGGTTCAAGGTGGTAAGACCGGGTTAGTTTGATACGGGTCTTACAGTATCCCCTCTTGCGTAGAAGGTAGAGGACTCATCATATAGGGTGAGCCCCATGTTGGCAAACCATACCCTCAAGGGTTCGCTGGTGGATCATCGACGTCTAAATGTTGAGTATGAAATTACTCTCCTGGACATTGTTTTGAATAGAGAATTTAAATGTTACCACCATCAAGAAATTCTAGTTCCTTATTCAGAACTCATTATGTAACCCATCTAACAAAAGACCACGGTGATAGTAAGTATGTAATGTGGTCAAAGTTCAGAAATCACAGTCACAGTCCTAACCAACCCTTGGTTACCACCGTCTCTTTCCTGTCGCCATCACCGCATAGTCCTTAGAGAGCTGGATCATCACACCTATTGTGCGTGAAAAATCAAGTTATTTCAACCTAGAAGTGATACTCGGAGTAAAGAAGAGTAGAGATCCCGAGTAATAGACTTATAAGGTACACCATGAGTAGGCCATAAGGGCACTCTAGATGGTTAGGGGGTATTGTCAAAAGTCATGGATCAAGTAACATGCCAAGGTCTAACTGCAAACTAAATACCAAGAGGATGTTAAAAGAAGTGAGACAAGACCTTAAGTATGTTCAATAATAATCTCCATACTATGGAGAACTATGGGGTTTTACCATATCACTTTACCCCCTTACATAAGGCTTTTGTTCTTATAAATTGGGGGTACCCCAATTGAAATTGTACATGTTTACCATTGGTGCCCTATCCAATGAGTGTATTTTGATTAAGGGCTACCCTACCACCAAAGATGATGCAAGTGTCCCGCACAATTTTAGAGTCTGTACATGGCTCTTTTTAGAGTTTTATGTAACATATGACATTTGTTTTCTTTGGTTAATGGGATCTATTGACTAATCTTGGGTATGCAAATTTTTCCTTTCAAGATTTACCCAAGGCTAGCAAATATGTCGCCACCCATCATTCTAATGGGAAGCCTACCTCCAAGGCACCAGCATCGGGGAGCCAAATAGAGGAACATCAGTGCATCATTTGCAATGTGTTGGCCACCCTTCGGCCTCACCAATCAATGAACCAATGGGGCCAATAGGGAGCTACCACCTTTCTCCCCATTTCATGGAGTGAAACCGAACACTACCTGTAAGACCCGCACTCCATGAACCCGATCTAACCTTTTAATTCATGTCGTAACAGGTCTTCCAATCATCACCGGATCAGACGAAATGAGCAGACGACAAACAGGTATGGAATCGGACCAAATTAAGTATGATATACTTCATACTGGTTGATGGTACCAGTCTTGGTACCGGTCGACGGTCAATCGGTATGGCCTGTGCAGCTTAAATTCGAAAAAGGATCTTTGTGGGTCTCACTTTCCAAATTTCGAACCAAAGGACTTTCCTAATGTTAAGAGTCTTCCTAAACCTAACCCTAGCCTATATAAGGACCCTTAAACCTCTTAAAAATCTCTCTCATTGATCCTCACAAACCCTAGAGAGGAGAAAGAGGTTGAGGAAGTAGAAGAAGCTAGGAAGGAGAGGGAAGAGCCGCCATTGTCGTTGGACGAAGAACACGTTACCGTGAACCAACGGAACTTATGATAGCAAGTTTGGATTCTGTGACGCGGAGTAAGCTATCAAACAAGCGTCAGGTAAGGGAATCAGACCTAAACCCTAATAATTAATAACAGTAAAAATACTGTTAATAACTATGATTCTGTGGACTGATGTTTGTGCATACTCGCATGTCATCCTTTACTTTCAGTTATTATTATTGTTCATGCATACTCGCTATGGTAGGATGTGACTGTTAGGCATGTGATTGTTTTTGTTGGTGTGTGGAATGAGAAGGGCCGATGCTCTGGGATCATTCCTTACACTACCACCTTTTCGTATCGTTCTGTCTTAGCATGCTTGGTGCTGGTAGGGTATCAGGGGGAGAAGTGGCACTGTGGTCTCTGGCCTGGCAACTAGACTCTAGCTCTATCTCTATGCCGTAGGGAGCTGTGCTGGGATAGGGCCTACTCTGATGACATATAGGATTGGTTAGTTACGAGCCCAGTTTGCAAGCCCTCGCCAATAGGGGCTTACGTGTTGGTATGGGTAGGGTATCAGGGGAAGTGTTAGCGGTGTTTGATCCGGACGCTTTAGCTCTATCTCTATTCCATAGTGGGTGCATGTGGGACTACAGTGGTGTTTGATCCATTGGGCGGCTTCACACATTCGTGTATAGAGGTGCGATGGCTGCCAATCCTTTCTATAGCACATTACAAACTTAAAACCAGACCATAATGTGAATGTTACTCATGCATATGTTTGTTGCATTGTCTGATTGTCTTACTGAGCTAAGTTGTGAGCTTATCCTGTATATATATACATGTTTTTAGATGTTGATGCAGGTTATACGGTGGAGGATTACCTGAATACTCCAGTGTATGGAGGCATGGCTGCTTTGGACGTGCAAGCAGGAGAGGATGAGCATGACGCTTCATGCGAGTGCCCTTTCTGCGTGTACCTCTAGGATTTGATTTAATTTATTTTAATTATTTTCAATGGAGATATAATTGATGTAAGGATATTTAATTATGTTTCGGTATTTGAATAACTAGATATTTTATTAAATTTAGCAATAGATCACTCAGTTCATTTTATTTAAGACTTTCGCTATATTTTATTATAATCTGATTATGGTTATGTGCAATGGTTTGTATGAGTGGACACGGTCTTCCTGAGATCCTAGTGTGAACCGTTTGTTCAGTGACGGTTCACTCACACTTCTGGTTCAGCCAGAATTGGGGTGTGACAACTTGGTATCAGAACTCTTAAGCTCTGTCCAACAGACCATATTTGCACTTAACTGAGTCGATGAACTAAGATAGGAAGAATTTAAAAGTCTTAATAAAAACACACCTTAAGCACTTGTTTGATGTTTGAGACTAAATACCAAAGAGCATAATGTACTATACTAAAGGTGGAATTAATAAATAGACATGCTCTAGATAGAAACCTTAATGACAAGTGAGAAAAATCATAAACTTCTATTAAAATATTTAAAGTGTATCAAGAGTAATGGTGCTACAGGGTACAGTCCACAAGCCGGACAGTTACCTTGTTATATAAAAACCATGCTGAGAGAGAGAAAATAAAAGGTCTATCATGGGGATGGGGGTATAGGAGGAATAGGATCAGTGATGTCATAGTCACGCTCATAGGCCACCCTAAGCCAGTGTACTTGCTCCTACGTGACTCTGAGGCTGCGAGCAAGGCACCCTAGGTCACGGCTCATCTCACACTGGGCATCCCGGATCTCCATAAACATACCCATCACGGTATCGAGAGGAGGCTGGGATAGTCCCGCTACAGGTGTGGGCTGTGGTGCCGGTGCTGGAATGTCCTCCCTCTGATCATCATCATCATCACCATCATCCCCTGCCTCTTCTGCATGAGCCACATTGGCTGCTGCTGCTGCTGCTGCCGCTGCTGCTACCCTCCTGAGCGGACGAGGACGAGCCTCTAACTCCTCATCACTGATCGTAGGTTGTCCATCCTCATTCAGAGAATGGCCATCCCAGTCAATGTCAGAGGTCATGGTGTTCTCAACCGCAATCTCACCCCTCATATCCACCTGTAAGCACTGCAGAAAAGTAGTGATAAGTCAACCATATGGAAGGTTACTGGTCTGATTGGGCAGAGTAGCTTGACGCATGGTCCTAATAATGATGTAAGGGAGACAGACCCGCTCCCCAGTATAGACGCAATAGGTCAAGTACTGAGTGAGCTGAGACAACTCACTGTAGTGGCCACTCTGAGGAACAATATTGTACTGGATGATGCGGCAATGTACCCGAGGAACAGGTCTCAAGCTAGCAGCTTTCATGGGAGCTCCTGGGTTAAGGATCTGCTCTGAAATCTCCTGGCGCAGATCATCAGTGAGAAATCCCTTTATCTTAGGGGCACAGTAAACCAAGTCACCATCATTTGGAATCCCCAGAAGATCGGCAAGCTGGTGAGTGTCGAAAGATATGGGGACACCCTTGACAAAAATAGTAAGGCAGAGTTCTCTGCCTCGGCTGAAGTCATTGACTTCTCCCTCTATCTCCAAGTTGGCATAGAAGTGTTTAACGAGGTTAGGACGGGTAGTCACCGTGTATGTAATGACGGGAAACCACCCAAGTCTACCAAAAGCTGCTTCAACATCAAACTGCTGCAGCTGCTCCAGGTTCACCCATCGCTATGACTCAATATTCTTCCCTTCAAACCAGGGAAAGCGGGCTTGCACCACCTCAGAATGAAACACCACTCATCGAGCTGCGGACCAATGGATGTGGACGGTTCATGCCAAGACCAAATGCATGTTTACCAGCACCTCTGCATTGAAACATTTAAAACTACAAAACAAAAACAAATAATGAGAAATTGGTTAGAATCTCCAAAATATCGGTAGCATAATGACATTATTGGAAGCAAAAGCGTCGAACTCACCCAAAATATGGGGAGGAGGACTTACGTAACCCTCTAACACCACATGGAAACCAAGCATCCATCAAACAAACAAGAAATTTAGAAATTTCAAGAAAAATTCGATTTTTATCAAAACCTAGGTCAAAAACCTAAAAATTTGATTTTTTTGAAAAACTATTTGGTGGAACCTCAAATTGGTTAAGGGATTTTGCTCGTAGAGGTCCCTAAACTCTTTCTAAGTAGAAGAAAAAGAGTTCTTATGGTTAGAATCTTCTAAACCAAGAAAAACCTAGTTTTTGGGCATGAAACTATAAAGAGACGATGTAAAAAGGAAGAAGTGAAGGAAGAAACTTAATTTGAGACGATGTTCAAGGTCTTGATCGGAAGAAAAACTCTTCTAGGATCACCGGTCGAACTGTAGCAACTCACCAAGCCAGAGAGGAATCACCATCGGAGAGGAAGAAGAAAATAAAGGTGAGAAAAATCTCACTTTTCCCAATTTTAAAGGGCATTCTGGGCATACCGGTAGACGGTTTTGCCCATACCAGTCGACCGGTACCCCCCTGGGTATATCGACCGGTACCTCTCGGTCAGAGAAAATTTCTAACCGATCGACTATATCAGTCGCTCCATTTCCTACAGGGTTGCCACCGGTACATCAACCAGTACCCCTCGGGAACTCCGAGAGGTTTGTCTGTCTGGACATACCGGTCGCACTACAATATACAGTGCCGCGACCGGTATGTTGCGACCGGACAACTATTTGAAGCCCAAAAAATTTTGGGAAAATTTTAAAATTTTCCAATTTAAGTGTCCGTTACAATTTTTTTCCTTGCACTTATTAAATACTAATACTATTATGACTATTCGAATGTACCTCATGTGTTATGTCTTCTTCTCAGATCCGAGCAGAAAAAACTAATCTAAGATGGTAGGCGGAACGGTCGTAGAGGCTCACGAAGGCATCACCACTCTACGGTGCGCCAAGACGAGGACAATGTGGAAACATGATCTATTGAAGAGCAAAACCTGAACCCAGAGGGTGGAGAAGGGCAGATTCCCAAAGCACCAACAAATTTGCCAGGCCCTCCTCACACTAACTCCGAGACAATAATAACAAATTTGGTTTATCAAATGGAAGCTCAGTAGAAAACGTTCCTTAATGAGATGCTGAAGATGTTCAGGCCACTAAGATTTATCCCTACAGAAGGTACACGTGAGTCTGGGGGAAATAACAACACACTGCCAATGGATGGTAGTACTGGACTGATAGGCCAAGGACAGAGTCTACAACCACTACACCAATTTTCAACGTCGTCTACCTATCAAGGGATCTATCCGTACCCACCACCATGGTATGGAACAAATGCACAGGGGTAGAATGACCTAAGCCGAGCAGTGGATAGGTTCTTGAAACTGAAACCCCCTACTTTCACAGGGAAACTAGGAAAACCAATGTGGCCTGCACAGTGGGTTGCTGAATTGGAGAAGAACTTCCGTTTAATGACTTGTATGGAGGATGAGAAGGTATTGTTTGCTACGCACATGCTCAAGGAAGATGCTAATGCCTGGTGGAATTCTACTTGGACATACTTGGAGACAAGGCATACTCAGATCACTTGGGAGATATTCAAGGGAGCTTTCTTTGACAAGTACTTTCCGAAGAGTTTCCATGATCAAATGGAGAAGGAATTCTTGAACCTGCAACAATCCCAGTCGACTGTTGATGCTTACCAGCAGAGGTATGAAGAGCTATTTTTCTTCGCTCCGACAAGCATGCAAGAAGAAGAAACCAAGACCCGTAAGTTTACCATGGGATTGCGAGGAAGTATCCGAGAGCACATCTTGGGTTTGGAGAAGAAAGTATATAACGAGGCTTTGCAGTTTGCAAGGGTAATTGAATCAAGCCAAAGAGACAGCTTCTTTGCTCAAAACAGGGGACTGAAAAGGCCTGCTACAGAGACTTTGGGTGGAGGAAACACTAGACCATTCCGCCCATACAGGGCTCAGTCTGCTATGGTGCCAGCAAGGAATACTACTGCACTACCACCCTCACAGTTAGTTAGACAAAATCCAAATGTCAAATGTTTCAACTGTCAACAATTGGGTCATTATTCAAAGACATGTACTCTACCTAAGAAGCAACTTCCATAGCAAGGAAAGATATTTGCAGTCACCACTGAGGAGGCAGCCACATCACCTGATGTGGTTACTGGTATGATTACGTCCCTTACCATTTGGCTTACTATTTTTTGTGTTTGAGCATGTAGAACTAAGGGATAATTAAATTTCAAGAACTGTAAATATAGCTGGTGTACCCGCCAGAGTACTCTTTGACTCTGGGGCCACGCACACCTTTGTTTCTATGTCTTTTGGGAAGCGAATGAAGTTACCTATCAAGTATTTAACCCCAAGCTTGATAGTTCACTCTCCGTTGGGAGTAGAATTGGCATTGAGTGAATGCTATGGACCGTGTACAGTTAGTATTGAGGGCCGAAACCTAAAAGCAAATCTGGTTCAACTTGAGATGGTAGACTTTGATGTCATCTTGGGAATGGATTGGCTAGGCCATCATTTAGTTAGCTTATTATGTGACGAAAGAAAACTTGTGTTTAAAGATGGGAAGGGAAAAGAGTTTACCTACACTAGAACCAAGTTACCTAGGAAGCGGAAGCTGATCCTCTCTGCCCTAAAAGCTAAGAGATGCTTAGAGACGGGAGGAGTGGGGTACTTAGTGTCTGTAGTCGACATCACTGCAAAGGTGCCAAAGATGGAAGATCTAGATGTGGTACGAGAGTTTGCAGATGTATTTTCAGAAGATCTACCAGGTCTACCTCTAGATAGGGCTACAGAGTTCGTGATAGACTTTATGCCAGGGTCGGTGCCGGTGTCTAAGGCACCGTACAGGTTGGCCCCTACCGAATTAAATGAGTTAAAGACCCAATTACAAGAACTACTAGATAAGGGTTTCATATGACCAAGCATATCACTATGGGAAGCACCTGTATTGTTCGTAAAGAAGAAGGACAGTAGAGTACGATTATGTATCGACTACCGAGAGTTGAACAAGTTAACTATCAAGAACCGATATCCTTTGCCTAGGATCGATGATCTGTTCGAACAATTGCAGGGTGCAAAGGTTTTCTCAAAGATTGATCTTAGATCAGGGTATCACCAATTGAAGATCAAGGCAACAGATATTCCAAAGACTGCTTTCAGAATAAGGTATGGGCATTATGAGTTCCTTGTAATGTCATTCGGGTTGACTAACGCTCCATCATCGTTCATGGAACTAATGAACTGAGTGTTTCATGACATGCTGGAAACTTGATTATCATATTCATTGACGATATATTGGTCTACTCAAAGGACAAGGAGACTCATACAACACATTTGGGAGCAGCCCTACAACGGTTGAGAAGAGAGAAGCTTTACGCCATGTTCAAGAAGTGTGAACTTTGGCTGAAAGAAGTTGCCTTCTTGGGTCACGTAGTATCTGTAGATGGTATCAAGGTAGATCCAAGCAAAATTGCAACTATAGTAGGATGGGATGCACCGAAATCAGTTGTTCATAGTTTCCTTGGATTGGCTGGTTACTGTAGAAGATTCGTGGAAGACTACTCAAGGATCGCTATTCCACATACTAGACTAACCAAGAAAGGGGAAAAGTTCATATGGATGTATGAGTGTGAAAAGTGCTTTTAGACTTTGAAGTCAAGACTAGTCTCTGCACCTATCTTGACCATCCCAGCACCAGGCTTGTTGTTTACCCTTTATACGGATGCCTTAGGGTTAGGTCTTGGATGTGTGTTGACGCAAGGAGAACAGGTGATTGCCTACGCATCAAGACAGTTGAAAGAGCATGCGAAGAATTATCCTACTCATGATTTGGAGTTAGCAGCAGTTATTCATGCAATCAAGACTTGGAGACACTGCCTTTACGGTGAAAAGTCTCAGATTAAGTCGAATCACAGGAGCTTAACTTACCTTTTCACTCAGAAGGACCTAAATATGAAACATAGGAGATGGCTAGAACTATTAAAAGATTATGATTGTGATATCCAATACCATCCGGTTAAGGCAAATGTTGTGGCTGATGCCTAAGCAAAAAGTGGGCATTGAAGCCTTAGGCAGGACCTAGTACAAATGCTACACTGTGTGCTGCAATCTCAGGCTCAATAAAGAATGATAAAGGGTATATATTAGAGACTGCAGGAGATCCAGTGGAACATGACTTAATTCGTAAGTTTACATTGATGTTTATAGCTTTGAAAATCTCATCGGGTCTAATAGATGAGGTCAAAGTAGCAATCCTATAGGATCCACACCTCAAGACTATGCAAGAAGATCCAAAGAAGGGTAAAAGTAACCCTGACTTTACCTTGGATTCAGACAAAGTACTCAGGTATCGTAGACGATTATGTATACCTGAGAGTGAGAACTCAAATATCAGAGATAGAGTTATGACAGAAGCTCATTACACCCCATATTCGGTACATCCAGGAAGCACCAAGATGTACCATGATTTAAGAAGATTATATTGGTGGAGGGGTATGAAAGCGGATGTAGCTCGATTCGTATTCCAATGTTTGAATTGCCAGCAAGTTAAAGCAAAAAGACAGAGACCCGCAGGTTTGCTACAACCACTATTGGGGCCAGCATGGAAGTAGGATTGTATCACAATGGATTTCGTCACTGGCCTACCCTTGACACCAAGGTCAGTGGATGCAATATGGGTTATAGTCGATCGACTTACCAAGACAGCTCGATTCATCGTGGTCACACCTCAGTATACCATGGAGAAGCTGACCAAGCTATATGGGGATAATATAGTCAGACTTCATGGCGTCCCAGAAAGTATAATATCTGACAGGGATCCCTGTTTTACATCAAAATTTTGGGTAGGATTACAGAAAGCTATGGGAACCAAGTTGAAGTTTAGCACAACTTTTCATCCTCAGACTGACGGACAGTCAGAAAGAACTATTCAAATCTTGGAAGATATGCTCAAAGCATGTGCCCTAGATTTCAAAGGAGCTTCGGATGAAAAGCTATTGCTCATCGAGTTTGCTCATAACAATAGTTACCAGGCTACGATCCAAATGGCTCCATACGAGGCATTTTATGGGAAGAAATATTGTACACCTCTGTTATGGAATGAGGTGGGAGAGAGAAGGATTGTAGGACCGAATTTTGTCGAAGAAACTTGTCGAGTGATTGATCAAATTAAGGAAAGAGTGAAGATAGCTCAAGTTCGAAAAAAGCACTATACAGATAATCGACGTCGAGAACTGAAGTTTGCAGTGGGTGATAAAGTATTCTTAAAGATATCACCTGTGCGAGGACTGGAACGGTTTGGTAAAAAGGGGAAGCTATGCCCCAGGTATATGGGCCATACGAGATTTTGACCAAACGTGGCAATGTGGCATATCAACTGGCTCTACCACCATCCATGTCAAGCGTTCATGATGTGTTCCATGTTTCTTAATTGAAGAAGTACATCAGGGATCCATCGCACATCTTGACAGCAGACCCACCAGAATTGACATAGGACTTGACATTTGAAGTGGTACCTGTGATGCTCACAAGCCGAAAGGTACAGCATCTCCGAAGCAAGGATATCCATTATGTAAAAGTGCATTGAAAAAGCCAAGATGTAGAAGAAATCACTTGGGAGGAAGAGAACACGATGCGAAAGGAATACCCTAACCTTTTTGACGACCAAGGTACGTTCAAATTTCGAGGCCAAAATTTATTTTAAGGGTGGGAGAGTTGTAAAACCTACATGTAAATTTTGGGGACGAAATTTCTTCTAAGAATGGGGGAGTTGTAAGACCTGCACTTCTTGAACCCGATCTAAACCTTCAATTCATGTCGTAACAGGTCTTCCAATCATCACCGGACCAGACGGGACGAGCGGATGACAATAGGTATGAAATCGGATCAAATTAAGTTTGATATTTTATACCGATCGACGGGACCGGTCGATGGTCGACTAGTATGGCCTGCGCAACTTAGATCCGAAAAAGGATCTCTGTTGGTTCCACTTTCCAAATTTCGAATCGAAGGACTTTTTCAATGTTAGAAGGCCTCATAAACCTAACCTTAGCCTATATAAGGACCCTTAAACCTCTTAAAAATCTCTCGCATTGATCCTCACAAACCCTAGAGAGGAGAAAAAGGTTAAAGAAAGAGAAGAAGCTAGGAAGGAGAGGGAAGAGCCGCCATTGCCGTTGGACGAAGAATACGTTACCGCAAACCAACGGACCTTGTGATAGAAAGTTTGGATTCTATGACACGGAGCAAGCTATCAAACAAGCATCAGGTAAGGGAATCGAACCTAAACCCTAATAATTAATAACAGTAAAACGTTGTTAATAACAATGATTCTCTGGACTGATATTTGTGTATACTCGCATGTCGTCCTTTACTTTCAGTTATTATTATTGTTCATGCCTACTCGTTATGCTAGGAAGTGACTGTTAGGCATGTGATTGTTTTCGTTGGTGTATGGAATGGGAAGGGCCGAGGGTCTGGGATCATTCCTCACACTAGCACCTTTTCGTATCGTTCTGTCTTAGCATGCTTGGTGCGGGAAGGGTATCAGGGGGAGGAAGTGGCACTGTGGTCTCCGGCCTGGCCACTAGACTCTAGCTCTATCTCTATGCCATAGGGAGTTGTGCTGGGATAGGGTCTACTGTGATGACATATATGATTGATTAGTTGCGAGCCCAGTTTGCAAGCCCTCGCCAATAGGGGATTATGTGTTGGTATGGGTAGGGTATCAGGGGAAGTGTTGGCGGTGTTTGATCCGGACGCTTTAGCTCTATCTTTATTCCATGTGGGCGCATGTGGGATGACAGTGGTGTTTGATCCATTGGGCGGCTTCACACACTCGTGTATAGAGGTGCGGTGGCCACCAATCCTTTCTATAGCACATTGCAAACTTAAAACCAGACCATAATGTGAATGTTACTCATGCATATGTTTGTTGCATTGTCTGATTGTCTTATTGAGCTAAGTTGTGAGCTCACCCTGTATAGATATATACATGTTTTTAGATGTTGATGCAGGTTATATGGTGGAGGATTACCTGAATGCTCCACTGTACGAAGGCGTGGCTGCTTTTGACGTGCAAGCAGGAGAGACGAGCATGTCGCTTCATGCGAGTGCCCTTTCTGCGTCTACCTCTAGGATTTGATTTAATTTATTTTATTTATTTTCAGTTGGAGATACAATTGATGTAAGTATATTTAATTATGTTTCGGTATTTGAATAATTGGATATTTTATTAAATTTAGCAATAGATCACTCAGTTCATTTTATTTAAGACTTACGCTGTATTTTATTACAATCTGATTATGGTTATGTGCAATGGTTTGTATGAGTGGACACGGTCTTATTGAGATCCTGGTGTGAACTGTTGGTTCCGTGACGGTTCACTCACACTTCTGGTGCAGCCGAAATTGAGGTGTGACACTACCTATAACATCATGGTTGATTTCCAACAACTGAACTTTGAACAATTCGATGGAACATGTGCAAATTCCTTCCACCCTTGGAATTGGATCCAAGATATGAAGGCAACTCTCAGCAACCTCCACTGTTCAAATGCACAGAAGATAATGTGTGCTATCTACCAGCTGATAGGAGCACCATATGAATGGTGGCAAATGACCTAGCCTACTCTGCTGCGGCACCATGGATTCATAACTTGGGACATTTTTTGTGAAGCCTTCTTGGCTCATTATGCTCTGCAATGTAGGGAACCTAACCCAGTGTTGCTTGAAACCATTCGAAGGGTCCGAGCTGGCTTACCTATACAAAAAGGCTTCGCTGAAATAGGGGCTGACTGTTGCAATACTTACCTTGGGGAGAGTATCAATTCAGAGCCACACGACCAAGGAAACCTCTAACCGGTGATGTATTTGATTTGTCCTAATAATGGAAATATCAAGGCTTGATGAATGCTTTAAATATGGTCACATTATTGTAATTTGCACAAAGAATTTGAATGTTGCTTCCATCAAGTATTCGAATTCCTTGATGCAAACTTAGCATGCAAACTCATCATGCGACTCATTAAGTTATGTAATGACATAAAGGGATATTGAGTGGGGACATATCTTAAATTATGGTAGTCGACCATGATCATATGATTATTGACCGTCCCATGGTTGCATGTGAAGAGTATACAAGTGGCATGGTTACAAAGAGAGGGGATTATGCGTAACCAACATAAAACGCATGAAATGTATAGGGGCTATGGAATAGCGAGGGCAAAGAATGCGTAAGTGCCATGGCCAAGATGCCCTTATTGCACTTGGATATAGTATTGGGAGTGCTATGCCTCTATGTGAGCTCGGACTGCGTACTAACTTGAGGAAGGTTTTAAGAATTGGGTAAGCCTTGAACTCCTTGATTACTAAATACCATAGTTGATAAGTGTTGTTCGCATGAGTTATGATGCGTGATAAACACCCATATGTATGGGATAAGAACTTACAACTATGACCTGATTTTGAGGGTGAAATACTTATAAATTGGGGGTATTGTAAGACCTAGACCTAAAATTCTCACAATTCGGATCCCGTTGTGTCGGGTCTTTTTGTGCCAACACTTGGCACCATGACTTTTGACCCTTCATATGATCTGGGGTCAACTTCTTGGATCCTTCTTGGATCACTTAGTGATGATAGGACATGTGAGAATGATGTTCAAGAAACCTAGAAAGCATCCCCACCAAATCGGACCCACCTAAATCTATTTTTAAGCCCAACCGAAGGCATAATCAGATGAACCTTCATCAAGCTTGATTGCAACTGGGTGAACATGAGATTGGGCCTTTCTCTCTCCCCGATTTTTATAAAAAGAGGCCTCATTCCTCTTTTTCTCCTTCTTGGAACCATGAGAGTATAAGAGAAGAAGAGAAGAAGGAACTCTTGGAGCTCAAGAGTCCAAGCTCAAGCCCTCACTCTCTTGGAAGTAAGATAATCAACCTTCCTCCTTCTCCTTCATGGTGATTAATGCAAGGACCATTGGTGGTTGAACACCATTAATGGTGGCCACCAATAACAACCTAGAAAAACCTAGGTTTGTGTTCACCCACTCCATATGGAGTTTAATGGAGCGATAAATGTCTCCCATTGTACCTAATAATGGTGGAACATGATTCCCATCAACTAAATTGGATATGATGAAGTGGAAATCAAATATCCATTAATGGAGACTAAGCTTGACCTAAAAATCCTAAGTTGTCTCCTCCTCCATGAATGGAGATGATAATGGGGTCTAAATGACTCCCATTATGTGTAATAACAGTAGAAGTGTGTTTCCCACCATTTAGAATGAAGGAAACCATGTTGGGAAACCTTGCCCAAAGAATGAGAACTTTTCTGGTTCGTGCTTGGCGTTTGGGTCTGAACCGGAGGCTATTACCAAATGATCGTTTCTCTGGTAGACTTAAATTAAGCCTCTGCCAAGGCAAATGCCTTGGCTACAAGACCAAGACAGAATCGGTGGCACCAATCGATGGACCCCTACCGAAGCCACAAAACCGGTGTTATAGAACCAGTGGCAACATAACTAGTATCATAGAATAAGTGGCATGAACCAACGGCATGAACCGGAGGTAGGAACTAGAGGCAGTGCCGGATGATGTATCACCTAGCAAAGCGTTTAAAAAAATCTTTTGGAACCTTACTACTGTGATAGTATATGAACCGGATGACCAATCGGGTTACCAATCATCTGATTCATCTTTGGTTCCATTTACTTAAGAAATGACAAAATCTTTGAAAATTCATATTTTGGTCACCCCATATCCAAATCAGGTGATTTCAGCTTCTTTATGTTCCATTTTTAGTACTCTACAAAGTGGACGGAAAGAATTTCTGATAAAAGTCTCTGAAGGTTCCCATGCAGAATGGTCAGCCAAATTATCGATAATTGGCTTGCTTAAACTTCAGAAATTCATAGGTTGACCATTTTATTTCCAAATGTGATGATTTAAGTTCCACTATTCTTCATTTTTAGTGTTCTACAAAGTGAACGTAGAAAATTTAGAATAAAGGCTATCGAAAAATTTTATGCGGAATGGCAATGGAAATAGACCATGAAATGACAAAGGGAGACAAACCCAGTCAATCCAGTCAACTCAGCTCAGTTTAAGTCTGTCCAGCCCAGTCAACTTAAGTCAGACCAGTCTAGACTGAACCGGTTCATCCATGTGCAAAGTGCCATATATATATGTAATTGCATAGAATATATATATTAATATGTATGTTCTTACATATTATTATGTATACTTTATGATATTTTATTGTAAAAATGTATACTATATGTGTCAAGAGACACTGAACAAGAAAGGAAAGAAGGAAAAAAAATAGAAAAGGACGTGAGATTGAGAGGGAATCCGAGAGAATAAGAGTGAGATTGAGAAGAAGTGAAGAAAAGGAAAGAAAAAGAGAGAGAGAGAGGACGTGAGATTGAAACGGAATCCGAAAGAATAAAAGGAGAATAAAAAAAAGGTAAAAAAAAAAGAAGAAAAAAGGAATGCAATCCGAGAAGATTGAGGGCGGAAAGAAATCGTGAAAAAGAAAAGGAAAGAAGAGGGAGAAGAAGTAAAGAGGGGGAGAGAGGATCGAAAAAAAAAAGGAAAAAAAAACAAGAAATCGGGAAGAACCGAGAAGATAAGAGAGAGAATCGAGAGAGAGGAGTAAAAGGGGGAGGGGCCGAAAAGAAAAAGAAAAATAAAAAAAAGGGATGAAGAGGTGTCGAAGAGAGAGAGAGAAAGAGAGTGGTAGAGAAGAAACCGAGAATAGAAGAAGGAGGAGCTGGAGGAGGGAGAAGGAGAAATAACGATAGAAGCAAGGAGGGAAACTCCTGCAACTCAGGTATGCTTCTCCTCTGTCTTCTTCTTTTTTTTTCTACATCTGTACACCTATTATCACCGTCCAACCACCTCTATCAAACCACTTACCTGAACCTAGCCATGTTACAATACCCGAACCTATCCATCAAGCCCTAAACCAGTCCTCTCATCCAACCATTTGATCAGCATTCCTCATCACCCTTGATCATGCCTCCGATCTTTGATATTGATGAAATCTGATTTTGGATATTGAATTTTTATTGTGATGAAAATCTGATTTTTTGATGTTGAGTATTTACTGTGATGAAAATCTGATTTTTGTATGTTGAGTATTTGATGTGATGAAATCCAATTTTTGATGGGAATGAAGTATGGCCATCAATCTTGAGAATTTCACGTGAATGAAATATGATCATCAATCTTGAGAATTTCATATGATTAAAACATGGCTGTTGATCTTGGATCATGTGATGATATGATATATGAGCCATTGGATGTTAATTTTTAATCTGAACAGTTGGATTATCTTTGGGAGTGACTTAAATGAATCTAAATCGTTAGATTATCACTTTAAGTGATCTGAACCATTGGACGACTTGATCATGTGATTTAAGCAATCTGAACGGTTGGATTACCATCTTGAGTGATTTGAACCGTTGGATTATATTTGAGAATGTTTTAAATGAATCTGAACGGTTAGATTACCATCAATAGTGATTTATACCGTTGAATTTTTCATCATGAGTGTTTTTAGATGTACTGACATGTTTGGATGCTCATTGCCATATTTAGATGCTCACTGCCATGTTTAGATGCTCACTGTCATGTTTGGATGCTCATTGCTATGTTTAAATGCTCACTGCCATATTAGGTATTGCCATGCTTAGAAGATAGCATATTAGAGCATGCCATATAGGCTCTTGCCTTATTTGCAATACATGCCATATTTGAGAGATTTTTTAACAATCTTACTATATGTGAATTTCTTGTCATAAATGTGTTATATGCCATATTTAGATGAATAATTCATTTTTGGCAATAATTTAATTTATGCTGCACCCTAGTTGAACTGTCATATCTGTACACCTAACAAACATATTAGGTGTGGGGACGTGCATTTAGGCACCCACATTCTTGGGAAAGGCATAAAGGAAATAATAAAAATCTTAATAAAAAAGAGAATGCCTTACCAAACTTTCCAAAATTAAAGCTTAGGTTAAAAAGGGTAATTCTGGACGATTTTGCCCCTCTCTAAACCCTAAACCTAGAATAGATTTTCAACCCTAAACCTAGAATAGGTTCTAAACCCTAAACCTAGAATAGGTTCTAAACCCTAAACCTAGAACAGGTACTCACATTCTAACCTAGAACAGGTTATCCAGCCCGAACTACGTGGATTCTGATTCCTAGGTCAAACCCTAGGATACGTAGGCTATTTGGGAGAAACCCAAATTCGGATCCACACCTTAGTCCACCCAGACTATCCATAGATCCACTAGGATATTTACCTCCAGCGAACTACATGGATTCTGGTTCCTAGGGCAAACCCTAGGATACGTAGGCTATTTGGGAGAAACCCAAATTCAGATCTACACCTTAGTCTACTCGGACTATCCATAGATCCACTAGGATATTTACCTCCATTCCCGAACTACACGGATTCTGATTCCTAGGTCAAACCCTAGGATACGTAGGCCATTTGGGAGAAACCCAAATTCGGATCCACACCTTAGTCCACTCGGACTATCCATAGATCCATTAGGATATCCATCCACATTTTGACCCAGATAGGGTTATCCACATTCCAACCCAGAATGGATTATCCATATTTTGACCCAAATAGGGTTATTCTAAGATCCACTAGGACTATCCATTAGTCCGCATGGACTATCCAGATCCTAACCCATAGGATATCTCTTCCTTTCAAGCATAAATTTCAACTTGAACAAAGAACTTAATCATGCACAAGCATAAATCATAATAATAAACTTTAATCACTCCTGAACTACGATGGTGAACCTGATTTTCGAAATAATTCCATAATATGTAGGCAATCTGATGGATACAGATTTGGTTCAATGATATCAAACCACTTGGTTTGGTTCAGTTTAACAGATAGAGTCTAGCATAGGAAAGGTATAGGAAACCAATTTCGATCGGGCGGTTTGGGTGCCACCCCTTCCCATAAACATAACCTGACGCTTACCCAATCTCTGATGGACCAGAAATCCAATCTAAGGGTCATGAGTCAATCGAAGTCTTTCCTTAGGGTGAGATTTTACATTTTTCAAGGTCCTAGACCTTAATTTAGGTGGCGACTTCTAAGATTTCCATCTTTGTCCTCAGAGTGGCGACTCCACTGGGGATATAAACATCAGACTCCTAAATGAAAACATTTCATGTGTGAATTGGATGTTAAATCTTAGGATACTATATTTATGCTTGTATAATATTAGTTTGGGGGGAATGGGTTCAGTCACACATTCGTGCGAGTAGCTGAACCTGGTCCCATGCATATGGGGTAGCCCGCTAGGCAAAACACACAACCTTGGCCTGTACTTTGTGAGACCACGACCGGCGAGCAGCCTCAAATGAGCGTTTCTTGGGTCCGCCTGAGAATGCGTTATGCTACTCCATGTCGCTTGGATCCTTGCAACATAGTATATAAAGGGATTGGGGGCCCATTATTCATCGTGCATTTGGTGATAGGTTACCCCATCCTTGTCAAGGTGACCTTTTCTGTCCTAACCCAGATTGTAGCCTAATGCTTGTTATTTTTTGTTCATCCCTAAACCGACCCAGTAAAATCTGCTTAGCCATGACATCCATGCTCGAGACATCGAATTTCTGCCCGTTTTTGTCCTCGATTGGTCAACATGTTAGAATCTACACGATGAGCATCTTGAACTCTCACCCATTGGGAGTATGAGGTATGTATACACCTGTTCTACATCATACTAGACAGTCACTATACACCCTCCATTAAGTAAGCTCGATGTGTCAAACCTCTCATTGTTAACACGTTGATTTCAAAAAACGAGCAGAAAATCCCTGTCAAGACCTAGATACCATGGTCAAGAAGAAATTTACTAGTTTGTTCATCTATGAACCACTTTTGCTAACCATCCCAAATAAGGACGATGGATTAATATATCCATTTCAATTTCAACGAATTTGGTAATCCAATTGGCCAAACCTTGGTACCACTGATTATCCATTTTTGGAATCATGAGGTCCCAAGACTGAACACATGGTTTAATCAAATTCAATTAAA
This sequence comes from Protea cynaroides, assembly GCA_028583415.1. Lineage (NCBI taxonomy): Eukaryota > Viridiplantae > Streptophyta > Magnoliopsida > Proteales > Proteaceae > Protea > Protea cynaroides. Next base: position 99,374,949 of record CM053266.1, read on the forward strand.
TTGACTCGGATAATGTTTATCCAATCGCCCTTATGAGGAAGCTAACTTTGTTGGTTAAGTCATCTTTGATTGTGCATGTGACTTCTTCCATTCCTCTAGATGTCTAGAATCTCAATATTCCTCAATTGGGTTTCAATGCCTTTGGAAAAGAGAATCAAACTGCAACCATATCCACCCTTTTAGAGAAAGAGGCCCCTACAACTAGGGAATTGTCTTGATCTCCCACCTTGAGATCCATCCATGTTATCTTTCTAAATGAAACAATGGAAGTCATGAATCTAAATCTTCATTGAAAATCAAATTTTGTAAGAAAGAAGGCAACCAGATTTGGGATCACAATCAGTAACTCAACCAATTTGGTCCAATAGAGCATTCAGTTTAGGCAGCGACAAGCACCTATACTCGAAAAGTTTACAATATTCTTGTACAGTTAGTCCCTGGGCCTGCTCAAATATCATATTCAGTTCATAATCAAGGAGAGTTTTAGCCCTTAGGCAAATCCAATCACTATTCTCAATGTACCTCAGAATTAAGGAAAGATTCAGCCCCTAGGCAAATCCAATCACTGTTCTCAATGTATTTCTGAATTAAGGAAAGATTTAATCCTTAGGCAAATCCAATCATAGTTCTCAATGTATCTCAGAATTAAGGAAAGATTTAGCCCCTAGGTAAATCCAATCATAGTTCTCGATTCATCTCTGAATTAAGGAAAGATTCAGCTCCTAGGGAACTCCAATCATAGTTCTCGATTCATCTCTGAATTAAGGAAAGATTCAGCCCCTAGGCAAAGATTCAGCCCCTAGGAAAATCCAATCACTGTTCTCAATTCGTCTCAGAATTAATGAAAGATTCAGCCCCTAGGCAAATCCAATCACTGTTTTCAATTCATCTCAGAATTAAGGAAAAGATTTAGTCCCTAGGCAAATCAAATCACCATTCTCCATTCACCTCTGAATTAAGGAGAATTTCAGCCCCTTGGCAAATCCAATCACCATTCTCGATTCACCTTTGAATTAAGGAAAGGTTCAGCCCCTAGGCAAATCCAATTATTGTTCCCTATTCACCTTTGAATTAAGGAAAGATTCAGTCCCTAGGAAAATTCAATAATTGTTCTCTATGCACCTTAGAATTAAGGAAAGTTTCAGCCCCTAAGCAGGTCCAATCATCATTTCGGTTCATCCAAAATTAAGGAAAGATTCAGCCCCTAGGCAGATTCAATTACATCCAGTTCATCTCAGAATCAAAGAAATATTCAGCCCCAGATTCAACCACCATTTCTGGTTCATCTCAGAACTGAAGAAAGGTTCAGATCCTAGGCAGGTCCAATCATCATTTCGATTCATCCAGAATTAAGGAAAGATTCAGTCCCTAGGCAGATTCAATTACATCCAGTTCATCTCAGAATCAAAGAATTATTTAGCCCCAGATTCAACCACCATTTCTAGTTCATCTCATAACTGAAGAAAGGTTTAACCCCTAGGCAGGTTCAATCATCACCTCCCAGATCATGTTAAAATGGAAGAGGCATTCGGCCCCTAGGCTTTTCACCCTTTACCTCCTGTTTAGGTTCCGGTTCATGTCGAAACTAGGAAAAGTTCCATTAATATGAATTTAATTAGCCACTAGGCTTATCCAACCATCAAATTTGGTTAGGGTTCTATTTCATGTCGGAACTGCGAAAAGTTCCATTCATCTGAATTCAATTAGCCACTAGGCTTATCCAACCATCATCTTTGGTTAGGGTTCTGATTCATGTCGGAACTAGGAAAAGTTTCATTCATCTGAATTCAATTAGCCACTAGGCTTATCCAACCATCAACTTTGGTTAGGATTCTGATTCATGTTGGAACTAAGAAGAGTTCCATTATCCGAACATCAACTTTGGTTAGGGTTCTGATTCATGTTGGAACTAAGAAGAGTTCCATTATCCGAACATCATCTTTGGTTAGGGTTCTGATTCATGATGGAACTAAGAAGAGTACCATTGGCCAACCATCAACTTTGGTTAGGGTTCTGATTCATGTTGGAACTAAGAAGAGTTCCATTCATCTGAATTCATTAGCCACTAGGCTTATCTAACCATCAACTTTGGTTAGGGTTCTGATTCATGTTGGAATTAAGAAGAGTTCCATTCATCTGAATTCATTAGCCACTAGGCTTATCCAACCATCAACTTTGGTTAGGGTTCTGATTCATATTGGAACTAAAAAGAGTTCCATTCATTCGAATTTAACTAGCCCCAAGGCTTGTCCAACTGTCAACTCCTATTCAGGTTCCGATTCATGTTGGAACTAAGAAAGATTCCATTCATAAGAACTCAATGTGAGCATGAGTTAGTCTCTAGGCCTATTCGACCATTACCTTTGGTCCGTGTTCCATTTCATGAAGGAATCGAAGATAATTTTAGTCATTTCAACTCAATCAATCCATCATCTCTAGCAATTAAAGTCCAATCCATGATTGTCATCCTTGGCCTCTATCAATCGGAGCCCAACTCAAGCAGTCCTTGCCTCTAGCAATTAGAACCTAGTCCATGACTGTCAATCTTGATCTCTTCAAGTCGGGATCAATTCAAAGTCAATCTTGATCTCTATCAATCAGAGATCAATTCAAAGTCAATCTTGATCTCTATCAATCAGAGATCAATTCAAAGTCAATCTTGATCTCTATCAATCAGAGACCAATTCAAAGTCAATCTTGATCTCTATCAATCAAAGACCAATTCAAAGTCAATCTTGATCTCTATTAATCAGAGACCAATTCAAACTCAATCTTGATCTCTATCAATCAGAGACCAATTCAATGTCAATCTTGTCTCTATCAATCGGAGACCGATTCAAAATCAATCTCTAGCTCTATCAATTAGAGTCTGATCCATGTCTATCATAGCCCAGTGCTACAAGTAAGGATAGCTCATCAGGAATGGTAAATGAGAAACATTCCTCATTGCCTGTCAGTAAAGATCAATTCCAGATTCTAGAGTCATCAAGAGACCATTAAACTTCAACAATGATAGTGCTATCCCATCACAAGCATTTCTGCCCCATTGGCCAAAGAAATGCTAGAATCCAAAGAGTTGCCCTCATATTTCTCAAAGAGAGGAAATAGAATTTTCCTAAGCAGTAGGATAGACCAAAGAAGAGATCCAATGTACCCTAGGCTAGGATAGAAATCAGAATCACGGCTAGGGAATGGTCCAATGATGAAACCCTTAACCCATGAACTGGGGCATGAATCAGATTGAACTTGGACCCAAATTGAGTGCGGTCCAATGAGGAGAGCCAATGACCCCTGAACTGGGGCATGAACTGGATTGACTTTGGACCTGAATTGAGTATAGTCCAATGAGGAAAGCCAATGACCCCTGAACTAGGGCATGAACTGGATTGACCTTGGACCCAAATTGAGTGTGGTCTAATGAGGAAAGCCATTAAGCCCTAAGTTGGTCATGAACCAGATTGAACTTGGACCCAAATTGAGTGCGGTCTAATGAGGAAAGCCATTATGCCCTAAACTGGGGCATGGACCAAATTGACCTTAGACCCAAATTGAGAGTGGTCTAATGAAGAAATCCATTGAACCCCCTAAGCCGAAGCATAAACTAGTCTAATCTTGGACTTAAAATGGTGTAGTGCAATGGCGATACCCCTTGATCCCCAAGCTGGGGCATAAGCTAGAATGATTCTGAACTCAACTAGAAGCGGTCTATTGAAGAATCCATTGAACCCCAAACTAGGGCATGAACTAGAGTAACCTTGAGCTTAAAAAAGCAATAGTCCGGTTATGAATGGATCCCAAATTGAAAAAAAGGATAAGAATTGTATGGAACCCTAAAAGGTAGGTATCTTACACCTATTGATAGAGGGGCATGATGAGTCCTGCTATTAGAGGTCTGAAGGAAGATTTATTCCCACAACGACTGAAGGTGGTCGCTGAGGGTGTTATGCCCAACTAGAGCCACTTGGACGAATTAGTTGTTTCAACTTTCTATTATCGGTATTCGATAGGTCATCCATGTCTGGGTCCAATATTGATATGCTTGTTGACAAGTCCTATCCAATTTCCCCCTGTAAGTAAAAGAAAATCACCCGTTTGGGATTTCAAACTCTGTGCCTTGTCGCTTCCATATATTTCCTCCCAGTTTCATACATCCTCCTATTCTACGGTGTAGTCAATTCTGACTCTGAAGATGATTGAAACAATGAGCCATCTCCTGAACTTCTACGCCACCCGGCCTCTTGAGAAAGAAGTCCAACCCGTCTGGGAAAGCTTTAAATGATCAATCGGGATACACAAGAGTACTCTCAAGAAACATGTATTGGAGAAGCAGTCATTTGTTTTACCAATGAAAAGATTCCAAGGAAAGCACTAGTTAGTAACAGGTAATATCAAAAGGTCAACCAATCAGTACAAATGAGTGGAGGACAGATGTGCCACCAAAAAGATGAAAATACCAAAGTTCTTACAAAGTACATCATCTGCAAGCAAGAGATACATGATGAATGATCAATCTCAAAATCAAAAAATGAGGTCATTAGAATACCAAAAAAAAAAAAATTGAGAAAAAGAAAATTCAAGCCTATGTTTTACCTACATCAATAATGGGAGGCAGTCACATTAGATAGAAGGTGATGATTAACTTCTAGAGGACAGCATACAGATTCACTATTTAGATAAAATCAGATCTAGATGAGCAATCACAAATGCTCATAAAGTTTACAGAAGATCAGAGTACTAACTGGGGCAAAGATGCTTTATCTGATTGGAAATGTTTGGAAGAAGAAGATTCAAATCCAATATTGAAAGTCATGATTCAACATGGCATTCAAGCGAAGCACTGCATTATGTGGCCTCCACATCCAAAAAAAAAAGAAAAAAGAAAATAGTAAGATGTTGAATGGCATTGGAGCTCGATAGTAAGCCAATTGTCCCTCTCACTTCAAGAGGATGATAGTTCCAATCAAAGCCTAATAGCAAGTGCGATCGTTCTTCGAGATTCACAGCATGTTGGACCGGACTTTTGATTTTAGCCAAATACATCCCGCCTTTACAGGAGATGATCTCATCACTTCTTCGTCATTAGAGAAAGATTTCTCATCGGCATTAGACTCTCTATCCCATCTATCAATCTGATGGCCTTCCATGGAGTCTCTATCACAAGCCCTTCTTTTGATTATCAATTTTTATGGCATTGTATCTCGTGATCATGTCATCATTTTATGTACAAATTCATGAATCTGGTTGGAACTCTCATCTGTCGTTCATTACATCCGATGGCTTCCCAAGGTTCCTTTAAGCCCTTCATTTCTCAAGCCAATAAAATAGGATCTTCTTGGTAAAATAAGCCCATTCTACATAAACAACCAAACACTCTCCCAATGGTAGACCCATGTGGTCAGTTTCACATCAGTCCTTCCGGAACTTCAACATCAATACTTGTCAACAAACTTAAAGGTTTCAGGTCCAGATATGATCGCGACTGATTCGGCATCTCGATGTAGCTTGTTGAGACACGTGTTCTATCTGAACATCTCCAAGAAAGGAAAACATTATTCGGCATCATTTTTAATTTTGGTGTGGGACTGCATTTCCCTAAGGTCACTTTTAATGATGATTCAAATAGCTACCCTCCTATCAATGCGTGTAGGTGTCAACTTAAACAGTGGGGTAAGGCTACCCATTTGTCATGAAAGTCATGCCATTCGGACTTCCCCTAAGGGTTTCAGACCATTGGATAGGACCATAATTTTGGCAATATCCTCACCATATTAGGACTCTTTATTCAACCCAAGATGGGGTTTGCAAAAAAAAATGAGAAAAAAAAATAAAAGAAGAAAAGAAACCTCAGTAAGGAAAAGCAACCCAAGAAACCTCAATAGGCAACCCATAATACCTTAGTGGGGATATGTGACCTGGTGCAACCCTAAAGCATTGCCCTCATTGGCCCTACATAGAAAAATCCAATGGTTCATGTAGACAAGTGTCATACCCAGTCTACCCTCCATAAGGAAAGGAACCCCTCTTGCTCTTTAGTGAATCATACTCGGAGGAGTTGAACAAACCATCATCTGTTGGGCTCCATAGCATTGCCTTTCAACAGAATTCTATCTTCAAATCCTTTTTGTCACGGCCTGGATACGGATGTAGTCAAATTCATCAAATCATCAGCTCCCTCATTTTTCAAGATTCAAGAAGGGTTTATCTAAGAAGTCACTTTTTGTAATCAATCTGTCAATCTTCCCTTGACCATGGAAGCATGGTCAAATTCTTGATACAATCCAGATTCAACCTAGTTCCAACTCTGTTGGATTGCCCGTTTCCTTCTATCTTGCCCTTAGTATACTATAGTAGTGGTCTGTTACAACATGCAGACACTGGGGCATAGATATACCCAATGTAGAGGAATTAAACTTGATCATGAGCATTACATCTAGGATCCATTGTCTAGTCTGAAGTCACTGACTTTCCTAGTTAATAGAAGTAGGTCCGTCTAATTTAGTTTTTGCCAATTTCTCAGTTCTCCCAATCCTGTTGATGAAGAAAATCCAATGAGGTCGCTCACCTATTAGGATTCGGTCACCAAATTCTCTGAAGGAACACTTCGAATCGTTTGCTCCTCATGCCTACTTTGGGGCCATGATTTATTCATCTTTTAAAATTGGCACAACAATGTTGCAAATCCTTGTGCTTTTGATGAGCCTTGATCAAGGGTCAAACCCATGTCATATTTCATCGCCGCTTGGCTATTCTACCAATTTGGTCTACCATAATGCACAGTCAAAGAACTTAGTTGACCAGATGCCCCTCGACAGTTTAACACAAAGGTCAATCAATAAAATCACCTTGGTTTGAGACTGTCAAGCTCCCCTCATTCTTGTCCAAAATCCTCGCTAGAGTTTCTTTCAATCCAAAATCCAATAACACCAATGTTGGCTAAAGAAAATCATCACTTTCAAATTATAGGGAACCCTTCCAAGGGAGCAACCAAGTCATCACTACCGTGCTGAAGTTGAGTCAAACTTGTAGTACCAGGTCATAAATGGCAAATTTTAAATCTAGGTATCATGCCAGCAAGTCCATGACACCATTTCCACTGATGCCATGTTTTATGCCTTCACCAATAAAGCAGGGCAAAAAAACCTTGGAAAACTGCCAAGGAATTCACCATCATTTCAAATATGTCTAGCACTCTATAGGTTCAAAGTCAAGAAACTTCCAAGATGGGTCAGTTTTCAACCCTAAAGGTTCATAGTCAACAAAGACTTCATGTGTGGGTCACTTTCGAGCATCCTAAAGGTTCATAGCAATAAAAATACATTAGTTTTCATTCCCAAAGGTTCATAGTCATAGAGCTTCCAAGAAGGATATTCCAATTTTCAATCCCGAAGGTCAAAAGTTGGTAGGAACTTCAAAGATAAGTCATTCAGTATTACCCTATAAGTCACCTTCTGAGTTCTTGTTCATTTCAGAATCAATAGCAAATTCCTCACCTAAAAGTGACCTTCTGAGTGTAAAGACCTAGCTCATCCAAAGTTTAAATCAATCTCAGCCTATAAGTGAATGCAGAGCCCTAGCTCATCCAAAATTCAAATCAATCTCAGCCTATAAGTGAATGCAGAGCCCTAGCCCATCCAAAGATCAAATCAATCTCAGATTATTAGTGAATCAAATGTAGAGCCCTAGCTCATTCAAAGATCAAGTCAATCTCAGCCTATAAAGTGAATGCAGAGCCCTAGCTCATCCAAAGCTCAAATCAATCTCAGATTATTAGTGAATCAAATGTAGAGCCCTAGCTCATTCAAAGATCAAGTCAATCTCAGCCTATAAAGTGAATGCAGAGCCCTAGCTCATCCAAAGATCAAATCAATCTCAGATTATTAGTGAGTCAATGTAGAGCCCTAGCTCATCCAAAGATCAAGTCAATCTCAGCCAATATGTAAATCAAATGCAGAGCCCTAGCTTATTCAAAAAATCAGTCCCAGAATTTCAATCAAAAGAGCCTCAGTTCAATCAAAGAAAAGATAGCAAGTCCTCCATCCAAACAAATCAAAGCCAAGCCCAAGCTCATGCAATCAACCTTGTATTCACAGCCTAGCTTTGTACAAGAAGAGATTTATTAGCCTACAAATGGATCAAGCTAGGTCCAAGCCCGTGAGTACCTTGCATCATGAGTTCTACCTCAGCAAGAAGATGTTCCCAGCCAACAAATGAGCCTTGTATTCTCAGCCCAACTCCATACAAGAAGAGGTTCCAAGCCTACAAACCAGCCTTGTATTCACAGCCTAGCTCCATACAAGAAGAGGTTTATCAGCCTACAAATGGATCAAGCCGGGTCCAAGCCCGCGAGTACCTTGCATCATGAGTTCCACCTCAGCAAGAAGAGGTTCCCAACCTACAAATGAGCCTTGTATTCCCAGCCTAGCTTCGTACAAGAAGAGGTTTATCAGCCGACAAATGGATTAAGCTGGGTTCAAGCCCACACATCCCTTGCATCATGAGTTCAACCTCAGCAAGAAGAGGTTCCTAGCCTACAAATGAGCCTTGTATTCACAGGCTAGCTTCATACAAGAAGAGGTTTATCAGCCTACAAATGGATCAAGACGGGTTCAAGCCCGCACATACCTTGCATCATGAGTTCCACCTTAGTAAGAAGAGGTTCCTAGCCTACAAATGAGCCTTGTATTCACAGCCTAGCTTCATATAAGAAGAACAATCATCAATTTTCCAAGAAGAGCAAACCTTCTTGCCAGTCGAACTACGTTCTGGGCTTGATTTCTAGGACACCCTTAAAATACGTATGCAATTTAAGACAAATTACCCTAAGTGCAGCCCAATAAGCAATCTCACTCATATCCCAAAAATATGGTTCTTATTATCTTTTGCTTTTAATTGGTACAATCTCGGCTAAAGAGGGGCATCTATAAGCACCCCATTTTTGCCACCCTATGCATAAGTGAACCAATATGGTAGGTTTTTGGCCTTTAACCCAAAGATTGGTGATTCTCTAATAAACCCCACATAGGGTCATGGGATATTACTTACTTGGATGAATAGGTTGTGAAATTATCTTCGAAATGAGACCGGAATCATCAAATTCTAACGTCAAACAAGGAAGATATCGCAGTTTGAAAGGGCATTACGTAATTATTGTATGATGCATGCATTATCATTCAAATTTCAAGACATCATATCTTGGACATCTGATATCGGAATCAGATGATTCAAAGGCCAATATTCCTTATTTTTAGTCCTCTTCAAAGTGGACGTGAAAAATCTCAGGTAGAAGTCACCAGTGGGCCCCATGCAAGCTTTCTTGCAAAATTATCGTTAGAACATCAAAGCTTCATATCTTTTTCTTTCTACGTCGGATTCAGATGATTCTAAGGCCATTATTCTTCATTTATGATGTTCTACAAAGTGGACGTGAAAAAATCCTGGGTAGAAGTCACTAGTGGGTCCCATGCAAGCTTTCATGCAAAATTATCGTTAGAACTTCAAAGCTTCATATCTTTTCCGTTCTACGTCGGATTCAGATGATTCCAAGACCATTATTCTTCATTTATGGTGTTCTACAAAGTGGACGTGAAAAATCTCAGGTAGAAGTCTCCAAAGGGTCCCATGCAAATTACACATCGAAATGGTCATTTAATCTTTAAAAATTCATATTTGGGTCACCCCATATTCAAATAAGGTGATTTCAGCTTCATTATGTTTCATTTTTAGTACTCTACAAAGTGGACGTAAAGAATTTCTGATAGAAGTCTCTGAAGGATCCGATGCAGAATGGTCAGCCAAATTATCAATAATTGGCTTGCTTAAACTTCAAAAATTCATAGGTTGACCATTTTATTTTCAAATGTGATGATTCAAATTCTAATATTCCTCATTTTTAGTGTTCTACAAAGTGAACGTAGAAAATTTGGAATAAAGGCTATCAAAAAATTTCATGTGGAATGGCAATGGAAATAGCCCATGAAATGACAGAGGGAGACAAACCTAGTCAATCCAGTGAACTCAGCTCAGTTTAAGTCAGTCCAACCCAGTCAACTTAAGTCAGACCAGTCTAGACTGAACCGGTTCATCCATGTGCATAGTGCCATATATATATATGTAATTATATAGAATATATATACTAATATGTATGTTATTACATATTATTATGTATACTTTATGATATATTACTGTATAAATGTACACTATATGTGTCAAGAAAGACTGACCAAGAAAGGAAAGATAGAAAAAAAGAGAGAAAAGGACGTGAGATTGAGAGGGAATCCGAGAGAATAAGAGTGAGATTCAGAAGAAGTGAAGAAAAGGAAAGAAAAAAAAAGAGAGGACGTGAGATTGAAAGGGAATCCGAAAGAATAAAAGGAGAATAAAAAAAAGGAAAAAAAGAAGAAAAAGGAATGCAATCCGAGAAGATTAAGGGCGGAAAGAAATCGTGAGAAAGAAAAGGAAAGAAGAGGGAGAAGAAGTAAAGAGGGGGAGAGAGGATAAAAAAAAAAAGGAAATGAAAAAAAAGATATCGGGAAGAACCGAGAAGATATGAGAGAGAATCGAAAGAGAGGAGTAAAAGGGGGGAGGGGCCGAAAAGAAAAAGAAAAATAAAAAAAAGGGATGAAGAGGTGTCGAAGAGAGAGAGAGAAAGAGATCGGTAGAGAAGAAACCGAGAAGAGAAGAAGGAAGAGCTGGAGGAGGGAGAAGGAGAAATAGTGAGAGCAGCAAGGAGGGAAACTCCTGCAACTCAGGTAAGCTTCTCCTCTGTCTTATTCTTTTTTTTTTCTACATCTGTACACCTATTATCACCATCCAGCCACCTCTATTAAACCACTTAACCTAGCCATGTTACAATACCCGAACCTGTCCATCAAGCCCTAAACCAGTCCCCTCATCCAACCATTTGATCAGCATTCCTCATCACCCATGATCATGCCTCCGATCTTTGATAATGATGAAATCGGATTTTGGATATTGAATATTTATTGTGATGAAAATCTGATTTTTTGATGTTGAGTATTTACTATGATGAAAATCTGATTTTTTGATGTTGAGTATTTGATGTGATGAAATCCAATTTTTGATGGGAATGAAGTATGGCCATCGATCTTGAGAATTTCACGTGAATGAAATATGATTATCAATCTTGAGAATTTCATATGATTAAAACATGGCTGTTGATCTTGGATCATGTGATGATACGATATATGAGCCATTGGATGTTAATTTTTAATCTGAACAGTTGGATTATCTTTTGGAGTGACTTAAATGAATCTAAATCGTTAGATTATCACTTTGAGTGGTCTAAACCATTGGACGACTTGATCATGTGATTTAAGTAATTTGAACGGCTGGATTACCATCTTGAGTGATTTGAACCGTTGGATTATATTTGGGAATGTTTTAAATGAATCTGAACGGTTAGATTACCATCAATAGTAATTTATACCGTTGAATTTTTCATCATGAGTGTTTTTAGATGCACTGACATGTTTGGATGCTCATTGCCATATTTAGATGCTCACTGCCATGTTTAGATGCTCACTGTCATGTTTGGATGCTCATTGGCATGTTTAAATGCTCACTGCCATATTAGGTATTGCTATGCTTAGAAGATAGCATATTAGAGCAAGCTATATAGGCTCTTGCCTTATTTGCAATACATGCCATATTTGAGAGATTTTTTAACAATCTTACTATATGTGAATTTCTTGTCATAAATGTATTATATGCCATATTTAGATGAATAATTCATTTTTGGCAATAATTTAATTTATGCTACACCCTAGTGGAACTACCATATCTGTACACCTAGCAAACATATTAGGTGTGGGGACGTGCATTTAGACACCCACATTCTTGGGAAGGGCATAATAGAAATAATAAAAATCTTAATAAAAAAAGATAATGCCTTACCAAACTTTTCAAAATTAGAACTTAGGTTGAAAAGGGTAATTCAGGACGATTTTGCCCCTCGGTAAACCCTAAACCTAGAATAGGTTTTCAACCCTAAACCTAGAATAGGTTCTAAACCCTAAACCTAGAATAGGTTCTAAACCCTAAACCTAGAATAAGTTCTCACATTCTAACCTAGAACAGGTTATCCAGTCCGAACTACGTGGATTCTAATTCCTAGGTCAAACCCTAGGATACGTAGGCTATTTGGGAGAAATCCAAATTTAGATCCCCACCTTAGTCCACTCGGACTATCTATAGATCCACTAGAATATTTATCTCTAGCCCGAACTATGTGGATTCTGATTCCTAGGGCAAATCCTGGGATACGTAGGCTATTTTGGGAGAAACCCAAATTCGGATCCACACCTTAGTCCACTCGGACTATCCATAGATCCACTAGGATATTTACTTCCATTCCCGAACTACGTGGATTCTGATTCCTAGGTCAAACCCTAGGATACGTAGGCCATTTGGGAGAAACCTAAATTCGGATTCACCCCTTAGTCCACTCGGACTATCCATAGATCTACTAGGATATCCATCCACATTTTGACCCAGATAAGGTTATCCACATTCCAACCCAGAATGGGTTATCCATATTTTGGCCCAAATAGGGTTATTCTTAGATCCACTAGGATTATCCATCAGTCTGCATGGACTATCCAGATCCTAACCCTTAGGGTATCTCATCCTTTCAAGCATAAATTTTAACTTAAACAAAGAACTTAATCATGCACAAGCATAAATCACAATCATGAACTTTAATCACACCTGAACTACGATGGTGAACCTGATTTTCGAAATAATTCCATAATACGTAGGCGATCTGATGGATACAGATTCGGTTCAATGATATCAATCCACTTGGTTTGGTTCAGTTTAACAGATAGAGTCTAGCATAGGAAAGGTATAAGAGACCGATTTCGAT